>WBMW01003145.1:338647-601093 GCA_013396635.1 Penelope pileata | reverse complement strand
ACTTTCCTCGCCGCCGTCTCCCTCCCCCGAGGAGCACGAACCCAAACACACCGAGACACGCCCCCGCACCGCCCCTCGCACCGCCCATTGGACGGCGCCCCGCCGACCCTCGCTCTGATTGGTCTTTCTGTCTGCTCGTCTTCTCGCTCTGCTCCCCATTCCGCCCCTGCGCGCTGCCCATTGGGAAGAGCCTCTTGGGTCTCCCCGCCCATTAGCCACAGCCCACGTCCATCAAAGAGAGACGCCCTCCCCCCAGCTCCTCTCATTGGACAGTCTCGTCAGCGCCCCCTCAGTGATTGGCTGCGCCGGTTGACTGTCACATGTTGACATTGCAGGCCTCGCAGACGGCCGGGCCTCCTCCCTCTCCGTCCATTGGCTGGGAGATTTGCCTCTTAAATGGTACGCCCGCCCCCACTTGCCCCGCCTCTCCGCACCACAGATTGGGCCTTGGGTTGCGCCCTCGCACACCATTGGCGAAAGGAGATGCCTGTCACAACGTAACAGCACTGAGGCCCGCCCACCGGGCCGCGGCCCTCAGGATGAGGCGGGCGCGGAGGCTGTGCAAGCGCGCACCTCCTTTTTCTCCCCACGGGCGGCGATATGGCCGCGACAGGCACACGGGAAAGCGGTCAGGACCGCACCCACCGCCGCCATGAGCCGCCAGGCACCAACAACGCCACATTCTGCCGCCCGCGGCGACATTTGCCCCTTGCCCCGCCCCTCCCTGCGCCCCCTCGCACAACTATTGGACGGGAAGGATGTCAGCCATGCGGCTCGCCAGTCCATTGGTGGAAGGCGACGCCCCCGCAGCCAACTGGCGGTCGCCCCCGCAGTCAGCCGCCGAGTGACGCACAGGCGTGGGCGGGAAGGGGGGTGAGCGCCCTTCGATTGGTTAAGTGAGTTGTCAATCTCCGGCAGGGGGAGGGGAAGGTGGGGACGGGCGCGTGAGGCTGCGCGGGCGATGGGTGGGGCCCACGTGGCGCAGGCAGACGCGCACGTGAGGGGAGGTGCGAGGCGTCGCCGGCGGCCGTTGGCGGGGGGTGGGCTGCGCGAGGCGCTCCCTCGGCGCTGTGTCAGGGCGGCGCCGCGCTCCTCGCGCTGCCCGGCGGGGAAAAGGGGAGGGGGGAATTACGGTCCGCTTAATAAACTTAATTGTTAAAAATCGACGTCATCGTAGACTCGATAAGGTTGGCAAAGACCTCCAAGATGATCCGGTCCAACCGTGCACCTACCTTCAAGTTTGCTCACTAAACCACTGAACTGGGAGAGAAGGAGATGCCTGAGACACTGTCCTTGTCCTGGCCATAAGGGAAATGCCATCTCGCTGCTGGGATCCCTTTCCCCATACAGGTGTTTTCTCGCGGACTTTTTCCTTTGCTTTTCCCTTTTTCCCTTCTGGAGCTCACACAGCAGGGTGCGGAAAGCAAAGCGAAGCGGTGTGGTTTATTCTGTATGGACCCAGGCAACCAGAAACATTCACTTAAGTGGAGCGAGAGGTACCACGCTCCATTACCTGGCGGTTTCACCCTGTGGAAGGCAAGCAGGTCTTATGGGGTGGATGGCTCCCCTATGGCTGTGGGGGAACCGCAGCTGCTGGGCCCGTTTCTGGCTCTCTAGAAGTCCTAATGCGTGTGAGCAAAACAGTTCTGACTATTTTTTTTCCCCCCCCACACCGTCACCGCTTCTGTCAAAAAGTGGGACTGCGACAGCGAGGCTGCGTTTTTCCATCCACTGGATGTCAGTGTTACGCTACCGCTGCGCTGCGCTCCAGGTGCCGGGAGAGCCTGGGCTGCTCCGGGGCTGCGGGCAGAGCTTTCCCCATGGGTGTGAGATGGGAAAGGCCAGGGACACACAGGGGAACAGGCTCAGTACAGTGCGTGGCTGCTGCCTTTGGCTATGCAGAAGCAGGCTGGGACTCTGCTTGCAAAGCTCTTAAAGCATCAAACCTCCCAGGGACTGTGCCCTGAAGGAGAGGGACCCTTCACCACTGGGGTCAGTTCCACAACCTTTCCGCTATTGCAACCTTTCCTCCTTATCCTACGAACATACATCACCTCATCTTTTTTAAAACTAAACTTACTACATCAGAGACAAGTGTTGCTGCGTCTGACGGAGCACGGGAGCAGGGACGAGACACTAGCAGCAGCCGTGGAATTGGGAGTTGAAAGTCAGGTTTCCTTAGATCTGACACTGCTTTATTATTTCCAGCAGCGCTGTAACCTCCTTTCTGTCGGCTTGCTAGCTTGTTAAATCAGTGTACCTGAATGAACTCGGGTTAGTCTGCCTCGAGATGCTGTTGATACTGAAAAACGCTGCTTGCTACGCCCGTCCTTTTCCTGCTTCTTCTCCTTGAAGCAGCAATTTAGCGGGCTCGGAAGGTTCCTGTTCAGCTGCTTGCCCTGTGAGTAGAGGCAGGTGACTTTTTGGGAAGCCGCAGGGAAGCAGATGCTGATGCTCTTTGTTGTGCATCCCGTCGAGGTGTTTGGGTACGAAACGTGGCGTTTAGCGTGTGGTACAGTGCTGTGTTTTATCCACAGCCGAAACGCAGCCAGCGCTGGTGAAGAAGATGGCTGTTGTTAAAATGATGATTGGTGAAAAAGTAATAGAAGAATTTTCATTCTCTTGTTACGTATGAAGACAGGCTGATCAGGTTATTCCCTTGCTTATTTCTTTCCCTTGGAAGCTGCATTTTTTCTTTCCTTTTCCTAGAAGGCTTCAGTGAGGATTCAGCAGGCTTATGACTTTGAGGTACCAAAGGAATAAAACGTTAATATTTAGAAGCATTTGGATGCTTTCTCAAACACCGATTATCCTTATTTAAAAGCATTTATCCTAATAATTACTTTCAGAAAAGATACTTGCCAAGGATTCGGCATTTCCTCTTCCTTCAGCTGAGTGGTAAGAAGATTTCTCAACCATTCTCATGCATCCTTCGCAAAGATTTTTAGGGAAAAAACAAGAGAGGGAGGAAGTAAGACTTCGTGTGCCTGGGAGCTATAAAAATGGGGATAGGGAAAAAAGGATTTGTGTTGAAAATAGAGAAGGACAGATTTCAACCCAGTTATTTTTTCCCCTTTCTAGGTCAGCTGTACCAGCAGAGAACAAACACAAAGGAGCTACTTAAAGAAAAAAAGGAAGTAATGAATACTGGAATTAAATGAAATAACAGGAGGAAATGAGGGAGATAACATCAAGTGTTATTTTCAAATTTGTACCTTGGTCAAGTGATTAACATTCCTGCTTTGCAAAAAAGTGAAAAAACATCTTTAATGACTGTTAGCAATCAGGATCTGAGTTTTAAGCCCCAGACGTGTCTACATCTGTAACTGTTCCCAGCATAATAAGCTTATTTTGACATGACTTATTTTCACGTGCCGTACCCACGAAAGACACACAGAAAGGCATAGCAGGAGTTTCGACTTGTTGTGCTCACAGAATGCTGTTGGAAGCAGAAGGGGAAAAGAGAAGTTTGTCGGCCCACAGCTAAAGGGAAAATATTACCAATACGATGGCAGTTGGTCTTAGCTGGAGAACAATTTGTAACAGCATTCTGTCTTTTTTCCTGGGGGAAAAACTAAAACAATGCTTCATTAACATTATTTGAAGCTATTTAAATATCGCAATTTTCAGCAAAACAATGTTAACATGTGGGTTTTTTAATAGAAAAAAAAGGCAATTAGGAAAATGTTTTGAATAATATTGTATTCTCTTACCCAGTCTTATTTTTTTTACTCTTTTTTTTTTTTCTTTATAAACTCTGTTGGCAGAGGATGCCTGCTTTGTGCTTTCAGTGCTGAAAACGAATCAGTGTGGGTATAAGTTATTGGCTGGGACTGGAGCAGCCACGCTGAGGCTAGAGGTCGTATGGCTCTTTGGGCAAGATTTTATTTACCTTTTAACTTCCCCATTCCGCCAGCGTGGTCAGAGATATGATACCCAACAGCGGTAGGAGCTCGTGCAAAACACTTTTGAGTCACCTTTAGCTGAACCTAAATAAAATCTGAAGTATAGTTATGTGAAAGCAATTATAGTATTTTATTGTCACAGCTCCACCTTCACCATCAGGACAGCGTTAGAATTTTACGTTGAGACATAGTGTTGCTGCTACGGGCTCTCTCTCCTTCCACTTTCCAAGGTTTAAGTGTACACTGAGGTTTTCATTGCTCCCAGGGCAGCCACACTTTCATATGCAATGCTCATTTATGTACTAATTTATGCCACCCAGCCCATCGCAATAGAAGAATCGGGCTTGGAAGAAAGAAGAAGGCTGGGACACAATCCTGCCAGCTCCTTCCCGGTTCCTCAGGGGCTGTGGTTATGTATGTGCCCACACACGAGGGGAGTAAGGAAGCTGTGCACATTGGGTAATACCACGTGCAGGACCAATACTGTTGCTGGGAAAGCTCACACCTGTCTTTCTATTTCAAACTCGTACCAGGAGAGCAGGAATTTTTTTTTTCCCCCAATTACTACTACTTTTTGCTGGGAATTGTAGCTGTATAGCACTTTAAGATGGCAGCTTTCCAAGGCTTTGCATTTTCTAATTTTTCTAATTAATCGGGTACGCTGTTTAATTTTTTTTATTTTAACTCAAGCTTTTCCCTCATATTCAAAAGGGCTCCCACTGTTGTTTATTATTAATGAGATCAAAGCAAGCAGGAGGGCTGCTGTTTCTCCTTACTCTGCAGAAGCAGCACCGTTGTCAGTGAAAAGGCACACCGCCGTCTGCACCTCTCAGCAGGACTGGAAGCAAGACTGCAGGCACCTTTTCTCCCAACTTTTCCAAGACTGGTGTCTGATGAGGAAGCATAAAATCTACATTTTTATCTTAAAACAACCTGAGCTTGAGTAACAGGAGTGCTTATTGCCACCTGCAAAGGGGCCACAAACAACAGCAGAACCCGAGGACGGGAAGTGAGACAAATGCAGGAAGGTAAGTGGAAATGCAGGAAGGTAAGTGGAAATGCAGGAAGGTAAGGTGAGTGAGACAAATGCATCATACGTAAGAAAGCTAGAGTAGTAAAACTGCAAGACAGCATAACACTGGGATCAGCTAGAACAAGGTTACTGAAAGTCTCAGTGCAAAGAAGAATGAGGATGATGGTGGGAAAAACGTGGGGCAGACGTTATGTGCCAAGGAGTGGAAAGCTGCATGGGAGGTTTCTTGGATCCAGGGCTGCAGACAGAGAGGTGTGTTCCATCCGTCACGCACAGGTGCCTGGGCACAGGAGCACAAGTTGCCTCCTTTGCTGGCACTCCCCAGCCCCAGCCGCCTCCTCGCCCTTGCATCACCCCTCACCAGCTGCAGGGAGGCCCTAGCAAGGATCCTGAAGATAGAGTTGCATGGGGAAGGGAGGGATGGTGATAAGTGGCAGCAGGAAGAACTGTGCAGAGAGATGGACGAGCAGCAGCCGTTCCCATGACTTGGCCTCCAGCAGTTGCTGGAACAAAGAATAGTGAAGCTGGGTGGGCCAGGCTGTTTCTTCTTTACTACTCAAATCTGACTGCTTGCAAACCCTGTGAGTCACTCGTTGCCCCAGCTCATCTTCTGCAATGGTTGGCAGCAAAGCCACATCCAGGTTCACAAGCACAGCTGTGTGTCACCTCCTCGGTGGAAGCCTGCCAGAAGCTTCCCCATGACTGAGCTGCTGCCAGAAGCTCGGGGTGGGGCTGCATGGGCAAAGCCTGCAGGCCCACTCCTGGGAGCAATTCCGAGACCTCTTGGTAGCAGATGATGTCTTAAGAGCCACTGATTAATCACACGGAGGCAGAAAAGGAGGAAGACTTTTGCTCAGGGGCTAGCAAAGCATTTGGCCCACTGTGCTGTTTTATTTTTGCATGGCGGAAGGAAGGATGGTGAGGAACCTAAAGGATGTCATTGTGCACGTCGTGCCCTTCTCAAAACAGCGGGTTCTCTCCACACACTTGTGAGAAAAGCGGTCTAAAACCTCAAGGCTTTCCTTCTAGTCCTGCACTAAAGCTACTCCCAGCTAGCTAGAAGAAAGCCAACAGTTTGCTGGGTCTTTCTTTCCCCTGATGGAGAGCAAGATGCTGTGTGATGTTCAGCGTTTTCAAGGGTTTCCTCACGTTAGCAACACCGCTGTGTAGGGGTGAATTCCCGATTACTTACGCCAAGCGCAACTTACACGGGAGACTTTGAAACAAGATGGAGCCTGCCTGAAACAACATCCTCCCTTTGGCTGCAGGGGACGGCATCTGCAGCTGGCGCCTGTGCTCGTCTGACTCTGCCTTTGTTCTTGCGAGCCTGTCTCCTTGGATGCAAGAAGGAAGCTGTTGGTCATACTGTGCTGTCAGTAACTCCAGCCTGCATCCAGCATAACCCTGGTGGGTGCAGTGAAACTAGTCCGGATTCGCAGAAGTATAACTTTTTTGGCTCTGTAGCTGAATTAACATGTTTAAAAGCGGTTTGGAAATGGGTGAGAAACCAGTAGAGACAGCTCCAACTTTTCCTTCCAGAAAAGTTTTGATTTATTGAAATGCTGTAGTCATAAATACAGAACAAAGGAAGTGAATATATTACAGTGTCCTCATTGTGAAAGGGCAATGGCAGACGCTTGGATGAACCAGGGGATGGGTCATTATTTCAGCGCAACGCCTGTCAGAACTTCTACCTCTCGTACCTCTCCAAGAAGTTATTTTAACTTCCTTCCTATGGGATTTATTAGGCTGCGAAGGAGAATCTCAAAGAAGTGGTAGAATAACCAAGTCCTAGAGAAGACACACTGGTGAATTGCCTTGCATTGTGCTAGGGCAATGGCTCAGGCAACCCACTGGCCTTTTCCATTTCTAACGTCCATGATTACCACGGTTGTACCTCAGGACACTAAACAGAGCCATTTTCTTCCTTTCAGTAGCAGCAAAATGTCACTAATGGCCATGCTAAATCAGAGGGACTTATCCTTCTGCCGATGCGCTGTGCACTTAGCAAGACAGCTATAAATGATCCCACTTGGTTTAGATTTGCTATTTTCCGTTTCTGCAGTGCAAGTGCTCTGCACGAGGGAACTGCCAGCCAAGGGAAAGAATTTCTGGTAGGAGATTAAGGATAACTAAGGAAATGGTTGCATGACCTATAAAGAGAGGATCATAAATATTGCAACAATAAAACCAATAGCTCTTTCAAAGTTTAAATAGCTTTTCTTTTCAAACACTTGAAGTAAATGCCCTTTTCCCAAGGTTGTCTAGCATCTGCACCTTGGGATTTCGCACAGTTTCACCAAATATATTGTAATTTCTCCGAGAGATAGCTTTTCCTTTTAATTATTTTTCTTTGTGGAAGCATTGCCTTTGAGAAGTTGGAGCCCAGCTACCTGGAAGTGCCTTATTGCTTCCTCTGGTACTGAAGTTTCATAGAAGCCAAAGCATAACAACAGTAAAATAGCCCCTGCATTTCTTAAGCACAACGCTCACAAACGATGCAAGAAGAGGCAAGTATGGTTCTGCCCTTTACAAACAAGCAGCATCACTTACACCTTTTCTTACATACTAGGGGAAACCTCAGACACAAGGGTCTGCCCACGTAAATACTCAGGTATACAATTTATTTTTTTCACAATCCCAACTGTGCAAAACCCCAGACCTGGGCTGCTGCCGTTCTGCCTATAAAGACAACTGACATTCCTATCCCACACACCCTGTTGGCATGCAGCATGTCCCCTTTGTTTTCTCTGCTTGATGTAGGATCCAGCTCTTTAGCAAGCATCCTAATTTTTTGTGCTCATTTTTTCCCCATATTCCATCCTACATTATTAAGTAGCCAATTCGGGGGAAGCAGACTGATGTGTCCCACCAGCTATATCACAAGGAAGAAAGCACATCTTGCAGAAGCAAGATTCCTACGTCCCCCCACGTTCTCATGTTCATTTAACTTGCATGACTTAGACCTTGGTTTGGGAGTGCTGCTTTGGGCATAATAAAAGAGCACAACACCTGCCACAGGACAATTCTCTGTCCTGTGAATTGGTCCGACTGCAGAAAGCAATATCCTCTAACAGCCACTCCAGTTTGCTAAGCTGAATAGCTGAAGAAACACGGTGCTCATTCAGCCCACAGTGGGCATGTGCCAAATCCACCCCCAAGCCCGTGCAAAGCGCTGATCTGGCCACAGCCCACTGGCGTAACATACTTTTCTCACTTGCACAATTGGAATAAAGTTCACTATTCAGCAGCAGCTTTTTTACTTTAAATTAAAAAGGCAAAACACCCCTGAATACAGTCAATACTCAAAAAGAGAAAGTGTCCTTGACCTGACCTCCCTGATCCTTCCCTGTGGTACTATATACATTTTCATGAAAATCAGCTCTCATTTTTATATTTTAGGTTTCAGGCCCTCTATAATGGCTACATTCCTCATTATTCGAACCCTTTAGTTTGGTTATACGCTCCACCAGCTTTCCTGCACAAATTCTATTGCTTGTGTTTTCCTTGCTACGTGCAATTTCATGCACATCATCGCTTTCAGCATGCCCCGTCGTTTAGAAGTTGCCTGTCTCAGGTAGAAAGCAACAGCAGGGCCGTTTCATGCTTATGGTTCTCCTACAAGGTGACATATCTAATATTTTGGGAAAAGAAAACAAAACCTGACAAGTCAGATGAAAAGGCAGGAGGTGGTATTGCAGCCAGGCAGACTGAAAAGGGAGAAAGAAGCAGGGTTAGAAACATCTCCAAAACTGGAGACACTGGCAAATAATGTTACGAGTTTAGGATACACCAGCAGCTCTGCCCTAAGTTCCTATGCAGATGCTTCTCAGCTACACTCCCTTACTTCCACGTCTTGCTGAGAAGCCCGGCGAATTTGCCCACATTCTGAGTGAGACTGGTGCAGCTGAAGTGTTGTATATCATGGCGTGGTTTTTCTGCACCCTCACTCCCCAAGTATACCTGTCTAGGCTTGCAGCAAAGATCAGAAAAAAGTGTTGTATGAAGAGTTAGGTAAACATCTGTCAGCCTTGCTACATGCCTAAAGGTTTTAAGAGTTTCATCTACATCCACAGTTTCCTCTTCTGGAAGGGTTCCTGCAGTTATTAATTGTGCTTTTCCTAAGCCTCTCTCATTCATGAGGATTCCCAAGTTTGAGTTATTTCGTCAGGCTAAGGATGGGGGACACAAGGTCTAGGGACACAACGAGGTCGATCACTCCTGGGCTGTTCGCTGATTTTGAAAGAGCATGAACAAAAGTGTCAAGAAACAAGTGCGATATTAAAGTAAATAATAAATAGTAACATTAAAGATAAAGTACATTTATCTTACTTTCTTGGAGAAACTCCCTAAAATAACCACAGAAAAAGAAAAGGCACAAAGTGATGGCAGTGCAAGGAAAGAGGCTGACATTCCACGGAGCCCTGACATACCCTGTGAAATGAGCTTGGATGAGACAGACTCCTCCTTAACAAGAAGAATGCAATTGCTATGTGGACTTGAAACACAGAAAGAAAGACAAAGATTATGTTTACTGCAAATAAATTTTCATGTACTGTAACGCTCAAAAGTAAAATAGAGACTGGATTTCTTCTGAGACGTGGTCAGGAATTTTAAAAAAGGCTTTTGTATACACAGACAAAGGGACTGCGGAAAATGAGCAGGGGAGTTACTTAAATGTCAAGGATTGTACTGTACCAGGTAAACCTGAAATGTAGCAGAGGGACTCAGTTTCATAAGTGAAATGTCACCACTGATGGGTACAAATTATGTAGGAAGGATGGAAAGGGAAACAGAAGTGGCACTTTGTCACATGCGTTTATAGCTGCAGCAAGACATAGTTCAGCTGCAAAGAGAAGGGTAATGAAAAATAAAGCCAAAGAGAAACTGAAGCGGGCATGTGCTACAGCCAGCTCCAATGAATTAGAGCCTCTCTCAAGGTAGTCAGAGTCACAGGACGCCGTACTTACGTGGGCAGCTGAATTCCCCATGTCTGGTAACAAACTGCCACACATTGGCCAGAGATGTTCTTATGTTACACAGAAACCTGCTCTAATCCAGACGGTACAGGTTCTTCACAAATAAACAGAAAAATCCCAACAATCCAGGAAGCACAGCTGAGAAGTTGAAAGCGACACCAATAAACAAACTACCTGAATGGAACATAGCAAAAAGTTTATTTGTTTGACTTCGAAAAGATCTCTGGCATAGTTCACTGGACAGGTGTACATTAAGTATATAAATGCATACCAAAGAAAGCACAGAAGGCACGCGCTCAGCCAAGAGGCTCTTTCAGAACCAATCCCCATTTCACACCAGAAACAGTGAGCTGCAAGCCCCACGTGCATTACTCGTTTTTCAAAACCGAGCCTGGCCAGCATAGGTCCCATAGTATGCCCCACAGATCAGCATTCTTGGGCTGATATGACAAAGAGGGAACAAGATCCAGAGAGCAGCCACCCTCTTGGGATCACCCAGGCACAGGAAGCAGACTCCAAAGAGAACTGTTATTGTTCTTCCCGATAGAAACAGAGCAACAAACATCTTTCCCATCCCCTTGGGAGGCTGCTGACTTGGTTACATTAGTACCAAGCTTCTTGAGCTTAGGACAAAACGATAGCTTATTAGAAGACTGCTGTAGGCACTGCTACGCCTTCAGCCTCCATTAGGAGACTTCCAACAGAATTCATAACCACTGCTCCTCACCCCTCTGCCCCCAGCACCATCAAACACGTTTTATCTGGAGAGTGACGGAGGTTCATTTTACAGGTCACAGCCTCAGGATCCTGGTGCTTACAAGGAGCCACAATTAGCAAGACTAGGAAAAATAAATGCAGTCACCTCACCCGGACTCAGACCTGTTGCCATAGGAGCAGCCAGATGTCCAAGTTCTGTTGATCTTATCTGCAGAGAAGAACAAGTTCCACCAGAGTCTGAAACATCCACCCTGGATCAGCGAGGTTGCACGCGTCCCTAAAGAGTCACGCTGAGTTTAAGAAGCAGATTCACATCATGCAAGAAAGCAAGTTTGCCCTCTTAAATTCAGTGAATTAATGAAGTGTAATAAGCCTGACGAAGTCTACTAGACTCTGGAGTCAAGGCATGAGATTCAACTCCTGTGACTTCGAAAGGGGAAAAAAAAAATGTGGAAGGGAATTAAAACGAACCGATGAATGCTACTGCTTACTAACTGGTGTGGCAACAAACCAGAAGACAAACTGATGAGAGATTCTCGCTAGAAAGGAGATTCTGCTAGTTGACAAGGTTAAAGAAAGTGCTTTCACATCTGTCCTAGGAAAGAGAAAGTAACTCATGTTAATCTGTAAGCACAGAATAAAAGGCAGAGCAATTGAAATCAGCCTCTCGAATGATTTGTCACTCCNAAAAAACCCAAACCAAAGAGATAGAGGACTTCCTGGAAAACCTGACCAGATACATTAACGCAGTACTAATTAGTAAATTAACCTATTGCACGATTTAAAAAAATAAATAAATATCTTAAAAGTCTGAGAGAACAAGGAAGCACCAGATGACAATATTCCTATTGGAACAAAAAAGTGGAACCACGTTGGCCTCATAAGTTTCTCTCTAATCTCTGCTGCTAAAGCAAAATAAATACCAGGAGAGAAGAAAAATCTCCTAAACATCTGAGGAATGATGGAAGCATCGCAAAAATGAAGCCATTTTAGCCAATCCTACACACAGATAGCGAATAGCTTTTGGCACATGAGCAGTACTCCCAAGGCCAACAGGATATCTCATGTATTAACTTACTTCTATGTCCCAGCGATGCTGTCATTTCCAACACCTCTTCTCTCCCATTACCAGGAACAATTCTGTAAAACACTGCTGATAATGGGAGCTGACAGACCTAGCTGTAAAACTACAGCCTGTTCCCAGAAGGCCATATAGAATAGCTATATAGAATCACGAGCACTTCACCCCCTGAGTGAGGGAGCATATGGTTAACAGAGAACATAACACCTTTGGTATTTTAGGGTTTCAAGACATTCTGCAGGGTAAAATCAGAGTAAAACAAACCTGCTTGCCATTAAATTCACTTCTAAGAAAGGCAGTTAATCAATCAATCAATCAATCAATCACATTTTATCATCAACTACAGGCAGCTGTTTTAGTGTAACAAGCAGTTCTGCACCCCAGCACCTGGAAGAGCCTTTGGAGCAGGTTGTTCTGTGTTGGCAGTGCAGCAGTTGTCCTCGTCGTCCTTGCGCACTGAAACAATCTCAATGGCATCTCTTCACAAAAGAGAATGAAAACCAAACCTGACCTTTTCTGATGTCTGTGTAGTTTTCTGGCAAACGGGTTTGTTAGTTTTCAGGTGTCTACTATGATTAGGATTTATTTTTCTTAGGTATCACAAGAGGGCTTATTTATGACAGGAGAGCGTATAATTTAGATGGCAAGAAAGTGGAGTGAAACATGAATCTGCATACTGAAGAAACAAAACCAACCTGCTTCTCCACTTTGCTAGTGGTAGGACTGGAAAAGAGCCAGCCAGCTAGAGGACAGAGGTGTCAAACAGGTCCCTTATAAAGAACAGCTTCATATACCATGAGCCTGGAAAAATGACGACTGAGGACGTGTATGATACAGGTCTGTAAAAAGTGGCAAGGAGGCAAGGAATAGCAGTGGTCATCACTGCATCTGACAGTGGAAGAATTGGGGTCGCTCAATGAAATCATCAGGCAAACCATTAAAACTGCCTGAAGACAGTTCTTTTTAATGCCACGCAATAAACTCAGGGTTCATTGCCACAGAACGCCGCGGAGGCCAAAAGTATAAAAGGATTTTTTTAAAAAAAGGACTAAGTGCCTTCATTAAGGCCAGGTCCAGAAGGAACTGCCAGTTCGGAATGTCCACACGCTGCTGGAACAGTGTCAGGGAAAGACCTCCGTACCCAAGTTTTATTCTTTATGCTTCCGTGATCACCTGTTACTGGCTGCCCTCAGAGAGAGGACAGCAGATTAGATGGCCTTTAGTCTGATTGCACACAGCTCCTGTTATGGATCAAAGCCCATGATTTTGGCATTTTTTAAGAGCCTGGAAAGGTTAAATTGAGAAAAAAAAAAAAAAAGCCAAAGTAAATGGAAAAAAAAAGGAGCATTTGTAAAGCTTGTATGCCTGCCTTGCTGCTTCTTTTCAGCCTCAAAGATGTGCTCCTTAATCATACAGTTTCCACGAAGGGTAAAGTATCGCTCACTTAGCAACAAACAGGATTTTATAGCAGCCATCGGAGGCTGCGTAGCTGCTCCCAGTTCTGCCCGCTCTCCCGTGTAAGGCATGTCTCTGACCCAGTCTCAGCTGCAGGTTAAGCACCCCCTCATGCTCCAGTGCCTCTCTTTAACAGATTATTGCCAAATCGCTTTGTTCGACTACTGTATTTAAGACGTGGAAAAAGAGTTAAGATACTGTTGGCCTCTTCCAGCTAAACCCTTCTCCCTGACCACTAGTTTCCGTGTGGATGAGTGACAGCAGGAATCTACAGGAAGACTCCTTGAGGACGAAGCATTGCTATGCTGTCTGTAAACATCAGTGTTTCACCCAGAATTTGCCACTTTGATTGGACTTGGCCTTCCAGCCGGTCAGACCAAAACGTTTCTGCAATGCAGCAGAGTAAACAATGCAACACAGTGATTCTGTCTGTAACTGAACAGACTGAAGTAGCAGCACGAGTAAGTCAGAAAATCTCCTGCATTTATCTGGATACAGAGCGAGCTCTGAGACCCAGTCATCACAGTTGTTTTTATGTATAAAATCGGCATGCACACACACATATAGACTGATACATTCATCGTTAACCCTCATTTAGGGGACCAGCCATCCAAAGTCTATGCTTCACCCAGTAAATATGCTTTAACTGAGGGTGCCAGCTGCGTCCAGGGCCACGCAGTGGCTTGACAGACCACGATGTGAGGATGTGGCTGTAGGTTCAAAAGCAATCAACGTGTTACTAAACCAGCTCGTTCAGTCTTCAGTTCTCCAGACCATCAAGATAACACACAGGTAGGTTGTTTGTTTTTATCGCTCGTACTGGAGTTTGGACCCAGGTTACCTAGAATGAAAAGAAGTTAAAAAAAATGTTAATGTTAAGTAAATAAGATCTGGATAAAGTTTGGACTCAAGCTTTAATCTTTTCTTGTTGTTTATTATACGCCCTGTGTTGGACCTACGTTGCTCTGCACTCCCTTGGGGTTTTATTTCCTAATTCTGTGAAATGAAGAGACACTAAAATAAAAGCAAATGCAGAGCACACTGTGGAGAAAACCACTGGAGAAGTACTTCCAGGCTTTGGCCTGTACCCAGGCCAGCTTCAGTGGTATTCTCAGCTGGCACTGGAAAGCAGTCAGGCCATGACTTGGGTGGGAGGTTTTCCAAGCAGTAAGGAATGAAAACAAAAAAGAGAAGTCCAGTTGTCTCATCCTTTGGATCCCAACACTTATTCTCAACAGAACTTTTCTCATGTTCTCAAGTGGTGATATTTCCACCGTTTCCTTTGCAAGAGAAATCCAGAGGCCTCAGGGTCCGTCAGTTAAGTAGCATGTTATGCTGCCCCAAATTTTTATCTTCTTAGGGATTATTTCATTGCTCACTCTATAGATTTCACTTCTGCTCCCAGTTTCTGTACTTTTTAATGCTTGCACTTCATTACAGCCAGATTCTGATCTGGATGCCCCAGCATACTTTTTTCAAGCCCTGTACTGAAGTGTGTTTGCATAGGCTTTTGCAAGTAAGCAAGCTTTGCTGTACTCTGGGCTCAGCAAGGCTTCCATGGCGTGTAGCCCAAGGCAGTATGTACTGAGAGGGGCAGCTGCATGGCTTGCAGCCACTCTGAACAAGGGCAGACCCCATTTACATGTGTTTACAGAAGGAAGGGATAGGTACATCTCTGATGCAGTAGGAGCCAGTGATCAGTACAGAGTGAGAATGGAGAAGGAAAACTGCCTGGTGTTACTGAGAAGTGTCAACCTTGCGGAGATGGGGGAAAGTTCAATCCCCCTGAACTTGGGCTTCAAGTGAATTATTTTCCCTGCCACTCTCTTGCTTTTGTGGGTATTTTACCAATATTTTCCTCAGCTGTAGTTGATGGTAAAGGGGAGAGCTCCCTCACCCCTTCCTCCCCTCAGCCTTCTTCCACATTGCAATTTCTGCATATCCACATGAGAGGCTGCACTGCAGCCCACCCTCCCTTTTGTGGTTGTTCTATAGGCTGCAGCCAACTCCCCACACCTCCTCCTGGAATTTTGTTCTACCTCCTGTACTCCTTAGATCCATTGTGTGTTACTACTAAGCTTACTGTGACCCTTGTCTTCTCCATTCCCCTCCCTGTCTGTATCACGTTCTGGACCTTCATGTTTACCTTCAAAACAACCAGTGCTCCTCTGCTCAGCTGCAACTCCCAACTCTTTTGTTCTTCTCACTCTTCCTACTCTTGTCTTCTGGCCTTTTTCTACAGAACCTGCTATAGTTAGAGCAAACACAGTCCTTGGATGTACCCAAAAATGTTTTCCTCTGTCTCTTTAGAATGGGGCCTAAAATTCCCAGTTACCACCAGTCTATGATCCCACTTGGGCTGAAAAGCACTGGTGATAACTAAGCAGCTATTTCTGCACTATTGCAGTGCTCAGTACCCTTTCTTGTTGCAAGCAGCACCCGAAAACAAAACACAAAATCCTCCTATTAAGTGTAAATATTCAGCAAACACCTCCCATGAGGAGCAAGGAGCGATGCACAGAGAAATTCAGGATAGCAAACCCTCCTGAATGAGCCCACTTGGACTGCTATTTGCAGGGGAGAAAACAAAACAAAAAAGCAGTGCCTTCCAAAGGCATGCAGCTTTCAAACCCTTGCAGTATTTCCCAGAAACTGCACACAGACGTCAGTGTCTTTGCTGATCACAGTCTGCCCAGCAGCAGCATAAAATTAACAACATTCCGGTCAGGTTCAGAGCTGCTGCTGTTGTATTCCGAAGCAGGCAACAGTGAAATTCAAGAATTGTGTCGATTTGATGGCGTGGTTTAAGCAAGCCTTGTAAGACAAAACATAGTCTCCATGCACCGTGGTAGGCCAACACCCCAGGATGTTAATTTGAACACATCATTTGGGACATTACTATCTGTAGCCCTTGCATTTTCCAGGTTTCCCATTCTAACTTGTAGGTATCATTTTCTAGCATGTAAATACCCAGTCAGATTTTCAGAGACTGTTGCAAAGCACAGTTTCGTCACTTCCCAGTTCGTATTTTCTTCATCACCGCTTGCTCTTACGAGACAGAACCTGACCTTTAGCCCGCTTGAATAATGTCTTTCAATTACTCTGCAAGCAACTTGGGGTGTAGAACTGGTCTTTCTGTGCCTTTGCCAGGTGGGATGTGTCTCTGTGGTACTCCAGAATTAATAGTGACTTTGGAGGATGTGTGCACAGGCAGGCCCACAGGGCTTAAGTGTGCTGTTTAATCTTTACAGAAGGTAAGGGCAGCCATTTCAAGCTGGGGAGCTCTGAATAATTGCATCCTAACCTGACTGCGTACCAAGCACCTTCTCCCTCCTTCATCTCCACTTCTTCCCTCCCTTCTGTCACTCAGGGTATCACAGCATCGGTTTTGACTAGGTCTGCTCAAAGACAACTTAAACTTTTAAAACTTTGTCAGTCCTACGGTTTCCTAAGAACAAAGGGCGTCCTGTTATTATCTTGAAGTTGGAACTCTATTCCATCTCCACATTCAAGATATTTTTATTTAATCCTAATAAAGCACGTGCTGCTGATCAAGTAGCTGCAGGATCCTATGTGGTAATTCCTTTTTTCCTCTTTCTCATGAGTCTCGTCTCTCTAACGTGCCTTCTGCCATCTCTGTTCACGTTTTGCTCCGGAACCAGTAGGCTAGAGAAGCTTTCTTTCAAGAGCAGTGAGTCAATTCAAAAGCAACACGCAAGCAGTGATCTTCCTCCAGCCTTTTACACGGGATGACCTAAGCCTACTTGCACCATACTTCAAAAGCTGTGGAGTCTCCCACTGTCACCACGAGCAGGCATCCTCATTTAGCATAAAGCAAAACAGAAAATATTTGCATGGACTCCTTGGAAAGACTTATCAGATCAGGAAGAGCACAGCAGGAAGACTGGTGTGCTAAACCTCTGCTGCTTCCCTGCACTTTGAGCCTCGCTTGCCTGGAACCAGTTTGGGTGTCCCAAGTTATCAGTTCTGTGTTCCCCTTTATTGAAAGAGGTACCAGCCCTCAGGAAGTAGCAGTGACAATAAATAAAACCTGAACATAATAGCACGATAGTGTCTTTATGGAAATGGTCCAGGCCAAGCGTTGGACCAGCTGGCATAGATCCACCACGCTAAAAGGAGTAGGGACTCCCCCGCAGCCCTGACACATGCAAAGTCTGGAAGGGCTCAGTGCCCCACTGTCCAACTAGAGACATCCATCTCTTTCTTGTCTTAATCTGGGCCTAAGTTCACCGTGACATTGTGGGAATGGCGGGCTGTCTGCTTTAAAGCAGTTGACATTGAGAAACTCGGGGAATGTCCGATATTATGAAGTGCTGACAAATCAGAGCTTGCACAATTCTCCTCTTTTGTCGCTAGAGGGTAGTGCAAGCCCTCAGGTCCAGTCCTCTGAGAGGAAATGCCTATACATCTCCCTATAGGTCTATGAATTTTTGTTTTCCTGGCTTGCCAGAATGGGGCCTGGCAGCTCAGATTTGATGAGAGGGTAAAGACCAAGATTTACTTCTGCCTCCACATACTAAAATGGGTCTTCTGTAGTCTCAAATAAACCACTCGTCTTCTTACAGTTCCCCTCTCTTGTGTTCATTTGGCATTTTTGAGTCTGTCCTTCATTTAGCCAGAAATATTTCTAAGAATCTAATCAATCATTACTTTTGACCTTCCCGGTACCTTGCTTTTCTTTTTGGTCTCAGGAGAGCGTCCTTCCCACGTCATATCATGGCAGTCCTAAGAGAATTCAGTCTTTTCACTCCTGCATTTCACAGCCGTCAGAACACAGCATGGTCACTGGCCAGACGAGCTGGGAAGAAATTTTCCTCCCCTGAACTAGTTTATTTTCCTGCTGGTGCAGGATGTATTGACACCCAGAACTGCTCACTGGGAGAGGAAAACAACCAGGCTGAGCAGACTATAGATTTACCTCAATCTGACAAAGCATCTGAAACGTTGAGATGTTAGTAATGAACACATAAATTGGGAGAAATCGTTATCATTTGTGTCTTCAACAAAATGAAGCCCTGGAAGGGCTCAGTGAAAAATATCAACAATGCCTTAGCAAAGAAAGGAAGGTTCAGATCTAGTGCTTCCCCACAGCTTCTATATTCATGACCCTCTGTCCCATTTCAAAGGAGCAAATTTAAAACGCTTTCACCCTCTCCTCCACTTCTTGCCCCCTTACCTCAGCAAAAACACTTCTCCCCCATTCTGTATCAGTAACCTTGTCACAGTAAACACACTCAACAAAAGCCAAATAATGAAAGGAGGGGTTATGCTGGGAGTCTGTCTGCACGCTGCTCCCCACCAGAACACTGAACATACTGCTGCTGTTTATCAGGGCCCTGCACTTGAAGAACTGTAAACACAGCCTGTTTTACACAAGGAGACATCCACTTTTCTCTCTGTCCCATATCTGCTTGCTGTGGAGCATCAGAAAACATACACACGAGAAGTAGCAATCTTACAGTAAGAATGCCATCAAATTGCCTTTGGAATTAGGCTTCATTTGATGCAACTTCTACCCTTCTTTGATCCTGCTCATTTTAGTATAGAGGAAATAACAGGATCTACTCAGGTGCCTGTGTTGAATACATTTGCACCAACCAGCCAAGTTCAAGAGACAGCCTAAAGCTGCAGAAGCAGAACATGCTGGTAGGAGAGGTTTTACCTGAGATGCCATCAGTACTCCGAACACTGCTGTGGCCAATGCTGAGCCGCTCATATTCCAGTTTCATGTTCCCAAGGTCTTCACCTGAATGTCCTTCACTGGCAAAAGAATTTGCTTCAATGCTTGAACCTGGAGATCGTTTGGCCTTGCGACTGAAAAGCCCACTGGCAAACCGCTTTCCTTGCTTTGAGTTGGCCTGTGCATCCTCTTTCTTCACTTCACGAATAGACTCTCTGGACTTGGATTTATTTTTCAGGTCCATGTGTAATCGGGAGAACAGTTTCTGAGGGCTCCGATTCAGCTTGTTGAAGTTCTCCAGAGGTGGCTCAATCTCTGGGAGCTCTTGCTCCAATGTGATTAAGTCATTCAGAAACTGATTGAGCCGTTTCTTAGACTCACTTGTTTCCTCTTTTTCCATATTCCCCTGATTTTCCTGCCTGTGTCGCGAAGCCCAGAGCATCATATCACCACGGGCTGCCCCTGCCACTAAGCCATACTTGGGGTTAATGATCTTCCGAGCCACAGTGGAGGAATGAAAGCCTAGCTTCCCCGTTCCATGAAGATTTGGATTAGCAATACCCAATTCCTTGTAGAGATTAACTTCCTCTGAGATGGCATAGAGCTCACGAAACTCAACGTCAAACATCTCCACGTGCTGTCCTGTCAGCACTAGCAGGATGTTTCTGTCAATATGGGATGAACTCCATGTGAAGCTAAGAATAGGAAACAGAACCAACGTTAGATTTTTGGGTGCATACTTGGCCCAGCCCACCCAACAATATCTGAAACACTATGGGAATACATAGCATTGTGCCATTTGCCAATATGGGTCAGGATAGATAGGTGAAACTCTGTATTATTGTTCTTCAATAGGCATGCTGACAAGATCAGGACGAAAAGGCCTGAAAACTCTACAGGACAGTATACCCTTTTAAAAAAGCAACACTGCAGCAGCAGGAAGAGTCTCCAGATTGGAAACCTCTCTAGAAAGAACTGACCAGAGTAGCCAATGAAGCGTGGCACTGTCTCCAGCACACTGAAACAGTCCACTGGCATGTTCTGTTCTCCTGGGAGCAGCTTGTGCTCTACGCTACCTTCTCTTTTATCCCACTCCACTTTCTACAGATGCCAAGCAGATTACAGAGATGAGGATAAGAAAAAGAATGACATGAGAAGAAGACTCTCAAACAAAACCACAAACTGTTATTTACATGAAGAATGTATCTCTGCGTTAACGGAGAGCAACCCACCTGTATGATCCAGTGGCAACCTTTTCACCATCCACCATCAGGAATCGGGATGCCAGTGTGCCTCTGATCTTCCCTGCTGGCATGTAGAACCCAACTCCTGTCACAGAGCGTACGCGGATGTTCTAACCAGGAGGTAAAAAGACAAAATTTCACTACAAATAAGGCAGAGAATTAGGTAATTGCCAACTCCAAGTCTTAACACGACACTCACGTTACCTCACTACTTCTGGGACTACAGCTCATCATTAGACAGCAGAAATCAGAAAGGTAGCAAAAAAGGAACTCAGAGTGCTGAAAGCTCTGTTGTTATCACCTGTCACTCCCGTGCAACAGCTTATAACCCTGTCCAATAGGTCAGCATCTTTGTAACCCTGCCTGCTGTCTTCAGCTATTCATCTTAGCCCACTGGCAAGACAATGCTTTCCAGATCAAATAATCTTCCATCTCCAGTCCTGTGCTGTAGCTCGGAAGGCCCAACCCAGTTCAGGGGAATGAATCAGAGGAAGCTCTGAGTCACGTCTGCACTCTGTGAATCCCAGTCTCTACTCTAGGGCACCCGTGAGCGCTTTTCCACACTATATTAGCAGGACCACAAAACCAAGGAGCTTTGCGACGCCTGTGCAATCCAAAGGACTCTGAGAGCAGTGTATGAGGCTTCAATTAGGTTCTTTTTGTGCTTGTGTTCTGATCCCAACAACATACAGCTCAATAAAATGGGGCCAGTTATAAGACTAGGCAATTTAATTATTACAAAAGAGGTGAGGAAACAGTTGCACTACTCAAAACATGCATAGTTGTTTCCTGCCTGTTAAGGCAGAAGAGCCCTGACCACTATCATTTTGCTAAGAACACCACACACTCACAATGTCTACCTACATTCATCGCTGTTCAATGGAGAGTGAAAAACACAGGATTTTATTCTGAGCAAAGGGTGTGAGATAATTCTATCTGCTGATGTCCGAAACAGATCAGCGAAGAAATATTTCTGGAGATAGGGAAGGTAAAACTTTTTATGAAATGAACTGAAGTACTTGGAAGAAGGTATTACCTCTCCTCAAACCTCCTGTCTCACACCCTTTAGCCATCAAACCTACAAATAACACAAAGCAGAGCTAGAGACAGAGAAAAAGCACTGATTTAAGGTTACCCAATTTGCTACAACAGACTCATGAATGCACATAATATAAGAACATATTTGCATGTTAGAGCATGTGTTATTCTGCTCAAAGCAATGCTGAGCTCCGTGGGTCCTGGCTGCTCGAGGATGAATTGGCAGACAGGTGTATATATAGACTGCCTAACATGAAAAAAGCCAACAACACTCAAAAGCATTCATTGTCAGTGTAAGTTTGGAGCAAATTATCTTGTCGCTCTGACATACAAATTTAGACCATTTTCTTCATACCATCTGTTTCTGTAAGAATTCTTTAACAATGAAAAGCTAAAAGGTATTGTGATCTGGAGTAATAAATATAAGGTTACAAGTCAGGCAGTCCCACGTGTAATCACAGTTCTGACACTATTCCCTGTGATGTTCTGGGAAAGTCAATTCACCTTTGCCTCGTTCTCCCCCCATCTACAGAACAGGAGAATCGTGAGGGTTTGGCTAACACTAACGCTGCCTCAGATCCCACGAAGAGCTAAGTACTGTTATTATGAACCTCAACGACAGCTTAAACATCGATAGGCTGTAGCAATCAGCATGCAGGAATGAGTGATTACAAGAATGTGGATTTCTTTTCTGAATATAACTCTTACCTCTTGAATCTGTTCCTATTTTCCCCAGTAAAATACAGCAGTGGCAGTACAAATTCTGACTAACAGTAACTGATGATACTACTATTTTGCATTCATCTATTGCTTGATCTGTCTGCAGCCCTGTGTGGGCATTAGCTAATTAATCCTCCCAACGCCGCTGACGGTATTATCACCCCGTTTTAAAGATGAGGAACCTGAGAGACAAAAAAGATGAAGTGACTTGCCCAAGGCCTAGCTAGCAGTGAGTCATATGTGTGGGATGCTGAATGCAGGTTGGGTAGAGCACAGGAGAAAGGCTGCCCTTTCCAGTATTTAGAATAACATTTGTAGACGACTGGCTGCTCGCCTGAAATAATTTTTTTTTTCCCTTGCTGAATAAAGCTGGATTTGGGATTTGCCAAATCATGGAATATTGAGTGCAAGTGTCAAGGAAGTTGTCTGTCCTTCAAATCAGCCAGCAGCTCTGAAATGTCATATTCCTTTCTGAATCAAGGAGTATCAGCCTGTGTAAGCAGAAAGTTTCTTAGCATGTAACAAGTGTGGATTTTGCTGTTTGTACGTCATTTCTTTTGAAGAAAAGAAGGTACATTTGAATTTCTTCAGCAAGTGAGCTACACATAACACTGAGAAAGGCACAGAGGGGATAGAACCAAACAGGTGAACACGTAAACCTCCTTGAACAAAGTCGGCACAGGAGTGCATCAATGCATCCTGAAATGCAGAGAACAAGCACAAAGTCAAATAAACATCGAGTCACTTAACAGGTTATTTGTATAATGTTTTCTGCCTTGAAGGATCTTGGAGCATTTGAAGACGAATGTATCAAGCTGTGCAGAGAAGGAACAAGCCTGGGTTTGTGTACGGAAGATTATACAACAACAGATACGGAAAGACAAATACAAATGAGGTGAGGTTTCAGCCATTTTCTTTGGGCACTGATGTTACTGTAGTAACACGTACTTTGGGTAAAGGGCCAGTTAGTTTCCCAGGTAGAAGAGACCTCTCCAAATCTGTATTCTTGCAGTAACCTGCTTAAGGTTGGTCGTATCCTGGCTTATGGAGACTGCAATCTATGTTAGGTTTCCACATTTCCTTTACACAGACTTACACCTCTCCTCCTTGCAAGCAGTGACTAACATCTCCCTGGCAGCAACTTAATAGAAACTGGTAACACTCGAGCCTGACACAGCGTCCTAATACACTCAGCAAAGGAATCAGTCTGTCTTGCTTTATTGTGACACACTTTTCAACCTCATGCTGCATCCACAGAAAGTTAAATTAGATGCAGCTGAGAAAGTCAGCAACATGTTGTGACTAAAACTTAGTTGTCCCTTGACAGACCTGGGCAGCCGTGCCCACAGGTAAGGGGTTGAGTAACACGAGTAAAGGTGAGTGTTGCAAGTATTTTCACCAGGGAATCCTGTGTGTCCCTTCCCTCTTAGAACAACAACTGATTTATATGTTGCAAAGCAAGCAGAGATCTTTATTTCCAGTTGGAATGAAAGGCAAGAATGAGATCTATGAACTAAAAGATTTAAATCAGATAGAGGACAAGCAACAAATGGTAGCAATAGCTGATATGTGACAGTGGCTCAACAGTCCCTTACACATTGACTGATTTTGCCCAAAATGTAGAGATCCCCTTTCTGCTGTCCCTGGAAAAATCAGATTCTTCAGTCAATAGCATCTGCCAGGTGAGCTTCTGTCCTCTTTTTTCTTGCACTACTGCTTCATCTAAGTGCAGGGCTGAGGGGCAGGCCCAGATGCCCATGCTTTACCACTCTAAAATCCTACAGGGAGATTCTGCAGAAGGGAGAAAGCAGAAAAGAAATATGGGATTCATGTGGATAGGACCACAGTAAGAAAAGGCAAATAATCCTTTTTATGGTCTGCAATGTCCTCTTCTCAGGTGATCAGATCAAATGAGTGGAAACTGCTCATCTTATGAGGGGACACAAAAGCAGCCACAATCTGTGAAGGCCAACACCAGGTAATGTTGGGAAAGGCTGTGGGCTTATCCTGCATGGTTGCCCTGAGCAGATCTGGAAAAGATGTGCTTGTTGAATGAAACAGGAAAACTGGCAAGTAGTCAAGTGGAATAGGATGGAATGCAGCTAGCTAGACCTGACCTGACAGTATCATAACTGAGTTTTATTTATTTGGATTTTTCCAAAAAGAGACCCCTGTAAACCACAATTTTTGCAGCCTAGTAGAATTTTCTAACAGATAAAACAAAGGAACACTGTGTCACATCACATTCAGCTTCTCCCTCACTTGAGTTAGAATTGGATGAGGAAAGCTGGAAGGTAAAGAAAAACTGAAACAAAATTCCAAAACTTTCTTAAGCAGAAACTTTTAAGAATACCTACAGTGAGGAAAGGAATTCCTTGCATGCTAGGGAAATGAATGTTAAAATTAATACAAAAGCGAACTTCATACAGATACCCCGTTCCTTGTGTTTCCTTTGAGCTCTAGGTGAACTCCCTGTCTTCCAGCAAAAGTGTCTGTCACTGAAGTCTTGATTAGCAGGAGCACGGTGAAGAAAGCACCTCTAAAAACAGGTGAGAACCCTCACCCTCAGGTCAACAAGAAGAGGACTTTTGTGGGGCTATGAATCTATGAGAATTTTGATTCATTCTGATCTCAGAAGAACATCCTTGTGTCAAACATAACACAAGTCTGGCAAGCCATGTCCTGCAGGCTCAAGAAGCCATATGACTCATACAAACAAGACATGCTCATATTAACATTTCAGGATGAATGTGCAGATAGCTGAAGTCAAACACGTTTTTAGTTATCTCTGGCCTTCCAACAAAGAACAAGTTATTCTCATTTCACATTTGAAATCAGTGAAGAGTCTTTGTAGAGTGAGATAGGGTCTTCCTACACCATTTTCCCTGCTGTGAGACGGCGGGCAGATCATGATACCTTGTCATCTTAAAAAGATACAATAGCCAGGAATTTTGTGAAAATACCCAGCACTATGGGTAGACAAAGGGAAAAATCCAGTGTTAGCGGTAAGTCTGTATTAGGACTGTTGAGGTATCCACTCTGCATTGGGTGAAGAGAGTGATGGAAATGGGAGGTTAGGAATCACAGAACAATCTGAACATCCAGTGATAACAGAAGACAGAATGAGCACTCTGAAGCTGCAGCAATGCCGGCCCGTGGTATCGTGTTGTTTCTTTTTCTCTTGGACGAGAAGTTGCCTTTAAACCCTAAAGTCACCTCCAATATTGCTGCAGCTTTCTGTGAAAGAGCCAGCGCTAAAAGTGCAAAAAAACTCCAGACATGTTAGCTCTATGAGCTGGGGGAAGTCCTCAAGTGAAAAACAGTATCTTTCTTGAGACTCTTTGGGTATCCAAAGCCTTGTGTCAGACCGTATGATGATATCTGCTATGCTGACCCAAACAGCAGCACAGATACATCCAAGAAAGCCTTGCAGAAAAGCATGACCAAACAGCTGCTCCCGATCTTCTTGACCCCGACAGTCATGTTGACCCAGGGTGGAAAACAACAGGAACTTGGGCAGGATACTAAGGGGCCATCTTCCTTGATAAACAAGTGACCTGTTTTTCCCTACAGGAAGGCTCTTCCCAGTCCTTCCACAGCACAACAGAAAGGAATAAACTGCATTGACCTTAACAAGATTAACTAAAGCCTCCTTAGCCTTAGTGGGAAAGGAATATAACAACCTTAAGAGGGGAATTTCTGATACAGAATTCTGATACAGCTGTATCATCACTTAGTTCTAGGGATGAAGAACTAAGTTAAAGAAGGATGTTGAAAAGTTCTTCCTCTGTGCAACTCCTTCAGCTCAGTCTGAGTCTAAGGAAAAAACAGCAAATGCTGCTGTGAGAGAAGGGAAGCACAGGAGGGACATAAGAGTTTTAGGCTTTTGATGGCATCAGTTCTTTGGAAAGGATGACTTTGTGATGCAACGAGGCTGCTGCAGGACCCAGCCATTGCTGCAGCATGTCATTGCGATAATTGGCTTTGGAGTGTGAAGTGTGAGTAGATACCAATGGAGAAGGAGGTAAGGGGAAAACCAGGAAGACACTGCCTACTTTTTAAAGATGGAGAAGGCACACAAAAAGGAACTTGTCTCTCCAACAGCACTGCAAGTTTTTCTAAAATGCTCAGGCACTCTATCCAGGGTTTAAAATATGCAGTACCGAAGTCATCATTCTCGTATATGACAACATGGTGAAAATAGTACAGGAAAACAGGTTCCAGAGCAAACTGAACTACAGCTGTGGTTTTACTGTTTTCTATCAAAGAGACTTGAGCCCAGGCCGCAGAATACCTGTGAAGCTTGAAACAGGTCTATTATAACGATGCCTGTGTCTTGTGTTCAAAGACACCAGAGGAAAGAAACTTCCATCTCCGTTTTGGAGAAAGATGAGAAAGCCACACAGCTGGATGTCTTTTTTGATGAACAAGTCCAGAAACTAAGAGCAGAGTGGTAGTTCTCAGGAGCATTGTTCAGACATAGGCGATTCATTTTCACCCACGTTTAAGATGGCTCTGCTTGAATGGTTAAAATGAGCCTCTCTAACCTTCAGAGCTTTTTTGAGTTTTTGGGTTGACTTTTTTTTTAAACTATTAATTGAGTGTTTGTGGAAGATCTGCCCTTCCTCCAGGCAAAAAGGCACATTTTTTTTTTAACTGCTCAGCAGAACAGTTGGATCACAAGAGGGGTGAGTCTTGCACCCTGTAGATTGTTTCCAACCTAGCAACTTTTCCAGTATTTGGAACAAGTCTGTAGCAGCGACAGTGACTAAAAACCATTAAAGCAGCAAGCAACACAATAGTAGCTATAAACACACAAAGCATCATATGCAATGGAAGGAGATCCTACTGATGTTGCTTCTGCTGGCCAAGCTAGGCTGACTACTCTGCCATGGTGCACGCGCTATATGAAGACATACTCCAATGTGGAACTGCAGAGCAGCCATGCTCCTCAGTTCCTTCTGCTCTCAGGCAAGGAAGGACTATAAGCATATTCAGTCCCAGATGGTCACTGCTAGATAGGAAAGTCTTGATTTCACAAAGGGTATGTGTACTAACATTGTTTGTTTGGATACCAGTAACTCGAAGAACTACTCTGGAAATCTAAAACTTGCATAGGAGACCTACAGGAATTTCCTCAAATTTCTTCCCAAACACAATCATTTCAGTCACAAGAGCCAAAAATCTACACAGACCCCTGGTTCAGATGAAAAGCAAATAATCCAAATATTTCCTTTCCTTTCTCTTTCTTTCTGTTTCAACAGGCCACTCTTATCTCTCTCTATTTCATCAACCCCTATCTAGGTTCTGTGAAGTGACTGGTAGCAAGAGATGTGTTTGGCTCTCCACGTGAATTCCAAGGTTCATTACTCAGGAAGGCCACTGGCCTGCAAGAAATAGTGGTTCAATATTGATTATCTTACCCGGATCTGCAAGTCACTGAGGTCAAGGCATCTGCACATTTCCAAGAAGAGCTTCACACCGTCCTCGTCTAGGATTATATAGACTGGGATCCAGCGCTTATATGCTGCATTAACAATATCTTGGAAGATGTCCCGGTCTGTAAATACATCCATGACCACAGCAATAATCTAGAAACAAGAAGACAGTAGGCAGGCAACTAAATAAAATATTAGGAACTGAAAGAGAAGCCCATTTCAACTGGTACAAAATAAAGGAGAGCACTGACACCAGAATATGGAGGAGGATACAGGGGAGACAGAAGTATGGGAATGTACATGCCCAAGCACTTCCAATAATCTTGTACTTTTCTGGCATGGCTCCTGCTGCATTTTGGAAAGAACATAGTAACTGTCTTTGAGGATTCTCCATCTTCTAGAGGATGATAACTTATTTCAGCAGCCTGAAAAATGCCAAAGCCAAATACCCAGTTTTATGTCTTTATTGTGAAACCCCCTTTACCTCCTCTTAAACAGAGAGGAACACCGATCAAAGACTGAAAAAGAAGAGTGGAAAACACAGCTGTAGCACCTTTCAGAAGGTGAGTAATGGAAGAATGAATGTGCAGAGGCATCAGGGCATGACTCCTGAGCCATGGTGCACAGAGCAGACAAAAAGAATTTTATTTTCCTTTTTTACCAATTTTTTTGATAATTCTGCTCTCAGCCCTGGCTTCATGAAGAACTTCTTGCGGAGCTTAAACAGAAACATCTCATACATGTCAGGAAGAGGCTGGAGTGCATGTTCAAGATTTGGAGGCAAAATAATCATTTCCTCTCTTCACATGTACATTTTTTTTGGTACGAAACTAATCCCTCTTTCCAGACACAGATCTTATACAAAAGAAAAAGCAAAAGGTTGCACGAACATGAGAGACAAGCCTGAACATTCATAGGATGAGTAACAACAAAAACAAGATGTTTGTGGGCAACTTTAATGCTGACCTTACATGTTTTGTCTTCCTCTCCCTTTCTGCACCTTTTATGCAATCAGAAGAATCAATTCACTTTTCTTCCTGAAGGAGTTATTCTCCACAGCATTTTGGAGGCTATGAACTCAGGGAACTACTGTTCTCCCAGTCCCTAGGGACCATCAGCTCGGCAGGCTCTCACACTGACACTAGGCTGGGAATAGAGTTGCCTAAATAGTAGCTTCCCAGGTGCTGGGGTCACAGCAGTGAGCCAAGCTGTGCTGGAGATAGCACATACAGGTGTGAATGCAGCCCAAGACTGCACCCATCAGTAGAATTTTCTTCAGCTGATGCTTGGAAGAGGTGCAGCTCCAGTTCCAGCAGCCCCCTGTGGAAAGGGGGATAACTCTCACCAGATACCTCCTTCCTTTGCAAATGCCCTTAAGCAAAATGGATATGGAAGAGTGATGTCACGGTACGTGTTCCTTGTTTTTGTTGAGTCTCTGCCTGTATGGCCAACAACAACCAACAGCTCTGCTCTGTCAGGCTCCTTCTGTCAGCAGCACTTACACAAGCGGTGCTTTATTAGAAAAAGGAAAAAAGAGCTGACGTTGTGTTTATGCCCATCATTGACGTGTACGTTCCTGACACAGGTGAGCTGTGGTGGAGGTACATTATAAGCTAATTGTAAGTCCTTCAACAGCTTCTGTTAGGTAGAAAAACTGGATTTCTAGTCCTGCCTTTGTTCTTACTTTCTAGCTTAAAGCAGCAGGAGGCAGGGAGTGCTACCCCTGAACAATAGAAAGGCCGCTCTGAAAGTAATGCCTTCTGTTATATGTTGGCCCATGATGCCTGAGGCAGATGTTGGTGGTATGGCAGTAGAGGCTGAACCTTCCCACCAATATTCCATTATGTTTTGTTACCGTGAACAAAATGGCGTCTGACATGAAAGCGTGTATGAAGCAAAGCTGTGTAATTGAATTTCTCCATGCAGAAAAAATGGCACCCATTGACACTCATCAATGCTTTCTGAACACTTATGAAGACCAAACAGTGGATGTGAGCACAGTGAGGAGGTGGGTGGTGCATTTCAGCAGTGGCAACTGCAACAACGGGTCACCTCCATTGATGCAGAATTTTTACAAGCACAGCACACAGGCTCTTGTTCATCCCTGGTGAAAATGCACAGCCAATGGTGGTGACTGTTGAAAAACAGCGTTTTGTAGCTGAGAATTTGCTCTATCAAAGAGTGTTCTTGCGCTCTTTGTTGTAGTTTTCATGGAAATAAATAGAAGGCATTACTTTTGGAGTGACCTACGTACCTTGAACTTGTGCCACTCTATTCCTGACCAACTTCACGTGCAGACACATTATGGCTAAAGTTTTCCTGTATTCACTGAGGCGTACTATGCTTTCTCTCCCCTCCACCCTCTCTGGTATGGATGTTGTTACTCAGCAGCATGAACACCAGATAATATTCACTTGAAGCAAGGACATCCACACAGGGAATTGATAAAGAAGGGACAGAAGAAGTGTGAATGTGTTTTCTTTCCATCCCCTCCATCTACAAGGCATCCAATGACTGCAGTAATTGCAGCACACCCTGGGCAGACCATTAATTATTCGTACTGCCCTTGCATTATGAAGGGAGGGTTGCCTGCGGGCTTGGTGGCTCTAGGTCAGTCCAGGTTTCTTTGCAAGACTATGGACTAAACCCATGAAAACTGCACATGAAAACCAAACCCTCATGAAACGCCGATGAGCTGCCTTGCAGATGGCACTTCCAAGACTCAAACTGTGAGAGGGGCAACCCTGCTGTTAATGTCAGTCTTCCCAAACCCCTGTCACTGCAGGTGAGCTGTCAAGATAACCTCGGAGCATCCCCAAAGACAGCAAGTCAGAACATGAGTGTTTACCCCCTGTAGGAGTTTTCTCCCATTCCTCTCTCCATCTTATGGATAATATCACTGCTTATCTATAGGGCCCATAGGTGTGCCTTGCCCTCCGTGGGTATTTACAGATTAGCAAGCATTAAGTTGCCAATCTCATTGCGGCAAGGTAGCTTTATTACTGTATGTTAAACACCAACGATAAGCCACCCACAGGCATGTGCCAAATATTTCTAGTATCTGTTTGGGCCCCCCCCCCCAAAAAAAAAAACAAAACACCAAAACAAACAAATAAAACCCCCACTCTCATCTGCTGAATGAAAAGCTGCTACCTGGAGATTTTATTCTCCATGGCCAGCTCAACTGAAGACAATAGGCAGTTATCTAAGAAAAAGACCATTAAACGCTTCAATGGCTGTTGAACATGAAACCACTTTTGGGCTGGGAGGGGCACAGTCTGTCCAGTCAGTGAAAAAAATCTACAAAGAAATTAATTCCTTCTAGATGCCAGGCACAGGTATTGTAAAGAGCAAAGTTTCCCAGCCACCACACCATTTGTAGAGGCATTTGCAGCAGCGCGAAGAGGATGTGGAGCTGCAGCGAATCAGAGCGTCAGCATTTTCCAGCTCCTGGTTCTTCTCGGTGAACAGGATCACGGGGCATGCACGTAGTTCTGCCAGCAGGGAGCCGAGGAGAACACCCTCTGGATAAACGTCTCTCTGGAAAGTTTTCTGCGTTTCCCAGCAGATTGGCTTTTAACAAGTCTCTGCAAAGGCTGCGTGCGCAGGGTGTGCGCTCGGAGAGTGGGGGGGAAGGCTGCTGAGTGAGAAAGCAGGGAAAACAGAAAGCAGGGAAAACAGAAAGCAGGGAAACTAAGGGCAGGAATGAGGTGGCTTTATACTGCTGTGCCCCCTCCACAGGGGGTATTAGCTATGAAAGGGATAGTTTCCTGGGTACTCTTTCCTGGAAATTTCACCCTGACCTAGAAAATCCTCGTCGCTGTCCCCCACCTATTCAATGCAAGCTCTCGGAGCATCATGGCTGGTTTGTTTTCTTGCCAGAGGTGCACTGTCACCACTAACAGTCCTTTCCAGCCCAAGATAAACAGGAGGAGCAGCCACACATTGTCTGGACTCCAGCTGCCTGGCAGTCAAGGCTGGATTGCACTGAGACCACAAAAAAAGCAAACAACCCCAAACAAACCGGCTGCCCTGTGTTTACCTGGGGTTGCCCACATGTACAGGAGGGGTGGCTGGAGCAGCACCACGACCTGCCTCGGGTCGGGCAGGACAAAACGAACCGTAGTGACGAAGCCCCAACGCAGGGCTGGGGGTGATCCCATCCCGGATGTCAGCTTTGGCAAACCACAGCGTGACTGGCAGCGAGCCGCACAGAAAGCCCTGCCTGGTGGCCACCAGGAGGGCAAGCCTGGTGGTGGCGGTGGGCTTTTGCCACCCTGTATGTCCCCCAGGCGTGGATGGGTGCCCACTACACCCCCAGGACCCAGGCGCAAAGGCATGGAGGCCGGTGCCTACCTTCTGTGCCTGCTGGATCATCTCCCGCACCACCTCCTTCAGGTGGGGCGCGTTCTCCTCCTTGCGGGGGTGTGTGAAGAGGGCCACGCGGCTGATGCCCCGATAGAAGGTCTTGTCGGTCCAGCCCAGGTCCAGTGGTGGCACCTCTGTGTCCGAGCACTCGGGCCAGTAGGCCAGCGAGAGGGCCTGGCCGCCGGGGCCCCGCACCACCTTGCTGCTCTCGCGGGGGTCATCATAGCCCCGCCAGCTGCCCCGCAGGGCCTGCAGCTCCTGGCTGGAGAGGAAGTCACGGAGATGCTCCTTCCTCAGGGTCTCCCTGTAGGCCGCCTCGCCTCGGGTCACCAGTGCCTCCAGCGCCCGGCGCTGCTCCTCGCTGTAGTAGAAGCAGGCCTGGGCCTCCGTCACCTTCTCGTTGACGTGCGAGTCGTCCAGCAGGAGCACCTGGGAGTCCGCCATGCTGCCGGCACCCGCAGTGCCGGCCGGCCAGGAGGCTGTGGAAGGAGGGAAAGGCAGGGCCGGCACCGCCTCACCTGGCCTGCCCGAGCCCGCCCCGACAGGTGGAGCAGCCGCACCGCCCTATGCCGGCCCCTCACGCTCTCCTGGCTCGCTGGGGACACGGCTGTCCCCTTCGTCCTGGCTCTCCCCCAGGCCTCTGTGTGACCCTGGCCCCTGGGTGGCGGTCCCCCAGCATGGTGGGCCAGCTGTCCCTGACAAGAGCCAGACCTGGGCTGCTGGCATAGCCTGGGGGAGAAGCCCTACAGTGGAGGTATTTGAATGCAAAAATCTATTTAAAAGGTTTTTTCCCCCCCTTTCTTTTTGAAGGTGACTGCGTTCATTGGGAATGAGGGGATTCAGGCAGAGCGTGACAGTGGCCATGAGTGTGGGACCATAGGTCCCAGGGGACTACTGGGACCCTCTCCAAGCCCACCAAAAGAGCAGCCAGAGCAGCTCAGCGACTCCCAAAAAGCCAAAAAAGCAGGAGGTGGGGGCCCTGTTTACAGGCAGGAGGATGACAGAGCGATTCGCCCGGGGCCACCCAGCAGGCTGGTGTCAGAGCTGGGAATAAAACTGCGCTGCTCCGAGCGTCTGGCTGGGAGTGTGAATAAATAGCCCTGGCTCCACACACGTGTCCCAGCTGAGAGACTGGGGGCTGTTGTGTTAAATGATGATTTTTGCGTGGTGTGTGATAGTTGCTAGGGGCCCTAATCAAGATTCAGGCCCCATTGTGGTTTGCAGTGCGTACACAAAGGATGAAAAGCAGCTCCTTTCCCCTTGTAGCCCAGGGACAGAGCTGGCAGAGATGAGCGAGGAAATGGGGATAAAGGCAAGGCAGCGGCGATGTACAAACATTCGGAAGCATTTGCAGCGCTTTTCATATGTGATTAGCCCTAATTGCTCACATACACAAAATGCACAAACTGCAGGAACAGAGCTGCAGGAGCTGCTCTTTGTCTCCTATCTGTAAGTGATCACCTGTGCTCAGAGTGAGTGAGTTTAAAAAAAATCCATGGATGAGGCGAGGCCCTGCAGCTCTTCCCTCATTTCCCATCCTTTAGATGGAAGGGAGAATTTTAGTATTCCAGACTGTCATCAGTAGCTTTTCCTGTCATGAAATTCACTTAAAATTTGAAATTGCACTTTGCAGAGATCTACTCCTGTGCCTTTCAAATCCCTTTAAAAAGTGATTTCAATATATGCCCTTTTAGCTTGATTTCCTGTGGAAATGGGGCTCGTGTGGCCGTGGTGTCTCCATCGGTCTGCCTGTCTGTCTGTCCATCTCTAACAACTCCTGGACTCAGTGGCTAATTAGAAATAAAGTTGGCAGAAGCATAATTACAACCCTCCAGGTTCTGTGAAAATAAATAGCCTGGTAGCAAAAGGAGACCCTATCACAGTCCCCTGACAGGGAAAGTTGCAATAAGGGTTCACGCCTTATTAGACTTCAAAGATCCCATAAAAGTTGAAGCACTGATAAGTTCCTTAACTGTAGGAAAAGCTTCAAATGAAGTTTATGCCATGTTAGACACCCCAGTCAATCAACCACAGGATACAAATACACAGGGGATGGATGCTGCTTCGTTAGTGTCAGTGCTCACTGCACTACTTTTTTCCTTCTGTACCCGAGGCTGCCATCAACTCTGCTATTTCATGTGTGGCTAAGTAAAACCTCTTTAATCCTAGATGCTCTGTTCAATTGTAGCTGCACAATGTAAGCTTTTGTGTTCAGCTAAGGCTCCCACATGAAAGCAACAGTAGGTTCACAAATGTATGTTTAGTTTGATATTTAAAAGCAAGCGAATGTTTCCCACATCCAAGTAAAAGCGGCAGGGATTTTCAGTTTGCTGAGATGAAATGTTTAGCCCCCATCTCTCACTCCAGAAGACAAAGTGTTGCCTGCGTGTTGATGTGAGAAATAGGGGCATGGAGCTGTGCAAAAGCTGAGAGAGACACTTTTCCTATGCATGCATGGTGCCTCTGTCCCCCCTCACTGCCTGTTCTCCCAGCTAGGCGTTCCAGCCAGGAGTATTTTCTATATGGAGCTTTTATCAAGTCTGATGATTCGGTCTCTTTTGATATACCCTGACCCTCCGGCTGACAGCCTCACCTAAAAGACTGGCAAAAAGAGCTGTGCAAACAAACTGCCCTCTTTGTCCCAGAGGGAACCCAGCCCTTCAGGACTGGAGCAGAAACGTGGCAAGGAGGGTGGGGGGGGATTGTGCCTGGCCAGGACTGATGAGTGAATTCCAGTTTCCACTCTGGATGAAGCTCATTACTGTTTCAGCCCAGGTTTTCCTCTCTGACCTTAGAACCGGCTCAAGAGAATGGGGAAGCCTGCTTTTGAATTGGGCTGAGGCTGCTGCAAATCCAAGCAGACCTTTGATCAGGTTTTAGACCTTTGATTTCTTTCTTTTTTTTTTTTTTTTCCTGGTGATTACTCGCTGGATGGGCTGCCTGTACTTTGGCAGGATTGGGTCTCTTCGCTTTTGACCTTTGTTTGGGTGTCATCCCAGCCAAGTCCGGGTTAAGGTCTAGCTGACTTCTCTGGTGTCGTTCCAAAACATTTTCCGAAGGATGTAAACTAACCTATCAGGAAATATTACCTCTCACTGTAACCCTCCCCAACCCCATTACTGTGTTTTAAATCTCCTGCCTTCAAACACCTCCCACGCATATTCTGCTTACTTGGGCCTAATTGCTTCACTTTCCTTTGCAAGGCAATGCAGGTTGTGCTTTAGATAAAGATATGACACCTTATATTTAGCATTAATTGTAACTGTGCTCGTCCATACATCTCTCTTACCCATCCTTCCTGTGTAATTTTGGTCCCTAAATAGCCCATCTCATGAGATAGTCTTCGATAAATCTCCCAGCGGTGTTTTTCTTGTGACAAACTGCTACAGGCTGTTGTTATACAACTTTGGGTGCTCAGTTCTTAGGGAACAAAATTCTGATGCCTTCCCCCACACCCTCTCTCTGCATCTCCTTTTTCCTAAAAGCAGTCAACACTGACATGCAAAATAGGAGTCAAAATGATATTAAAAAGAGTAAGAAAACAATATTAAAAGCGTTTGATAAAACGCTGAAAGCCTTTTTGGTTTTGAGGAAGGGGGAGTATCCTCCAAAACAAACCAACATGATTTACCAGAACCTCCCTGGTGAACCATACTACCTTTCAGCTTTTTCATAAATGTGGCAACTGGTTAGAAATGAGTTTTGCAAAGAAAAGAGGATCGCGTAAGGGATGGAGGATAGAAGAATCAAGGGGGGAAGAAAGGAGCTTGTTTTCCTTTACTCACTGTCCCAGCTGCAGTTTAGCCTGAGGCAATGGGGCTTTGCTGTCTCAAAATGGAAGGGTAAATACATAGGTGCCTGTGCCATGGCTGTTATTAAACACTGCTCCTTCCCTGTTCTGGCTGGCACCAAAGCAAGACTTGCAAAGGCTTGGTGCAGATTGCATCTTCCCAACTCTGTTCTCTTGCGGGCAGCATCCAGGAGTTTGTGGGAGGAACGTTACGCACAGAGCTAGCCGTGCTAGGCTTGTCCCAGGTCTGAAACTCCATTTGCAAGGGCTGCCAACCCAGTGCAGGAATGGGCGCGTTAGTCACATCCTGGTGCTGGCAGAGCTAAAAACTCTGAAACGAGATGATTTTGGGGTGGAGAAGAAGAAGTGTTTGCCTTCACCGTTCTCCCTCCAGCAACCTGGAAAGCTGCAGGCAGTGATGCTAGGTGTGTCACCTCTGCAGCAGTGACAGGGCTGCAACCCAGATGATGAAGAAATGCTTTCAGAAGCTTCCTTTCTGTCATATTACATTGCCTCAGGGAGAAAACCTAGCTGCTGAATTGGAGAATTGCTGCAACTGAGTCAAGTGCTTCTGGCCTCCCACTCAGTCTTTCAGCTGTTGTTTCCTTGTGAGAGTAAATAGGTAAAGAGTCCTCTGAAGAGAGCAGAAGGGAGCAACTGTGTTTGTGGGCTCATTTCTGGCAGCGAGGTATTTGCTGACTGAGCACACACAGAAAGGCCTGTGGCTGTTTTCCCTGGCTGCTCCCATTTACAGAGCAACAGTTTGAGGCAGTTTCCTATAAGAAATCGAGCTGACCCAGGCCTCTTGCTTAATCTTTCAACTGCCAGATTTCAGTTCAGAACACAGCCAAGCTACAGAGGGGCCTTGGCCAGGTCACCTGTTCTGCCTCAGATCCCTATCTGTAAAGTGAGGAGAATATTGCTGTACTTAGGGAACTGCTACAAGGAAAAGCTTTAAAAAAACCCCCACAACCAACCAGAGAGAAAAAAGAAACACAACCAATCAACCAAAAAAACCCAACAGCATCAGCTACATTTGCTTTGGCTTCTGCAAAGAGGGGAAAGAGCCAGATTGATGCAAAGTCCCTATAAAAATGAGCCAAGCCCTGAATAGAAGATCTTGTGAAAGAAAATAGTGGGGAATAAGCAGCACAGTCTCTGAGTAGGATGCTTAATTGCAGCCAGAACGATGCAAGTCTCAAAGCACAGTGTGCTTTATAGACAAAGGAGCACCAGCCGTGAGGGTGCAAGGATGGCAAGGGCAGCAAGCAGACTGATCCCCACAGTAAAAGTAAAACTGTACAAAGGGAACAGCATAGGAAAGAAAAATGGACTACTCTGAAGGGAGATGCAGAAGGCTGCAGTGTGGTCTTAGACCTGGTGATTGAACTAGTGGGTTTGCTGTTCACGAACAAAAAGAGATAGAGCTAGATATCAAGACGTGGTAGAATTGAACGCATGGGGTTTGGAAGATGTCCTTTTTTAGACAGCGTATGTTGACCTCTGATGCCTGTTTAGCCTAAAAGTCTCCAGCGAAGCAATGTCCAGGAGGGCAGCTGCTCACTCAGCAGCACCAGCAGACCCGCGGGATGCTTCCCTCCTGTTTGGTCACCAGTGTTTCCGTCCAGCAAAGTCATGGCGAGGCCGTGACTTGTGTGAGTGCAAGTGACTTCCCAAGTCAGAGAAAGCAAATGGAAGGAGCCAAGCAGATCTCCATCCCAAAGAGCTGTCCCCATAGAGATGCGTTAGACCTGGGGCGGCACAACTTTACAGAAAGTTGCATTTGAAATGAACTGTTTAATCTTTTTGCTTTACAGAACCCAGTGCTAAGACCATAAAAAAAGAGGTACCAGGCAACATCCCCTGCCTCTGTTCTGGCTGCTCTTACTGCGGACAAAGCACCCCGCATCAGTTTGGGTGAGACGCTGCACAGCCGCACGTAGCCCAGGCTGAAGCGATGCCCCGGGTAGCACTGCATGCTGCCCACCCGACAGCCACACAAACAGCAACCGGCAGAGGGACTGCCTTCAGTGCAAGAGACACACTTAGGTTGGACATCAGCAGGGAAGAGCTGCTAAGCCAGTCAGCCTGAGGCTGGGTCATGAGGCAGTGCCACAGGGACAGCGACCCAGGCTGTTCCTCCTGGGATCTACAAGCACCTGAATTCATGTTGAGAATTTCATCTTTTCAGATCAGCAGTGGTAGAAAGATCTGGTTTTCAATTCTTCCTAAAGCAAAACCCAAATGCACTTATGTTCCTCCAGTGACTGTTTTTAGATCCATTCCTTTTGCAACTCCATTAATCAAGATTCCACTGCTCATTTTAAAATAAGTGGCATCTCTCTCAGGAAGGTTTATTACTTTCGGTCTTAGAGGTTTAAAAATGATCAAATGGATTCTGAGCGGACCCAGGTTCATAAACTATTCTAATTGTTAATATCTAAGCATTTTGGCCATCATCTTTAAGATTCCTTTCCTCAAAGGGATTCTTTTCAGACAGACTTCCCCCCACCACGATTTTGAGGCTTCAGAAGGTTACCATGTTGGCACTGTCATGGGAAACTCATAGGAGGAAGAGAGGGGGAGGAGGAGCTGCAGCAGAAATAAGCCAAGGCTCTGAGCCTGTCCATGGTGGTTGATTTTTCCCCATTTTCTCCTGAGGATGGAGAATCTGCTTTTTGCTGTTGATGTTTGTTTAACCTATCTCCCTGCCCTGTCGTCCTTTCACCGGATCTTTCAAAAAAATTTTACCTCGAGAACGAATACAGACATTTTTCCTTTCACTCTTCCAGCAAGGCTGGCTCAGTAACACATTCCTGCTCATCAGAACCCCACAACTTCTCCTTCCCCACCTTTCTGTCTTCATTTCCTTCTGCTGGAGAGCCAGCTGCATCCCCCAGGGAAGCGCACAGCCTGTGGCAGTTCCCAGTCCCTCCTGGAATGTTTCTGCTCTGACAGGCAGGATGACAGAGCCCAGCCTTTGTGGCTCTACATCCACTGTGTTGAGGATGCCAATTAGCAGAGGAAGCACTGATTGGATTTTTCCCCCCCACCATGCTGACAATTGACCTAAGCCACAGTAAGGCAGGAAATGCAATTAGACAGCGGATGATCTTGGGAAGGGCTGCAACTAATGGCTTAGCATTTTGCATTTTTCACAAACATTTAATTTATCCTCTTCCTGCAAGTTGCACATGAGATGTAGTGGAGTCATTTCATCCTCTCATGTCAGGTAATTGCTCTCTGGTCCTCTTGCAACACTGCAGAGCAATGTGAACGGCAAATTACAGCTCAAGCATCGCTCTTGCCAACGCTTGGGGTAACACTGCGGCAGGCAATGGGAGGGATGTGCTGGTGGCCTTGGTCACCAGGTGGCACAGGGACTTCCCATCTGGGAGCACTGGCTGCAGCAAGGCTCCTGTGAGCTTCTGGCCACATTCACCATGACAGAGCAATGTCACAGGCTGTGTCCATCACCTCCAGGAAGCTCAGGCTGACTCTCAACATGCCAGACCAGAGGCAGCCGTGACACCTGCAGAGGAATGAGAAGGGCTGTACATGAGTCCCAGTATGGGAGACTGGGCCAGCCTGACATTCAGAATGGGAAATGGCTCCTGCTCTCAGCTTTCAGCACATGAATGACTTCTAGGCTTTGATATACATGCAGCCATAAGCTGCTTTGGGAATCCACAGTGCTACAGAGGAATTAATTCAGTTGGCTGGAGCAGGGCGAGTTTGCACGGGGTTGTTTCTTTGCAGCACTAGATCTGCTGCTTTTATGAACACTGACCCAGTAAATTAGTTAGATCAGGATAATTCCCTGCCTTCGTCTACTCAATGGTCCGCCGGTCCCTTTTGTTCTGAGCACGGCTGTGTTTGGAAGGTAAATACAAGGTATGCCAATGGCGACCTTTAGAACTAGAAGCCTTCACAGTTTGCATAACACTGCAGTTGTATGTGCCACGATAATAAATAAGCGAGTGCAATTATGGAATAAATCCTTGCCCCAGAGAGATACTCAGGTGTGAATGGTGGAGCACACTGCCAAAGCATGGATCTACTAGAGGGGAACGTGGTGGAAGCAGCCAGGGCTTTTGCAAGAGGAGGGGACAAGGCCTAGCCAACATGGACAAGCTGCAAGAGCAAGCTGAAAGAAGTCAGAAAGCCAAAGGGGTGATAAAGACAGTGAAGGAGATGGTTAAAGCATGCGTGAGGGTAAGGGCCCAAAGATAAGGCTTGTAAGAGATAAGAAATGCTACGTTGGCAGAAATGTAATCATGGAAGAGAAATTGGGGCTTGAAGTTTGACATCCATAGCTCTGCCATCATCCTGCTATGCTGCCTTTGTAAGTCTCAGCTCATTGGCTTGCAGTTCTTTTGGAGAAAGACTGTCATTGCAACAGGCATGTGAGATGCCCACGTGAGCATGGGCTAGTGCATCTCTAACACAAAAAAACAACAAAATCTGTTGGAAGATGGAAAGCTGTTGGACTTGGAAGAAGGCTTGGACACAGGCAAGGCACCCCTTTTAACACAGTCCGACAGCCGCTGGGGTGGGGATGAAACAAAACCAGATGCTGAAGAGGAGAGGGCAACACCAGCCACCAAGAGCACAGCTGGTTCTTGGCAGGAGGGTAGGAGCAGGGTAGAGAAAGAAAGAGATACTGATGCCATGGTATGTGGGTGGAGGTGGAGAAGAGACAAGCAGTGGTTCGGTAGAGAAGGCAGGTGCTATTTTAGTCAGACTGGGCTAATTTCAGCTCTGATGTAACTTCATTTACGTCAATTTTAGTCAGTTGAATTACACAAAATATTAATTTGGGTCAGAATGTTGAGGTGAGGGTGAGTCAGCTTAAAATAAGTGTTGGGGTGCGAGGAAGAGACACTCTTTCTAGGAGGTCCCTGTCTTTCTTATACAGGTCCCTGTATAAGAAAGACAGGGACCTCCTAGAAAGAGTCCAGCGGAGGGCCACAAAGATGATAAAGGGCCTGGAGCATCTCCCCTATGAGGAGAGGCTCAGCAATCTGGGTCTGTTCAGCCTGGAGAAGAGAAGGCTGAGAGGGGACCTGATACATGTTTATAAGTATCTTAGTTGTGGGAGGCAAATGGAGGTGGGGAACCTCTTTTTGGTGGTCAGTGGGGACAGGACAAGGGGCAACGGCCTTAAGCTGGAGCACAGGAAGTTCCGCACCAACATGCGGAAGAACTTCTTCACGGTGCGGGTGACGGAGCACTGGAACAGGCTGCCCAGGGAGGTTGTGGAGTCTCCTTCCCTGGAGATATTCAAGACCCGCCTGGATGCCTACCTGTGCAACCTGCTATAGGGAACCTGCTCTGGCAGGGGGGTTGGACTCGATGATCTCTTGAGGTCCCTTCCAACCCCTGCAATTCTGTGATTCTGTGATTCTGTGATTCTGTGAAGAGATGTGACACAGGGACCAGGTGAAGAACAGAACCCATCCTGGATTTGGAGAACAGGATGAGAGAGGGGAAAAAAAAGAGGGAGCGAAGGGAAACCAGCCACAGGACCCTGCAGGGATGTTGGACAATGATTCTTGTTCCAATGCTGCTCAGTTTGCAAAGAAAAACAGCCTGCTCCCTGAGCTTGGCAGCGTGGTGGTGATCTACCCCTTAGTTCTTCACATGGTCCACCTGCCCTCGCCACTCCTTTGGGCAGCTCACACACCTGCATACCATACTCACCAAGAGATCGTAACTATCTTTGGTTTTATTTTATTGCATTTTATCTCAAAACTTTCTGCGTTTAACCTGAAATAGACTTTGGATCAGGGTTTCACAGGGCAGCGGAGGCAGATGCATTTAGCAAGGAGAATGGATCTGATTCACTCCTGGTACAGCTTTGCTGGAGTCGATGGAAATGGATTTGTTCCATTAATTCTCCAGAGATGGCATGAAAGCCAAATGAGACCAGACAGGGCCATTCTCAGGCTGACAAAAGCGTCCCTGCCTTAACTCTCACCAGCCTGCCTCTGGAACACGTGGAAAAAGTGTCTGAAGTACCTGACATCATCAAGGGTTGTAAAGTCCTCTCAACAAAGCATAAGCAATAAAAGAGTGATGCTATTACACTTAACGAAATGAAGACAAAAATAATTAAGCACATCTCTTCCTTTCCACTCCACTCTTCTTCTTTCCTTGCATATGCTTTCCATCAATTGTTTGTGATGTCTCTTAAATTGGTGTTTACTTTTCATAACTCTCTGTACTGAGATAATTCCACATCACGAATCCCTGAGGTTTCTTTTCTCTCCCGTGTCCTCATTTACCCTAGCTTTTATTTTCCTATTCAGTTTGTGCATTGTTGTTCTTTGAGATCATGATCTTTAATTGTATTTTATTTCAATTCCCTTCCTCCATAGCTTGGCCCTAGTTTTGCTTTTCTGCTGTCTTCTCCCTTGTTCGGCATCAGCTTTAGCGAAGAGATCAGTAGCATATCAATATTATCCTTAACCATCTCTTTGACACCTATTCCAAACTCAGCTCCCTCCATCTCCCACCTTCCACAAATACTTGGTGCTGCAAAAGAAACAAACACAGCACAAGACGCTCTCGTCTCATGCTCAATCACCATAGTAAACACAAACTCTCTTCTACAACACTCAATCATTATATTTAGTCGTAATATCACGCTTTTCATCTGAAAACACCCACACATGCATTGGTTAATTTGTCCTTACAACAGCCCTGCGAGGTAGGTAATTACGTGTTATTATCTCCATTTTACACATAAGGAAACTCCAGGAGAAATTATGAAACTCCTAACAAGGACACATACCCGCAAATCTAAACAGGTACTAACTACAGCTCCTACAAACACACACATACACACAGTAGTCTACCTGCACATTAGTCTGCACTGACAACAGGGAACCAGCAAGCTTGCTGCAGGGAGGGAGAGAGGCTCTGAACTCATTGCAACCTCCAGAAGGAGACTTCTCAGGCCATGAGATCGGCCTGTGCTGCATAGGAGAGGTGCAGGGAGCAAACACTGAGCTCTCTGCAGCACACTCTGTAGTTTCTGGGCAGCATTTGATGACTTCCCTTTCCTGCAAATGTAAGCAGCATCACATTTGCTGATGAGCAAATGTGCAAGGCAAACTCCTCTTCGCCCCCATGTACTTCTGAGGCACCACCAAGGTTTGATTTCATATTTGCAGTTTCACCACTGGTGCCCGCCCTTGCTCTATCAACACTTGTTTCTGGCAAGAAGTCGGGAAAACTCGGCCATGCACAACCTCCAGGAGAGATCCTGACCTATCTGAATGCTAACTACCTCTTAGTGCTCAGCCCTACTCGTTCTACTGCCTATCAAGATGTCACCATGGGAAGATTAACACCTTCTGGACCAGAGGCAGCCGCACACACAAAACCAAAGGAATACGGAGGAGGCATTAGTGGGAAGGCCAGAGAGCTAAAATGAAGACGTGAGTAATTAACTTTGCTCCAGGATGTGAGCACTCTGTGCCAGCGCATCCTGCGTGCAGCATCTCCTCTCTGCTGTGGGGACAAACATTCTGCTCCAGCCCTACATGCTGATCCCACACAGCCCTCACACAGGAGGGGCTGCAGTGACTCTGCCACCTTTGGAGGGCTCCACTTTGGAGGTTCACATCCTCAAGCACTTTTTGACACTGGATTCCCACTTATACAGGGAAGTCCACTGTAACTAAATAAATTCATTGGGTAAATAAAGAGCTCTGTAAGGATTTGGGATGTTGTGACGCCTTGTTCCGTTGTCTGCTGTTCAGTGTGATGCTGAATCTTGGATCACGGTTCAATGAACAATTTCCTCTTCCCTCTTTGTTGGTCCAGCTGCCTGATTTTCTGAACCTATCACATTCTCTCTGAGCAGCTGCATCCAGGCAGATTACTTCAATGCCATCTTCCTTTCACCCCTTGTCTTTTGGGGTGGACTGGGGACAAAGCTACAGGATGAAGATTGCCAAGTTGGATATACAGTGCTTGTTCCATTAAAACTAACAGAAGGCCCCATGTCTTCTTTGTACCAATGAAGACATCAAGCTCTTTTTTCTAGACTAGATTTACTTAAAACCTGATTCTTTTTAGCTTTTCCAGCCAGGGTTGTGTCCCTGATGTATTCAGTTTTCCCTGTCAGTTTTCTATGCTTCATAATTTGTGCTTTAGAACAGTTGCAATCTTTTTTTTTTCCCTCTTCTTTCCACTAGCTGGTACACATTATTTATTTATTTATTTTCTTTAAATTTCTAATTACTGTCTGAGCTCTGCCACTGACCCAGCACAGGCTGCTTCTTCCTAGAATACAGACACTGGTGCCAAGGTTGAAACTTCACAGCGTTCTGCCTACCAACTCTGCCTCCCCTCGTTACAGGGGTACTCTCAGCTCCGTCCTTACTAATTGCAATCAGTCTTCCGTACCGCAGGGGAGACCCAAAACTCTGGAGCAGTTCCTGACCTGAGTACCCATGAGTTGTGCCAACAGGGAGGGAAGGCCAGCTCTGTCTTGTAAACAGGTTGACAAGGCAAGGCAAAATGTTTATTACTGTCTCATTGCTTTCTTGTGCTACTTCCGTCTGCCTGTATCCACCTCTCATCACAAACCAGAAGCTGCAAGAGGTCTGGAGCCTGGCCGCCATGCGAACCTCATGGGGTCTTGGTCTGGAGCTAGCAAGAGAAGGCTGCGGGGGCACCTTGTAGCAGCCTTCCAGTATTTTTAAAGGAGATGATAAACAGGAGAGGAGCCAACTTTTCACAAGGGCAGACAGTGATAGAACAAGGTGGAATGGTTTTAAGCTGAAAGAGGGAAGGTTTAGATTGGACATCAGGGGGAAGTTCTTTACTGAGAGAGTGGTGAGGTGATGGCACAGGCTGCCCAGAGAGGTTGTGGATGCCCCCACCCTGGACGTGTTCAAGGCCAGGTTGGATGGGGTCCTGGGCAACCTGATCTAGTACCTGATCTGGAGGCTGGTGGCCCTGCCTGTGGCAGAGGGGTTGGAACCTGATGATCCTTCGGGTCCCTTCCAACCCAGGCCATTCTATGATTCCCAAGTGCTCATAGCAACTTGTGAATGACACTAACAAATAGTAAAAGAGTACCACCAAAACTTAAAAGCTGATGGCCTCGATAAATACAATAAAGGTCATGGGAAGTAAATGTACACACTGCTGTGGGAGAAGGCGGTAGGGATGAGGAAGTTTAGGAACAGTGCAGAGTGAATTTTCTAATGCAGCATTTGAGTTGGGGATACAGGACGAAGGAATTGGAAGCTGTGGTGATGAAGACAAGAGCTTCCAGCAAACGTGGGAGCGCAAAGGGAGACAGTGGCGGGATGCAAATAGGAGGCTGTTATGATTGCAGTGCTGAGCCCGCCAAGCTTTGTCTACGCTAGCAGCACACATCCTCTTAGAAAGCTTTGCACCCACGCTCTAAGTAACAGGATGCTCAACATAAATTTGAATTTTGCATGAACAAAAGACAGCTGCGTTAAAAAAGGGCTAGTCAGTTTTGGTTAATGCTTTTTGAACACCTGTCCTGGGTATGCTGTAGGAACTGTATTCCTTCACGTGTTAGCTCTTCTTCACGTGAGATGGTCATTTATGTGCGTCTACAACGCAGTTGTTCTTCACTGACTCCTCTGGGAGCTTTGTTACCCTACAGGACACTGGCCTCCTTCAAACAGTGTCCTCAGCTGCCACTGCCTGGGCTGCGTGCATCTGTGCAGGATGCCAGGCTTGAGCACTGACTGCCAAACAGTCATGCCACAGTCACCAGCTTGGGCGGCTGGCTGAGCTGAACTAGCTCTAAGTTAGCTGGCTGTTTTTCCAAAATGACGCATCTTCCCTGCGCAGACAAGGTGGGGGAAAAGCAACCACCCTTGCAACAGATTTTTCAACAAGCTGGAGGCTGCAAAAATAAGGAAGGTAGAAACAATGAAGTGTAATAGGATGAGTGTGTTGAGAAGGGTTTTGGAGCTGTGGTCAGCTTTGTCTGAGTCATGAGAAAAGAGAACCACGAGGCTCAGACCGTATTAGGCTGCCTTACACAGGTAAATATAAAGAGTCTTTAAATAGATGAAAGATGATAATTATAATTTCAAAGAGGAGTAAATCACTACCCACACCCTTTGCCTCCCTACCTGAAGATCTTATCGAATTAAATTATGATTTCTTTCTGGAATAACGAGGTAGAACCTCAGCCAGTAAAACTCAGAACAGCTCCGTGGACCTAAGGCACACAGCAGCGACTGACTCAGGCAGACCTCAGTCCCACCGCCTGCTCGGATGCCCTCCTCCTCCTCCCAGCATCACACTCAGACCTGTGTGCATCACAGCCACACGCTCATGCTAAAACGGGCTGGTGTTTAGAGACAGCTTCTCCTAGACCTGGGGAAGGCAGCACTTCAGAAAAGTAGGCTTTGCATTCACACATTTATTGTAAGGGCAACAAACAACACCAGCCTGTTGTTAGTAATGGCACCTTTTGTCATAGGGTTGGCCTTCAAGTTGCTGATAGATCCAAAGGCGTGAGAAGATTGAAAGGACAGTCATGACCCCATTCCCTAGCTTCCCACAGCCAAGGCCAGAGTATTCCACCCAGCAAATCTTGTTGTTGCTGAGCTGAAAAACTCATTTGAAGACTTGGGTTAAGGGTGATAGAGAGCCCCAGCAAGCTTGCTACACCCTTCAGGTGGTTCAGTACCTTCTCTGTTACATAGGCATGCCTTATTTTTTATCAGAGTTTGTCTAAAGTCAGTGCAAACCACCCATCTGTGTACCTTGAAGTCTTACCTGTTGCTTTTGGAGTCCTAACTTCAGGATGTTTACCAGTGATGCTCCAGCACACTCTGTGCTGTGTAAGTGCTTGTGTAATGCCAGTGCTCTTGGAGCCACACGCAGATTAAATGAGAACTCACAGCTGTCATTTTGGTCAGCTGATGCTGAAGATGTAAGCTTGTAAGCACCGGTGTGCTGCTCTCCAACCTGATAAACACGACTGATAGCTGCACCCCACCCAGAAAGAGAAGCATCAGCAACAAGTGGCACTAATTTGGCTATTTCGCAGGGCGACGAGATGCCTCTTGCTATTATTCTTTTTTTTTTTTCCTGAAAACTGCTGTGCACATTCCATTCCCCACCAGAGCTAATGATGATAATAGCTTGAATGATTGAGACTTTTACTCGCGCAAACACGTTAGGTTTTTTTTTTTTCCCTGCTTTAATTTACAGCCCAAGAAATAACAGACTCTCATGGCTTTACTGTTCGGATGAAAAGCTTTTAGGAGAGCTCCCATGGAGGAGGTGTGGGACACACCATTTGCAGCAGATCTGACATTTGTCCCCCCTCCCCATCCCGCCCATATCTCCTGAAGAAGCGATAAAGGGAGGACTCCCTGTCCACGTAAAGGCATTATGCCAACCTCAAAGCTGAGTCTGCAGCCCAGGATGAGGTGATTTAACCACACCTGCTGCCAGTTAGGCCCTGGCTTTCCCTTCCCCCTCCTGGCTGTGCATTCCCACCACTCACCCTGAGCTGGCTCTGGGCCTCCCGAGGCTGCCCTGAGCAGTGCTGACTCAACTCATCCGCCCGGCAGAAAACCAGGGCATCGCTCTGTGCAGGGCAGCAGCAAGCTGTTAGATCGACTCACCCGCTCTGACAAAATGGCAGCCATTGGTTTTGGCAGTCCATCTTCATCCGGTAAGAGGCAGCTAGCTGCCATCACAACGGTGGGATGGACAGGTATGCAGCGCCAGAGAGCTGACTGTGCTGCCACACGTGTGTTGTATTCACACCTCTGTCAAGCAATGGTAAAAGCTTCGAGTTCAGGGTGAGCCATGGAGCGTGCAGAGCGTAAGGCAGTCCCACTAGCAAACCTGCTGCCCCACCAGCCCTTGGTTCTGGTAGCAAAACTGCACTTAGTATTTATTTCCTCAAATCTTGAAGAGCCCCCCTCTAAAAAAAAACCTCAAAAAACCTGATTCAGTCTTGTTCTAATTCACCATTTTGCAACCAAACTCTCGGCATGCTGCACATGTTGTGACAAAGGTCAGCCCAGCCTCGTCCCTGCAACCTGACGTGATCTGTAGGTGACCCCTACAGCAGCAGAGATGTTGCCTCTTTTCTCGCTTGCACTTTCGTAGCTGGATATCACGCAATGGTTTCCCAGAATCGCCTCTTTAACGAGGAATTGAACTTCAGCCACGCTGTGAGGGCGCTGACACCAGTTTATGGCTTTAAGTGCATAACAGAAGACTCATGTCCTAAACTGCATTCTTTCTGCACTGAAAGCTCTCATTTTTCTTTGCGACAAATAAACTTGCCACGGCAATATCTTTCATAAACCCTGGTGGAAATGAGCCTGCTTTGGGCTGGCAGGGAAAAGCCGCAAGATATCTAGAGATCTTGTAATTTGTTTCTTCTTCCTCCCTTTGTTGCCTGAGCTAATTTTACTTCTGCGTGTCTATAAGGACCTGTGCATGCCTGCCATTTGTAAAACTTTGCATTTCCAAGTTAGCAGGCTGGACAGCCGCCAAGCAGCTCTCGCTGCACAATGACAGCAGACAATGAGCTTTGAATTTTCCCTCTGCACAAAGGTCAGCGAACTTTTCCTTCTCGCTCGCCCATTTCCCCGCTGTCCTGCACCTCACAGATAAGTTCCTCGGCTGTTTTCTGCTGGCAGTTCTGCTTATATAAGAAACTTCTTTGGCGTTTGATGCAAATTAAGGCTCCCGAATTCTGTCACATGAAAGCTGCCTCTAAAAATTGGAGAAATTGGTGATGCTCTGCCCTCTTCCTCAGAGCCATTAAAGGCTTTATCGCACGCTCACTTCACGCTTCGCCACTGAAATGCAAAGCTTTCAGCTGCAAGGAGCGCCTAGGTGTCAGGAACTCTTTACTCAACGTGTGTGTTGGAGCCAGTGAATGTTGCAGCCCGGATCATCTAGGGAACACTAACGGTTTCAGCTGATCTCTAGAGGGTTCCACTTAAAAGCAGCTAAGCCAATTGCTTTGAACAGGTGTTGGATGTTAGGCACTGACAGAGGGCTTTCTGAAGTCAGCACAGAGGCAAGAGCTGGGCAGTGGGCTCTCTGGTGCACTGAGGGGCAGCGGGGCGATGAGCTGCAGTGAGGCGTGGGGAGGCTGCTAGGCCACGTGAAGCAGAGATGGGCAGCAGCCCTGGGAAACCACAGAGGGAACAGCATTGCCAAATGCTTCTCACATCTACTCTGGTGCAGCTCGGGCTCCTTGGCAGAAAGCTGGGGAAGCAGAGCAAGAGTCTGAGCACAGCCCTAGCCCAGATGGCTGTATCTGTATTGTCAGGCATCCTTGTTGTTCCTGCCTGAGATGTGACACTGATATTATTAAAGTCCTGCCACTTCCTGCTCAGCATAGAGCTCACACCTCACTTCACTGCCAGGCTACAGCCGTGGGGACATTTTGTGCTGCAGGAGCACTGCCACAGTAGTGCAAAATGTCCCAGCTGATTCCATGCTGCTGTTCCGGGCTGATTTATCCCAACCTTGTGTTCTTGGCTGCTCAGTCAGCTGCTTCTGCCTCCCCTGGCTGCTTTCCGCAAGGGCTGAAGGCAACGTGGCTTTCTAAGAGCCTGCAGCATCAGGATCCTGTTGGGAAGGAAGGATGAGAGGTGCTGCTGAACAGAAAAGATGGTGGACAGATCCCAAATTTCCTGCACAACCCGTTGAAACTGAGAACTACTTTCAATAAAAACAAGAAACAAGCAAAGCCAACAATCAAGGAACTTGTGTATCCCTGGCTGAAGGGTTCTGGCCTAGCAGCCCACCCATGGGCCAGCTGTACCAGCACTGAGGATCACCTCCGTGCTGTGCGTACGTTCCCCTTATTTCCGCAGCACGCTCCAGTGAGCGCAGCCATCGGAGTGAGCATGTACACCAACACGCAGGCATCTCTGTTCTGAGACGGAGAAAAATCCCTGGACAGCTTTCTCATGAAAGGAGATTTCCATCTACTGTTTTTCTCTCAGCCTTATTAATCACAGAGACATTTATAAACAAAATATGGATCTGCAGCAGAATGTAGGCGAAAAGTTCACTCTGACAGGAGAAAGCACAGCTCAGCTGTGCTCATCAAACTGTTGTTTTTCCATGTGCAGTCCAGCTTCCTCTGTTTCATTTGTTAGAATAATGTTTGCCTTCCCACATACTTTTCCCACTTCTATCTCTGTTTACAATCTCTCCTCTCATGAAATGTCTTTCTTGCCTAAGAGAAATAACAAACAAAACACTTCTCCGGGTTCCTCTTCATTCCTTCCCTATTCGTTTCACAGTGGGCTCTCAGGCTGTGTGCTGGAGGGTTCATTTTTTATCAAACATCATTGACAAACGCCCAGAAAACTCAGTGCAGCATGCTGTCATCTTTAAGCCCATGTCCTACGTTGCTAACACGCGTTTGTTGCATGGCCTCTGAAGCTGTCACAGCGCAGCCATAAGCAAAGCACCACGATGTTAATAAGGATTCTGTTACCAGTAAAACCAGTTGGAAGCAGGGACCAAGAAGGCTGGTGAGATATATGGGTGGAGGAGAGGAGCGTACCTCTCTTTTTCCACATTAATTGACCCAATATATGGGAGATTTCATTTCATGGGTAGACTGCAGCAGAAGATAGGGCATGGAGAACTCCTCCATCCTGTGGGCACAGCATCTTCTACCCCAGAAAATCTCCCTTTGCCTACACCTCTCCTTGTATCCAGGGGTTCCGTCGATTTGGGAAGGGCCACGGTTCTCTGTGCTGTTGTTTTGCTGGGAGGAAAACAGCTTCCACTGTGGGAGGGTACAAAAACACGGCCCGATTCCTGGTGCCTCCCAGCTGCTGGCAGGTACAGGCACCTGCAGGCAGCACCGCCTCTGCTCCCCAGGACAGAAGTGACCCTGGGTCTCACAGACCAAAGCTTGGCCAGCTCACAAAAGGCAGCGCAGAACATGGCACCACTCTGGTTATCACAGATGCTGTGGAACCTTTGCTGCCTAGTAATTTTGTTGTCATTAGCTGCTGCCCATAATGGAAAAGCATGATTTTGCTGTGGTCCTAATGTGCCGTCCGTAATTAGCGTGCATTCATTTAATGCTAGTTGCTTGAAGAATTAATTTCTTAAATGTCAATTAAAAAATCACGTGGAAATTTACCTCTTCCTCAGAAGAATCATGACTTAACATGGGGCTACTTACGGTGTACTACTTAGGCTTGCTTAATTAGTCAATCTCTGTTAAGGGGTTTCAAATGTTTGGAAGGGCTATCAAACTGCTAAGTGCATTATCTTCAATTAATTTTGTGCAACTACATCTTCACTACCAAGAGGGTCTTTAGAGCACCAAGGAAAGGAAAAGGAGGCATTGCTTCCAATTTTAAAAGTAACTAGTCAAAAAAAAAGAGCTAATTGAAAGATGATTTGACACAGTGGGAATAAAGGCAAGCATGCAATTTCTTCTGTTTCAGCCAGACCTGAATATGGAAGAATCACCATTCTTATCCTTCCTCTGCTTTGACTGTCTTTTCTTCTTTTCTTTTCTTTTTTTTTTACCTCTTTGGTTCCAACTTTGCCTTGGGTCTTAATCCTCTCTCATTGAATATTAACCCCCTCTCTTCCAAATTGGACATTAGCTTAGCAAAAAAAGGAACAAGTTAAAGAGCGAATCAAAACAAACCAAAACACTTCAACCTGTGGAGTCAGTGAGGTTACACCCCCACATCAATCCACTAAACAAGGCAGCTTGTTCCAAACCAAGCTGCATGGACTTCACTCTGCTTAAGGGTGAGATGCTAACGGCCCAGAACAGAGCCCCTGCATCAGAACAGGGCCACATCCAGCCCAGGGAGCCGTATGTTCTCTCTCCATTTTCCATTTCCTGAACCACCCTGGTAGCCAGTGGAGATTAGCTCTTAATGCATCTTTCAAAGATTTCTATTCTATTGAGAGCTTATATGCCTCGTTAATTATTCTCATTTTACTTCAGCCATTAATAATCAGCTTTTGGTGGAGCTCTCTCAAACTCTTGACAATGGGTCCTTTCTGCTAATACTCTGTCTAGCTGGCAGCTTAATTTAGGGCAGCTACATTGAATTGGACTGCACCAGAAACCTGTTTCCTGGATTTTTTTCTCCCACTGGGACTAACAAAAGATAAGAACATTTTTCTTGCCGAGTCTGATTTGTTTTTAGAGCATTCACTTGCCTTTTCTTTCTTTTCCAAGAATGATAAATCATCACTTCCTCCTTGCTGACTGCCGAGGTCCCACATGTTGTGAAAAATTCAGGCAGCTTGTTTAATATAAACTTACATGAGCAGTGGTTATGCAGCAGTGTCTCTTTCTCAGGGTTTGGATCATTTTTAATGTTCATTTGCAGCATATCTCTATCACATCTTGGCATTCACTCAGCCATGATTTGAAATCCTATTCATTTACCTTATTTCATCTAAAAGAAGCTGGAACAGAGAACAGACTATTCAATAGCCACAACTTTATTCTCTGCGTACTGCAAAGTAACAGCTTAACAAGTTGCATGGGGCATTCCACTGGCAAGTCAGAGTTGTGTACTCAGTGATCCCGAACACCCCACCTTCTCAGGAAAAAACTTCTGGCACCAAACCAGAAAAAACTCTTCTCCCCAGCTCCTCCCCAGTTCAGTTTTAGAAAGGAACCAGTAAGGTAAACCCACTGTTGTTAAATCGAGAGGATATTCATTTAGCTGAAGGGCTTGGCCTGCTCTAACCAGGATGTCGATAAGGATGTGTAGACGTGTTGGAAAGCAGCTTGAAAATGGGACAAGTTGTTGCTATATGGTGCAGACAGAAGTGCAGGAGACCAGGACTATCTGAAGAAGCAAACAAATTAGCTTGTCTCCCTTCCATATCTCCACCACAGGGTTGTTTTTACAAAAGCTTACAGGATCTTGTCCCTTCATCTGGTATCCACACAAGTCCATGCCCACAGAAAGTACTAAGAGGTGCAAACCAGAAACTATATGGAAAAGTCAAGGTTGCCTTCCACCTCAGCCTGAGGACTTTTCATCTCTACCTAAAGGATTAATGTGATTAGCAGTCACTTCATTTTTCTGGGCACTTGTACTGCCTCTGAAAGAAAGGTGAAATGGAGCCCGAAGGGACTATGAATGCAACCAGATCCAAAAGAAAGGGGTAGTGCTACCCAAATACTGAAGCCTGACTTGTCTGAGGTGCATTTCCACAGAACAAACCTAATTGCAGGGAGTTATCAATACTTAGCCAAAGGAATGACAGGGCAGGGAGGATCCAGCAAGGTTTCAATAAACAGTCCAGGATTCTTGCACCACTCCTCTTCATGGATATACAAAACAGGGGAAAAAAAATCCTACCCTCTTCAAAGGGTTCTGTTTCTTACAAACATTTCAGATCAACTGCCAATAAATTAACACAAAACCAAAAACACCATATGTCCCCAGGGACAAGGGAAGGTGCACTCCCTCTCTGTCCCAGTCATCTCAGAAAAGCAGCTCTGACATAGCCCTCTGGAGCATAAACGTGCCTTCACAGTAGCACTGGTGTGACATAGTTGGCAGGGAAGAGACCCAGTTCCCCACGCAGACGTCCTTTCCACCATGATGGGTTGGAGCTGTCCAGGACCTCTACGATGTCTCCGCTGCGGAAGCCCAGCTCATCGTGCTCCATAGCATCAAAGTCGTACAAGGCACGGACCCACAGTGTTCGCTGGGAAGGGAACAGAGACAAGCAGGGAATAACGAATCACATGCTTGATCCAGAACCATCGGTGAGCTCAGGCTCACTCATAATGCCCCAGATACTTACTGTGTTGAACTCATGCTAAGTTCCCTCTTCTAACAATTCTGCATGTTAACTGAGAATGATCTTAAATGTAGTCCTAGAGCTATGCTTGCATAACTCTAGTCCTACCTTCAGAGTGCACACTCAAGAATCAGATTCAAGTGGCCTTTATAGAGCCTGGAGACTCAGAAACATCTTCTAAGACATGTCCCAATAGGTTTAACACACTGTTCCTCATGCAGCCTCTGTGCAGGTGGCATTGCCCAGACTGCTTGGCCACTGCTAAGGGACCCATTGAGTTGGGTAGATGTGGCCTTGAAGGTGCATCACCTACCGTTGTCTGCTGGTGCAATGGATCTGTGTGTCTCCGTTGCATAGCCGCTGCACTTCCTTGACTGTGATTCCTTAGTCCATGCAGCCCATCTTTCCTGTCCAGGCTCCCCCCATACCTGTCCTAGAAAGAAGACAGAAAAAGTCATGAATATACTGAGGTGTATGAACGAAGGGCTCTAAGAGTCATTGATGGTCAGGGAGTCAGCGTCCAATGCTCATGTAAATGATCCCAGAGGTCTGCTTCCAGTGCAGTCCCTGTGCGTCAGGCCTGGAAGCAATGCTCCTCATGGAAGAGGTCACCTTAGATTATTGTTTGGATTTTTCTAAGAAGTTGAAAGTTGACTGTCCTCAGATGCGTTCCACATCTGCTAGCAAATGGGTTCGGTGGTTTTTTTTTTGGCCCCTGGGAGTTCTGGAGAAAACCTAAGTCCATTCTAAGTCACAGGTGAAAAGCCAGCTTGCCAAAGGGAGTCTTGCCTATCTGAAGTTATTATGACCCAGCCTCACTACTTCACTTTTTCTCTGGGCTGCCCCATGCTGTAGAGCGGGGAAAAGGCCTAAGAATCCAGCAGCCCAATTAAGCAAAGGAAAGAGACAAAAATCACATTCAAAGAAAAGATGCCACATGACTGCACATCTGAAGCCATATCAACACATCTTCCAGGAAGCAAGTTCTCTTTTGTCTGCACAACCAAGAGGTGATGAGTGTCTTCATCTTTTCAGGCCTGTACATGCACTGAGGGTTTTTTTTGTTTGTTTGTTTTTTATATAACGATGTGACAGAATCTGTTATCATGTTAGCTCAGGTTGCAGCAGTGCTTCAGTGACACAGGATCTGATCATTTGTATCAACAGAAGAGACGAAGAACAACAGCTTGCGCTTGCTGTAAGCAGATATTGCTTTCCCTCTTGCTGCTGCTTTTCTTGCACTTACTCTTCTAAATGCTCCCTTGGTCTTCCTTGCACCTTTGTCAGCATAAAAGGTCTCTGAGACTGAAACACAATTTGCACCTCAGCCTGGTCCTTGCCTGGAGGTGAGTGACCCCCATCTGGCTTTGCAGCTGCAAGGTTTACTACATGGATGCTTCTCTCCTGAGTGCTCCTTCTCTGTAACGAATGTGACTCAGATGTAGACTCTGCTCCAAAGAGTGCAGGCCCTCAGCTTTGTCAGAGGCCGTATTATTCCATTAGCGGTCCCCTGACAGGCTGTCTGATGAGAGAACAGCTCTTTCACAATTGTCCCTGGCCATGTTATACTGCGGCTCTCATGCCTTAAGGGACATAGTTTTGGATTTCTTCCCTTTAGCAGGACAAGTCCTCTCCCTTGCTGATGCTGCATTGTCTCTAGCTAGAGACATAAGCCAACCCCAGCATTTTGGTTTCCACTGGTATAGAGTTAATTTTCTTCATAGAGGCTCATGTCATGCTGTTTTGGAATTTTGTGAAAACTATTTCCCCCAAAATTAATCAAGAACTTTGAAGATATCACCAGATACTGCTGTTATCCTCTCTTTTCCTATGTTAGCAAGGGAGCAAAGAAATATCACACATCAGCAGTGCAACATGATGAAAGAGCACAGAGAGAGCCCAGAATAGGGAGGAGAGCGAGGAGGAATGTTCGAGAGGAAGCCAATCGAACTCTCCCAGAGTTACCATAATCATTTCTCAACCCTGATGCATTTTGTGTGACTGTCAGTAACATAACACAGAAAAAAATAATCGGGCAGTAAGGTTTCATTTGTCCTACAGACTTGAGAGGAGTTCCTCAAACTGTGTGTGCAAGACTGAGCAGTGTTTTTCTGTACCTCCACGTGACACTTACTCCCATGTTCCCAGTGGGAAGGACCACTGTACACTGATTTCTACTTTTTGTTTGTTTGTCAGTCAGTTCCAAGGATCACAGAACTAAATAAAGCTGTCATATTTGTTTCAATCCAAAAGAGCACCCCAGGCTGATACCATTCTTGCTGCTACTCCAATAAGAAGGAATGACTGACTCTGCCTCCTAAAGCAGATTCAGGGTGGCAGATTCTGATCAAGTGACCGTTCACTTGCTATTAAGCAACCAAGGCCAATGTTTCACGTGCCCAGGCTTCACGTGCTCTCTTTCCTGGTGTAATCACAGAATATCCTGAGTTGGAAGGGAGCCACAAGGACCATCGAGTCCAACTCTTGGCTCCACAAAGGACCATCCAGAAATCAAATCATATGACTGAGAGCACTGTCCAAATGCTTTACCTGTTGCTGGTGCAATATAGGGGCAGGATGGTCCACATATCTCTTGGATACAGAAGAATGAGCTTCTCCAGCTGCTCCACCTGCATGGAGTCGTTCCCGGCTCATTCGTTCCAGGCTCCCACCATGCCTTTCCTGAGGGAAGAAAGATTCCAAAAGCGAGGTCAGGTTTTGCTTCCCACCACAATCCTGGTTGAAGATTAGCATTATGATCTCTACTCTTTATGTTGGAGGTTCTTGTCAAGATAGGCTCCTGCCCCCCTGCATAGAAGGGTAAATGAAGACTCCTGTATTTTATACTTTTGTCATAGCCATTCCCCATTTGAAGAGTGGGTAGTAGTGGGCAATGCTGGGCTGAAAACATGCTCACTGACCTAAGGTCCGGCACAGGAAGTAAACTCCTTTTAGAAATAATGCTCTTAGACTTCATTTGTCTCTGCAATGAAACCCGTGTATCACTATCATTTTATCATATGGCTGTAGCAGCTAGAAATTCCAACTGTGAAATGAAACCCCACTGCGACGAGCGCTAAACATACCCTGCTGAGCCCATCACCATAACAAATGTACAGAGCGTTTGCCAAAGCAAGCTTGACTCCTGTTCTTTATTTGCCTGTCTGCATCTTGGAGCAAATGCTGTTCTCTTTCCCTTCCTGCTCAGAGTCAGCCCAAACAGGTTGTTTTACTGATAAACTTGCCCATAGTCTTCCTTTCTCCTTCCCCAGACTATTCTTTGCTGTGATCTCTCTCTCACAGGCCCCATAGCCTCTATTTTATATCCTACTAATGCATTTTTAAAGCACTGAATAAGTGAACCAGAAGGAGACAATTGCACAAGCCCCCTCTTCAGACTGAAATATAAACCCTCTCTTTTTTGGAGCCAGCAAGAATGACCCACAAGCAGCCTATAAAACTTTACTGCTGCAGTGAGCAAGTCATGTACTTTCTGCTTGCCTCTGCCTGTACATCCTGGTAATTTAACACCAGAGTCCGTTTCCCAGTAAAGTTGGACTTTGGTTATTGCAGTGACCAGGTGTGATCACTCCCAGTACTGTGCGTGCAATGCATAGCAATCTCTGCCATGTCATTTGCTTGCTCTCCTGGCACAAAACCAGGCATTCACTGGCCTGGGGTTTCCCTCCTTCTCAAACATCTACTACATCTTCCCTGGGTACACACCTCGTTCCCATATCTGCTACTCTCTCCTCAGCGGTACTCTTTAGCCTGCCAGTCGCTGTTCACACCCTTTACTGTGTTCACTGAGTAACAGAAGACAGATTCTTCCAAGCAGACAAACTTTGCACTGCAATAACAGCTGCAATCTGAGTACATTTCAAGGACAATAGGAAACCAGAATAAAATTCTTCTCAGACACGGCCTTACAGTAAACTTTGTACCAGCCCGTATGAAAAAATCTAGGCATTTTGTAAGGTAGGACCTGCTTCCCTTGGCTGCGCAAACATCTTAGAATTTCATCTCTGGAACCTCAGAACAGCTTTAGCAAAGCTCCTCTATGCAGATTTGCAGCACTTTCTATTGGAATCCAAATAAAATCAGAAAATTCTGCTCAATTATGTAACTGCATGCACCACTGAATCAACTAAAATTCTATGTTGCAGGGCCCACCAGCATGGTGTCGTGGTCAGGTTTCCAAGGACAGACCCACCCCATCCTCCCTCCAAGATACTCATGTGGGCTAAATTCCTTCAATATAAGGGATTCTTACCCAGGAACTCCTAAGGACAGTTTGTTTTTACCTTCTCTTCTCGGCTGTCATCCCTCAGTAAGATCTGCTTCTGCCTGGAGATGGTACTTGTCTTGTAGTAGTCTACCAGCTTGTTTAGTGAGTAGAATTTCTCTGTCCACAAGTAATAGTTACCCTTTGAATCCCTCATCACTTTGAAGTGTTGCACATCATCTTCATGCCTGAATTCAATTTAAAAAGAAAGAGATCACCAACTGGACTGCACCTTTGTCTTCTTTGAAAAAGTCTTTTCCAGATGGGAACCAGAACAGTTATTTCTGTCACTTGGCCAAATCCAGACCTCTGGAAAGAAAAGCACTGGCAGCTCTTGTGTGCACTGACCTAGATGTGGCTTTGTATTTCAAAAGACACATCAGCCTACAAACATGGAATGCTGAAGGGCTGGCCAGTCACAAAGTCCCATCAGAACAAAGCATAGGGTTTAAAAGCCTCTCCTCTGAAGGAAAGGCCAGAGGAGCTTTCAGGGCCACAAATATCTAATATCTTCATTCTGTACTTTGTGTAAAACACAAAGGTAGAGTTATAGTCCACCTGCCAGCCTCTGTAGGTTCCTGTTAGCATCCAGAGTCAATTGACTATGAGATGTATGATACTTTTTTGCACCATGGGCATCACCACTACATGAAGACACAGTCATATGACATAGTTCCACACTACATTTCATAATTGCATAATATCTGTGTAATGTCATGGCTACTGGTCTATCTCCCTACCCAAAAGAAAGAAAACAAGAAATTGTTAGTTGCTGTTACAAGCCCAAACCAACAATCCCACCTCCTGCCTCTGCCTCCCCCTGCAACTCCCCTTCCCTTACTTCTTGCCTAATTTGGACAATTCCTCTTTGCACCAGATGTGGTCTGGTGATCTGGTTTGGGTACTTACTTCCTTGCTCTGTGCAACTCCAGGAACCCAAGACACTGGTCTCAGAGGCTACATCTGCACAAATAATCTAACCAGGGACCAGACAGGGACTGAAGTGCTATCCTTCAGTGCTACACACAAGCTGCTAATGTGATAGCATGGCTTTGGTCTAAGCCAAAAAGCTCTCTCTCAGATAATGCTGAGTGGTGGTTATGGGGACAGCATGGACAAGGAACCATTCCCGGTGAGCTTATTGAATACAGCTGCTCTGTCTTGTGAGGTGTAGAGAATTTGGCCATATGGATCCGAACTCTACTGTATTGCGTGACCTTAGGGCCAGAGAAAGCACCTGACTGTGCTGAGATCATTGGTGTATGGGTAGCCAAGGTCTCCTGAACTGGAAGTGATGGCTTAAGCAAGCATCTGGGACACAGAACGAGGGATCCACAGCAGAGCTAGTGTTCCTGGCAACTAGCTTTCCTGCATTCCCCCAAGATACTTTTTGGGCTCCCTGAATCAGAAAGTTCACAATGCTTGGAAAAGGCATTGCTAATCACTTCTTTAATTTAAAACTGGTTATTGATTGAATATTGATTATCTGACAATCAGGAAACTGACCAGCATTTAACAGCTGAGAAAGGCTGAGATACAATAAGTGGATGAAATGCAGCTGAGTTGCTAGCAACTAAAAGCCATTCCTGTCCTATTGACCTGGGGGAAATAAGTTAATAATGTAATAGTCATGTCTTAATGAGTAGTAGTGGAATTCTTAGATATAGTAATTGGAGCTGTCAGGCAACTAAAACAAATGGAAGGCACATGTTTTGCGCTGTGGGAGATGTCCAATGGACTGCTCTGCTTTGCTGCAGCTCTTTCAGAGGAGCATTTCACCAGGGGATGCAGCTTTGGAATGGGGCATTCACTGTGTCACTTGAAAGGAGTGAGAAACATTTGGGAATCAGATGCCTAATTCATTCTTATTCATGTGACACAGTGGCACTGCCAGCAACTGGCAGCACACAGACTTCTTAAAAGGCAACGTCACATTAGGATTCCTGTCAGGAGGGAGCTAGGGAGATCATTAACCAGAAGAAGAGGCTGGAAGGTGTTGTGAGCCGCAGATACCTGACAGAGATGGAGAAGTCACCGTGAGAGTTCTGACTGGCTCGGACAATGAAAGAACCAACTCCTTTGCTCATGAGGATGCTCTCGGCTTCGTGGCGGGATATCTTCTCATCGTACCAGCTGTCAAGCGGGAAAAGCCACGGGAACATGAGTAAAGAAGGTAAGTGAAGGTAAGTAATAGAAAAGTTGAGGATAAGGAGAATATGAATAAGCAGGATGGTGGAAAGATAAAACAAAGGAGTCAGAGGATCCCATGTGAATATTCCCATTGGCCATGAAAATGCTAAGGTAGAAGGCGAGCAGTAAAAGCACGTAGATGCAAAGAGAACAATGTATGCTTTGGCCTGCTAAGCAACACTCAGCTGAAAATGTAATTACAGGCACAGTACAGTAAGGTGTTATTCAAAGAGATTTAAAATTACAGATGTGTATATATAAATATATATACACATACACAATTCTCAGACATGCATCAAATTGCTCTTGGTAAACTGATTGAAAATTACTGGACTGTGATGGATATATTGCAAGGGACAAACATAAATTTTTAACAGAAGCAAGGCATGAAAGTTTCAGTACTAATAAATTGGCTCTTGCAAGAGTTATAAAACTGTAAAATCTTGGAAACACAGGATTCATAACTATACTCATGTAAATTTAGCCACACATAGCAAATGGATAGTATGAGGCACTGGACAAATAATGAGAAAAGCCACCATAGAATAGTAAAATAATACTGTGTCAATAGGAATTTTTAAGTAGAGATAAAAACCATAATGTATACTTATATATGTCTGCAGGTAATAGGATCTACAATCTGCAGTCTTCTCCTTTTAAGCAATGATTCATTGCCTGTACTGCATTAAAATTAAGGACTGATAGTTTCACAAGTTCTATAACTTCTTCTTTTGAGTTTTGTTGTTCTTCTCCTTACCATCATCACAGTTTACCTATGTATCATCAACAATTGGTGGGAAACCAGAATGATTATTGACAATATGTAGATGAAAAAATGGTCCATCAAAAATAGAAGACTGCTTTCTCCCCTACATCTGCTTCAAATATCTGGCCTGAGTCGCTTCAAGGTGTGGATCTGCTACTCTTAGAAAAGTGTCAAAGTGGAAATGTTTCTTCACAGCTCTTGCGCAGAGAAAACACCATGAGGAAAATGTGCATGAAAAAAAAGAAGCTGCTAGTTTCCCCGTGTGATGCCACAGCCCTGTGAAAGAGTGGACAAGCACAACTGACTGGGAGATCCTGTCCCCCTGGGGCCCCAGGGCAGCAGCCTGTGTTTGTAGAGCAAACTAAAAAGGCCTTCAGCTCAGCCAAGCAGGCTGGCTTGTGTCCAGACAGGCCAGTTAAGTGCCACCTCCACAGGGGACAGTGGCACTTGTTTGTGGGCCACAAAATCCCTGCAAGCTACCAGTTTGCCTGCTCAGGGCACCAGCGTGTTAGAGCCAGCAGTGCTGGCCTTGGTGTGTGCTCTGCCCACGTCTTCCAAAACGCTGCAGCACTTTTTCGAAAGAGGACAATTAGAGGGGCTTTGGGGAGGATTTCTGCCAATTGAAAGGAAAAAGGTTATAAAAATGCCATCCATTGTCATATTTATGGCACGGGGCCGGACAGCACAGTTAGCAAGCACTTCAACACTTCCCAGTCCTGTCTGAAAGTGCCATCTACCCAGTGGGGAGAGGGAAACGAGAGTACATCTGCCCTCTGACAGATCGATGTTTGGGTGTGCAGTCACGAAGCATGGAGAGGGCTGGGTGTGTGCCTGCGTGTGTGTGGGAGCAGGGTGGCATGTCTGGTCTACCATCTCTGTCAATCCACGGGTAACACCAGCTGTCACGTTTCACGTAGCGTTGCACTGACCTCTAGTGCATCGAGAGGAACTCGCACACGCTGTGCAGGGGGAGGGAAAGGGGCTTAACGCAGTTAAGAGTCGCGAGGGGGAGGGAATTACATTTTTATAATTCATTTACAGAGAGTTCTTGCTCTTCCTTTTGTGCTCAGCCTCTGTCTCTGTTGCCAAGACTTCACATCGTGACTATTCTCTTTCTGTCCAAGGAGAGCTAAATGCATTTCCTGCCACATCCCAGTGACATCCCTATGAGCAGCAGTAACAAAGGAGTCACTTGAGAGTGATACAGAGCATTGAGAACCGTTCAGCTCTGAAAGAACAGAGGATGCTCCAGGGTAGGAGGAAGGTGCGCTGGCAGAGCTGTGTATAGCACCATGGCAGTCCTTGCCAGCCCTAAATTATAACCAGTGCTTCCTGTCATGCCTGCCTGTCTCCACTTGCATACACACACACACACACTCGACTGTTGTTTGGAAATGTGCAATGCTGGTGCATGCAGTCTTCACGACGCTTACGGGGGAACGTGAAAATCAATGAAGTTCTTGGGAACGTAGCCCTCTTGACTTCTGAGTTCGGCTTTGTACCACTCTTCCTGGGAGCTCAAAACCTGCAATGGAGAGACAGACTGAGTAAATGTGTCTCCTGAGAAAGGCAAAAGTAACAAAGGTACTGACAGAAAACCAGAATTCTGTGTAAAAATGAAAGCGAGTTCCTCATATGCTTCACTTCTTGCCCACCTTGCAGCAAGGTTAGTGGCTGCTGACCACCTCAGTGCAAACAAAACAGTAAAGAAGGCTAGGTGGAATTAGACCGATTGCTTGTTAACTTTATCCCTTTGTCTGAATGCCTTCCCACGTGGCCGGGGATGCAGCCTGCATATCTCTGAAGTCTGGGAGATGAAGGAAATCAGCTCTGAACGACTTAGTAGGGGTTTAAGGAGTTCTCTGTGCTGCTTTTAATAGTTAGTACTGGATCATCTCAGCTACACAGGGGAAGAAAAAAGCTTTTGAAAACACCTCTGACATGTATGTGTATGGAGGATATATAGCTATACCTCTGTGTGCATGTGTTACGGCTGCACAGAAGTCACTGTGTGCTTTCAACATGTAATTTTGCAAGAGAGTATTTAGTGGGTTAAGTCTTCAGCAGCCATGAGCTTTGCCAGGGTAGATAAAAGGAGGAGGCAAAAAGTATTTTAAAGCCACTCTTACACAATATCGTAGGACAGCAGGAAGCCAGCTCACAACGCACACTGGAGCAGCTTCAGGAGTGTTCACATTAATGCTGACCGAAAAGGTCCTCAGGGAGTGCACTGTCAGTCAGGGACTGCCCAAATTCGCTGCTCCCTGGCTGATGGACTCCGATACCCATGTAAGCTAGCAGGAAGAGGACAGGGATACAACCAGTTTGGGATTTGCCTGCAAACGTGGCGGTGTTTGGCATTTGGACTAACATTCCAATTCATGGGACAGAATTCCTTTTTATAAAATAGAACGTGTTTCTGCTCATTCTGGTTTTGGAGAGGAGCCTGAAGGCATGTGTCCTGACAGTTTTACAAGAGAAAGCGAGCGGAAAAGTCTACATTTGAAATCTATTGTTAACAATAATAATGCTTGTTCTGCAAGCCAATCTCATGTTTCTGGGAGCCTAACACACACTCTGACTGCTTGGAGCTGGCAACAGGATGTTACTGTCTCCGAGGCTGATTCTCCATTGCCTTGCCTGCCACGTTGGCTTTTTCTGTGCATTTGGATAAAGAAAGGCTGGGGAACAGAAAGCCATGGAGATCCCTGCTTGTCCAGCCACTGCTTCCCCCAGCCCTGGGTGCTGGATTAAGGTTCCTTTTTGCTGCTGTGGCTGACTAAAGGGGACAAGAGCCACACCATGTCCTGCCCAAGCCCTGCTCCGTTGGCAGCAAGTTTTCCACAGCGACATACCTGCCGGTCCTCGGTGCAAGGCTGGCAGGTTTCTCTGTGTCATCTTCTCAGAGAAGGATGTGGGGTGTGTGTGTGAGAGAGAGGGTGGATTTCCTCCTGTCAGTGGTGGCTGAGGGCCTCGTGTTTCCTGTTTTCTAATCTCTACATCAATGCTGTTCATTTTATCTCCTCAGTAAATCAGAGAAGACAGCCAGCAAGTGGTGCAGGCAGCAGAAGGGGCTCAGGACGCGGTATGAACGTACGCGTGTGTATGCCAGATGGAGAGATGTACTCAGGCTAGTTCACTGCTACTATGGCTTGGGCAGCGTTGTTTTGTTCACCTCCAGGATCTTAAAGCAAGAGGCAGTCTGATTTCTGATAGTGAAGTCTCAGTGGCAGCTAGTATTAATACTGATGTGTAGCATTATTTGACGCTTTTCATCAGTAGCTTCCAATGTAATTTGAAAGGAAGCTCTAGTTTCCAATGATTTCACAGAAAAGGAAACTGAGCAGCAGAAGTAGTGAGCTGGCCAACACTGCCACTGTAGCCAGAGGCTTAATGAAACCACCGTCTCCTGAGGAAGCAGGTATCAAGTAAAGATCAGGGGACAGCGGGGATGTGGGGACTACTCTTGACTTAAGGAAGAACTAGGAAGAGGAGTGTTCATCAACTCTGAAGAGAGCAAGTGATTTCTCCAGCACACTTCTCATAGCCCTCTGGAAAAAAAAAATGTCTTTGATCTTAATGAGTTCTGGATGCCATCAGCTTCAAGGATTAAAGGGGCAATAAAATAAAAAGTGGTGGTGATGGAAGAGGCAGGGCTGAGATGTAATATCTGGCCATTAAATGGAACAGCTGGGACTGTACAGGGAGGTAGTGAAGGCTTCTTGGTAGAACAAGATTTTATACCGTATTGTTTTACAACATCTCTTCAGCTAGTGGAAGAGTTTTACTCAGTCATTTTCAACTGAAACAGAACAGCTATGCTGTGGGTGAGAAGTGGATAAGTAATTAGGGTGGAGCAAGTGTGTGACTTCATCTACGGGACTTCAGTAGGGTTAACAAACTGTTCTACCGTAACACACGCACACCAGCTTTAAAGAGACTCTCACGTGCTCTGTATTGCTTACGATCAACTCTACTTCTGCAACTCTGCCATTCCTCCACTGCTAAATTCCTGCAGGGATGTATATAACATTAGTAGCTGAGGACCTCTTAAACTTTTCCATTATGTGTGTAACAGACTGTTTCATGGACATTTCCTCTTCCATTTGCGATTGCCTAAAACCCCTGTGGCAATTCACAGTAATTACTTACAGTGGAAAGCTAGATATAAGTTCTACAGCACGATAACCATCTTTTTAACAGCTTAAGAGCTGGAAATAAGGAATACAGCAATCTTTCTGGCTCATACTCATCCTTCTTACCTTTAGACATAGTCATCCTAAGCACAGTCACCCTAGACTACCTACACAGTTGATGAAAACAGACAGGATCTTCAAAACCTGTTCTACAAAAGAACTGGGTCTCTTCTGTGCCAAAGACACTTATACTTCTCCACGGACCACTGGAGGACTGTAGGACAACTACACACACAGTTTAGAGACCAAAAGTTAAGTGGAGCAAACCCAGATTCAAGCAATGTGGGAGTTGTTGGTTGACCTGTAGCCCCACAGGAGTCTAGTATCCTGCATTTCTATCCCAGGTTTATAGACATCTGTATTCATCTGTTATGTCAAGGCAAATGGGAGCACAGAAAGACCTGGCAGAATCTCAGCACTACCTTTAGTGATACTTAGATCTGCACTTACCTTCAGTATATCCCCAGCCTGGAAACTCAGCTCATCCTCTCCAGAAGCAGTGAAATCGAACTTGGCGATGGCTTCCATGCTGTGTGTTGGCAGCAGAGCAAATCTGGAAGAAGCATGTGCTAGTCAACGTCTATAAGCTGCTGAGACTAGCTTACAGAAAGCTTATAAACAATGCTGTGATTTCCACATGGATGAGCAAGCACCTGCCATTAGTAGACATAAGTTACTGGATACTGAAAGACATTAGCAGGCAGAAGAGATGGCATGGCCAAGAAGCTATAACTCACTCAAGAAATTCGAACAATCCAGTGAATAAGCTCATTCCAACAGATCTCTGTAGCAATTTCATGGAAGAGTTTGCACACATCACCCAAATAAGCCAGCAGCAGGGAAACCTTTGTCTGTGTAGACTAAGGACCACTCTGACACAGTTCCCAGTAAAGCAAGCGATTCTGTCGTGTGATAGAAGAACGCACTTGCCCTCTGCAATGACTTACTCTTTATCTCAAGCGAGAGACAAATTGTGGACAAAACGAACAGCTTGCAATAAATATAATTTTTTTCTTGGACAGGGGCCACAATTCTGAAGGTTGAAAGAGACTTTTCTCTGTGATGGCTTTGCACGGGTAACCACAACTTTCAGCTAGGAAAAACTTTGCAGGAAGGCTGTAGTCCCCGTTTTGAAGCCGAGAGAGTGTGAAACTGTAGCACTGACAAATTGAAGGCATACACTTACTCTTCCTCAGTGCACATAACCCAGAAGCCTGAAATGCACCAGACAGCCTGCAAACCAAAGCCTGCTTTTCATCAGAAGAGCACATGTGGCAGGGGAAGTCACAACATGAGCTTCGTTTCTTCACCACTTCCTGCTCAAGTAACTCAGATGTACCCCAGCAGGACCACTTCTATGATCAAGGGAGTTACTCATTTCCCATGGCTCACGGACCCTGCAGCCCAGCAGTGCCAGTGACAAGACAAGAAATAGCGAGGCAGCGCCATGTTAAGCGAAGGCACTGCTGCGAGATGTTCCTGCAGCCCAGCTTGTGAAGACCATCAATCAGCTCCAATACAGAAGTAACTTCAGTGGTTACTAAGCTAGGTTCATATGGAAACGATGATCCTGAAGCCAAAGCCTAGCTTCGCTTCCTACAAAGCATCCGAACATTACGGTTGGAGAAGTGCTAACCTGGCTGATCCAAAATGCTCTTAACTGGAAAGCCCTAAAAAGAAACTGTACCAACAATCCTAGTTAGGAGGCTATTTCTTGAGTGTCCTGTTAGAACTGAGATGAGATCCCACAGAACACTGTGCTGAGCAAGCTCCAAATTTCTGCCATTTGTAAACCAGTGAGCTACCGTAACCCCTGCTGTAAGCTTCCCTTCAACACACAATCCAGGGGTTTAACTACCTGTGTACCAAGCATCCAGGCACAACTGTGTAACTGACTCAGGGTCACTGAGTTGTCAGTGCCACCAGTGCTGTCCAAGCTGCTACCTGCCACGGTAGCAATGAAGCAACACCAAGGTTTGATCCCAGGGAGCCATGGAGTACAACTCTTCCTCTGAGCGATGTCTGCCTCGCCAGCAAAGACCCCTTGGGTGCCTTTACATAGGTGGTGAGTGTGCTAGTGCTCAGCCTAATATTTCATTAACTCCTAGCTGGCATCTGTGCATGCTAACCGTACAAAGCAATTATTTATTGGCTAAGTTGCATACGTCTTGCTTGCAGAGTCCCTTTGCGCATGGCGGACAACGTTCAGGTAAAATGATCCGCAAAAGGGGCCACAGCATCCCTGGAGATCAGTTCAGAGATTTGCTACATCCCATTTCTATCTATAAAAAAGACCTTCACTTGCTTTCTCTTGGATTCCATTAGCACTCTCTTTTGCTGCTATTGTAGGTGAATTGGTATTCATGTGACTGAGGTGGGCTATTCAGCACCAGGGCAGACTGACAACAGGCAGCTCTGTCTGTTGAGCATCAGCCCATCCTACAGCAGCCGGGCTTGTTCGGTGCTGGGGCTCCCACGTAGCGTGGCACATGGCTGCTGCAACCCACCACATGCCTGCTATTCTGTCCCAGAACCCTGGAGTTTTGTCAGGTACATCCATGCTGACTTGTAATACCCTACATTTTTCCAATGTGCTTTATTCCCATTCTTAATCTTCCCAACCATTCCAGATCTTTTCACCCCATTTTCTCTCCATTCTCTTTCTGATGCTCTTAAATTCTCACTTATTTGCTCTGTATAGATCAGATCTGCATATATAGCTTAAGCTTGCTGTCTGATTGCCTCTCTCTTATTCCAGGCATTGGTGTAACTCTGGGTGCAGCTCAGACGTAACCTGCAGACTGTCCTCTGTTCTCACATTGACGTTCGTCGTGCTCCAGTCTGTAACCTCCCTGCAGCCAGTGTGAGCCACTTGCATGCCGATAGAGTGCAAGGGCATTAAATAGGAGAGGCATTAATCGCTGGGGGAACTAGATAAACAATAATGCTCTTTCATGGAACAGAAATGAAGAAAAAGACCAAGAAAAATTACTTTCATCAGGGACGTACTTCTGTATTTTATCTTGCAGTGGTGGGCTGCTGCGAAGAGATCGGAGCCAACACTGCAAATGAATCCTGGAACTCCTAAGTGCAGAGCATTAATCTTAGCTTAAGGGAAAAACAAACAAACAACAAAACAAAAAAAGAAAACAAGGCAAACAAAAGCAAAAATCCTCAAACAAGTTAAAAAGAATGAACCGTACAAATACAAATCCTGCCTTTGATTTTTGCTCCTTAGTCACAGGAGAGACAGTGGAGCTTCTCTCTGCAGGGGGCAGGGAGGGAGAGAGCCTTTCACTTTGCAGTGTCCCAGGTGTTAAAGATGCCATTGAAGATGTGACCCTCTCAAAAGGGGAAGTATTTGTGAAAGGGTTAAAATCTCCTCTCCTCATTTTCAGTTTCAGCAATCACAACCACAGGGAGAGACCAGGAGACAGATACCTCTTCAAACAATCTAACACATGGATTAAATGTGCTTTTCATCACCAGCGGCTGGATTTAGAAGCGACTCAAATACCATACACGGTGTTGGCTGTGTTGATAAATCAGCAATGCAGCAACGCTGTGGCCTTAAGCTCTTCCCCCACCAGCTACTAAAGCAGCACTAACCAATAATCCTGTCTTTGAACGCCGGCCTACCACTTTTCATCACCTGAACTTCAAACCCGTTCTGTTTTTCTGATCCTGTTCCTCCCTCCATCTGTAACTTGAGGATCCTCACTCTGTGAGGGTCAGCACCAGGCCCTCATGAAAACTCCCCTGCCAGGGGCCCTTTCTTTCCCTCTCTGCAGGCGTGTGACTTCGAGCACCACCCCATGACACACTGAGATAGGATTTTTTTTTTTTTGGTAATTGTCATAACTTCCATTTCTCAAGCACCTTTTATCCCAAAGGACAGCACTGCAGTTTGCAGGCAGCCAGATTCTGCTTTTAACTGCCTGGTGCAACTCTTTCAGGCTTTCGAGTAACCGAGGATAGTTTTAGACTGTGCATAATGTTCTGAGTGAAAAACCACCTTTGTACAGGGTTTAGCATGAAGCCCATACCATGTTTAAAGGAGGATTTTTCAGCTCTCAGTGTGGGTTGATGAATACCTCCATTTTGTGCTGGCTTTCTGCCAGGAAGGTGAATTTTCTCTGTGGTTCCCCTCCGTAATGAGGCAGATCCAAGGGGCACAGGGCTTCTGCCATTCTGTGGGACCAACACAGCAGAGGATTCATCAAGGGAGAAGAGAAAAGCAGCCCGGCTTTGAGAGCACGAGGTCGGTACATCAGTTTGGCAGAATGCCATTCCCTGAGCAAGAACATCAGCATCTCTCTGTTGATCAAAAGAGCCAAGGCCTAAATCATGTCAGCAAGCAGCACGGTCTGACAGCAGCATCCCAAAGAGTTTAACACTGTTTCCCTGCACCAAGCTGGATCAAAATTCATTAATAACAATGCCAGGAAAAGTCACCTCCTATGAAGTTTACCACTCTGGGACAGCCCAGGCTCACCCCTACTCAATCTCCCATATTAACATCACAGAAGAGGACAAGGTAGCAACAAAGTGCCGGCTTAAAGCAACCATATGAAGAGGAGTTTGATCTCCTTGCCTGCAGCATGCACACCTCCAGCAGGCAGCTCCATCCATCCAGGCTTCGTGCTGATAGATACAGCGCGAAGTACTGCGTCTTTGTTCAGCTCTGCAAGAACAACCTATCGGGCTGATGAGCAACCGGGGACAGAATTCAACCCTGAACATCTGTACAGAAACTCCCGATGACATTTCAGCAGAAACAATGGTGAAGGGACCCGTTATCTAGAAGAGCTGTGATAGATAAAAGCTCTGTTGTCACCAGCTAAGCCACATACAAGTGGCATGGGAATATTTCGTTTCAAAAACACAAGCCTCTTGCTACCGAGTTAACGGTGCAGCTCCGCTGACTGTCAGTGATAAGAGGGTAAAATTTATAAGGGAAACAAGAACAAGTCACCGAAGCACTCAGCGCTGCCGCCTTTAAGTCTTGGCTGTGCTGCCGTCCAAAGGAATGCAAAGCTCTGGGCTGAGCCTCTGTACAACACTCAGACAAAATAAACCTCCTCGGAACAGAAGCCACAGAAGGAACAAACATTCAGGGCTACACAGCCAACAGCAGTTGGTAAGAAATGCCCCAGGTGAGAATGGCTCTTGGACTCCCTGGGGAAAACCTGGGCCTCCCACACTGCTCCCAGTCTCACGGATCAGAGATCCTGCTCTCCGGCAGCACCAAAGAGTACCACAACACCGTGCAATACAGTAAGAGTACAAAATCACAAATCTTTGCTCTGCTGGGAGGGCTGGCGTGGAGGACGTGGGTTGGGGAAAGCAGCTCCTCCTGCAGCTTCCAGCCAGTCAGATGTGGCTGAGGCACAGGAATTCGTCCCACACAAGCACTGCCCTGGAGTGGAAACTGCCGAACAAGACAACACTGGGATCCCATGCTCTTTCCCTGCCCTGCAGTGCTTTTCCTTTCCCTCCAAGACCCCACCGACCCACCAACACCTTTCCCACATGGCTCGGCTCCCCGGGTCAGGGAGCCACACTTGCCCCATACCTTTCAGCAGCTCTGCTCTCCTCTGGCACTTTTCTAGAAAGCAGGAGGCGCGTTGCTGTCTAGGGGAAGGAAGGGAAGGAGAGCTCAGCCCAGAGCAGGCTCCTCCCTGCAGTGCAGTGTGCCACAGCGGTAACGGGTCCACGCGTGTGGACGAGGACGGTCAGGAGCGGGCATGGAGGACAGAGGCAGAGGCACCGAAATAGCGTTAATCACACGACAGAGTGGGGCACACACCATTATCGATCTCTAACATTGGAAATACTTGGTACAACATGTTTGTAATGGTGCTGTCAGTTGAAGAGGACCTGCCCTTCGCTGCCGCTGCCTCAGCCCATCCTGGCTTAACAGCCAAAGGAGGATAGTCCCTCAAAAAGTGCAAGTCCTACCCAAATACGGGAAACTGAAAAGAGTACAGATCTGGCGAGTTAAATAAGAAACCATAATAAGTCTGTTGAAAAGCATATCTCGAGGAACAAGTAGCTGAAGACATAAAAACATGTAATAAAATTATTTTCAAAGACAACAGAAGCAGGAAGCCTGCCAGAGTGTCTGTAGGGCTGACAGATGATTGAGATGTAAAAAGAGTGCTCAAAGAAGATAAGGATGAGGCATAAAAGCTAAATGAATTCTCCGCATCCATGTGTCTTCCAAAGGGACGTAAGCTGTTTCCCACACTGGGGTTTTCTTTGCAGAGAAGAGCCAGGGAAACTGTCTCCAGCTGAAGAACTGGAAGAGGTTTTAGGACAAATCAGTAAATGAACAGAAATAAACCTGGTATTTCAGAAATCTTGACTAAACTGGGTGTGGTATCGTAAAGGTTGAGCAGTTAAGCTGCGGCATACAATGTGGGACCTAACCCAGCCTCAACACTAGGACAAAAAGCAGCAAACACAATGCCAGCTGTTTTAAGAGCACTTTGAAAGGGTGCAAGGAACTGAGGAGGTCTGATTTCTGCATGCCTGAAATTCATAGAAACAGTAATGAAGAAAAGAAGAAAAGAATTACTGGGCATGGATGGAAATGACATAGCAATGATGGGTGATCATTTGATGTAATGTACATTCATTTCTAAATCCTTTTTGATGAAGTCTTTCCCTGAAGCCTCTTTAAAAACCTCCCTCCTAAGGAGAGGAGAGCTCCTATAGAGGATTAACAACAGACTAAAAGTTAGGGAATGAATTAACTGTTCAACATATACATCGATGATCTGGAAAAATGAAGTGACAAAGCTTACTGGTGAGAAAAAAAATAAATCAGAGTAATACAAATTAAACCCGATATGAATACTTGCAGATGGCTTTCAAAATACTGTTAAAATGGAAGGCAAATCTCAGTGCTAAATGCCTGCAAAGCAACAGACATGGAAATAAACTATCTTAACTATATGAACACAACAATGACCTTAAAATTAGCAACCACTACTCAGGAAAGCTACCTTAGAGCTCCTGCAGATAATTCGATCAAAGTGTCAGCTCAGAGGAAGTCAGAAAGGCGGGTTAGGAAGTGTCAGGAAAGCAACAGAGAACAAAACACGAAGCAACATCGCATCGCTGTACAAATCCATGGCGCACCTGTTTGAATATTTGTAACTTGAGCTCGGCAGTTTTCAACCCTCCACCTCAACGGCAGAGGCAGTAGTTTTTAGAAATAGTACAAAGTCATTAAGGATGACCAAAGGAATGGAAAACTTCTGAAAAAAGAAAGGGCACATAAAACAGACTGGGATCTTTCATCCTAGAAAAAAAAAAAGAGTACATGCAAAAGCAGTGTAGAAGATAATGAGAAATGTGGAACAGGTAAAGAGAAAATTTTCATGCTTTCTTTCTCATAAGCACTAGGAGCTCACTGTCAAGAGTGCCGGGATCTGGCAGGCCCTAGTGAAAGAAGCTTTGCTGTGTCCTTGCCCTGTTCTTCCCCTTCGTCCTCAAACTGCTGCTGGGCACAGCACCACGGGCTGCGTGGAGCTGTAACCCGACGGGGTTCACCCTTTCTTATGAGCCCTGGCAGTTCACAGCAAACACCATGTCGTGCCAGTCTAAAACAATCGGCCCAGCAGTAGACAAGGGCAGCCTCACCACCTTTTTGGCAGGTAATCATGTTCCTGGAATAGCTGACAGTGAAAAAAGAGGTGGGCTGTATAAACGACGCGCTCAAACCAGTAAGGGGTATCTTCTGAAGAGGATAATCCCCAATATATGCTCCTGAAAAAAAAAATACACTGGTGAGGAAAGCAGGGGGCCGTAAGAAGGGTATAGCAGCCAGCTCTTGTCACATCCCAAAAAGTTTTACATGTGGCTATAACTGTACACATCAGGAATACAAACTTCTGTAGACACCAGGGGGGACACCAATCCCCACAGTCCTCTTGGATTTAAGCTACGTTTGCACTCTTTGGCCTGACAGATTTCATTACATTACACATTGTAACGACTTATTTTCTCTGTTTTTACCATGATGTGATCTAATGGGCTCCCCAGCAAGAGAGATGCTGTGAGCTGTCACTCATGCCTTCTGCCTGGCACCATCAGAGAGACACGGCTTTCTCTACCACAAATGAAAGACCGAACAGTGCAGCCCCAGCAATGAGAAAGGATAGCAAATAGGATAGGATAAGAAATAACTCTCTTTTCTTTCTTTTTCATTTCTATATACTCCTTCCCCATCACTGTTATGGCAGTGTGTTAACTTCTTCACCGTGCATCACAGATGTGACACAAAATGCAAAGAACCATCCAAATATCCCAGACACAATTAAGGGTAGAAACATCATGGAAGAGGTTGTAGACACCATATTTCCATGTTTTAGCCATCAGACAACAGAATGAAGCACAAGCCAAGCACAGATTATTCCACAGCTACCTGCTGCAGACTTCTCACATCATCCTTGGGAACATCTCCTACTGGCATAAAAAGTTTGATTCAGGTCTTGCACCTGGTTTTGTGCTTAAGCAAAAGTTTCAAAATAAATGTGTCTGCAGACATGTCTGAAAACTGCCTACAAATAAACTCTCACAAAAATTTTAGCCATTTCTTTCTGAGCTGGAGATCTCAACAGAAAAATCTTTTTCCAAGGCATCTTATTCACTTTAATTTCTATCTGGGAAGTACGGGAGCTGCCAGAAAAAAAAGCAAATGGAAGGTGAAAGAAGAAGAGAGGAAAAAAAAGAAAGAAAAAGGGTTATTCCAATAAAAAGGTATGAATCAAACATTTTGCCCACGCCAAATTATTCAGGTTGATAATACATGAAATACTAATTGGCTACGTTTTCTTTGTCCTGAAAGTATGTTGCTACTTCAAGATCTTAATTAGTTTTCTTCCAGCAAGTAACATTGCTAGCAAAGGAAACTGAAGTTGGAGTGCGGAAACAAGGGAGATTTCAATTGCTATATTTTGTTTTAAGTAATAACTCGGCATCTGTGGATTCAGGAGCATCAGGGCTGTAAATCCACATAAAGCTGAGTGTTATGAATGGAAGCTGTCTGCTCTTGCCTGATCTCCCATCTATTCCTGTCCCACACTCAGATGTGCTCTACACACAGCAATTCATCCTCTCTCACCGCTTTGCTTTCTGCAAACAGCTGCGCGGGCTGTCCATAGTGACAAGTCATTAGTGGGCAGTTATTTTTTCCAGGACTGAGTGCACAGGAGTGGCAGTACTATAAAAGCTTCTCTGCAGAGCTTCACAAACTGATCTGGGCATTGCTCTGTCCCAGTTTCCTACGCCTCCTGCTAATAAAGACTGTCTCAAAATCCTTGCACCTTGTTGCTCAAGCTGCATTGGTCTTGTTGGTTTGCATTGCAGGGTTTTCAGGCAGCTCACTCTGTTTTGTGTGCGCTGGGAGAGCGTACAACTTTAACTGCCTGGCACCATTAACGCAGCACCACTTACTGCAGGGAGATGTGGCTTTAATCCTGAACAGCAGTGCTGTTTTGCTGGCTGATTCGAGCAACCCTTCCCATCCTCCAGTTAATTCATCCCCAAAGATACCCCCCACCATTCTGGTTGATGAGCATCTCTGCACTTCTGAGAGATTTTTCTTTGGGAATATATTGCTATGATCCTCTAGTTTTATACTCTAAAGAAGTACTGTCAAACTTGATGAGATTAAATATTTTCTTCAAATCCCTTCAAACCTGCTAACTTTATCTTCTGCTTTCCCCACCCTATAACTCCCGATTACTGAATTCTTAGAATCTCACCAGTAGTGTTTTGTATAGAATCAGTTAGGTTCTCCACCTTCTGTATTTGTAGAGTGATTACACTGAGCCATGCTCATGACATCCTAGATCATCATCTTGACAGCAATTACAACATCTCAAGAACCGAACCATCACAGAGGTGACTGGATTAGCGAAGGAGGAAGCAGCAGATTACAATGGAGAAAGGAAAGTTTTGACCTCTTTTCTTTACTGCCAAACAATTCTTCTGGATTTCCATAGATTTCCTTTAACTGCTTCGTTGCTGCCCAAGGATCCCAACAGAAACAATTGCCTTACAGCTGCTGTGTTGACAGCTGCTTTGAGGGCACAGCATGCCTGCTGTGCTGTGTAGTGTTCTGCCCCAGAGGCTTTCACCTTGGGGGCCACGAGCTACCTTTTATGGTTCTGCAGATCAGGCTGAAGAAGATATCAAACAGGCCTCTGTTCGCCGTATGGCAGTTTGTGCCCTCCCTGGGAAATCCAGATGAAACCCAAAGAAGTTTGGAGACCACAGGAAAAGATGAACAGAAATACACCCATCATAGCAGCACTTTCCCCAAGCCTGCCCTACATTTATCTCCTCTAAGAGCTAAGGAGGGCCAGAACCTATGCACCTTGCAGCTTCTGGAGCCAGCAGGACTAGTCTCTGATCATCCTCAGCATCAGGATATCTAAGAAACCTTTCTCCTCCTTACTGCTCTCTTGGGAGCCAACACCAGCTCTTTCAGCTTTGCCTTGAGCCAAGCAGTTGGTCTCCATCATCATCTACAAGCTGTACCAAGTTACACCTGCAGCAAATTTGGCACGTCTGACTTCATAATACATGGACTTAGTTCTTTTTACAGTGTTCAAATCCAACAAACTGCCAAGTGAAGACAGAGAGAGAGAGCACTGCTACTGACAGAAGAAGATAGAGCCGCTTCCCAGACAACTTACCATTATGCTTTCTGAACAGGAACAATTAGCAAAGTCCTTCAGGCTGTTGCAGCAATTCCCTGTGCTTCCCTGAAATGTAAACCTGACAAAAACAGGAGAGCCAGACACCTAGGCCTTTACGACGACAGTTCATTTTGTCATCACATTATTAGAATTCCAACTATAGATAAGCTCAGCAGGGAATGTGTGTGTATCAAGCAAAATCAACACGAACTGCTGATTTGCTTCTATGCTGCATGCAAGCAGTAAAAGGAGGAAAGAAGAGAGAGAAAAAGAGACAGAGAGATAACTGTTCTTCAGTGATTTGAACCCAGCACTGGAGCGCTCAACAAAACATTCCTTCCCAGGATTTAAATTCTCCCTTTGATGAGCACCTAGTGACTCAGTGGGATTTGCTAAGCTTTCGTTTCAAGCCAGAGAACAGTACATTCACTCTTTATTTCTCCCCCCTCCCTGTGCTATACCCTTTAATCATGATAAATATACCTAAACACGCTTGATTAAGCCAGACAGACAATGTGCCCCTAATCTGAACTGATCAGGGCTCTGGAGCTGCCAAAGTGAACCTGCTGTCTCTCTATCAGACAGAGCGATAAGGGGTCGGTAATGCAGCTCCATTAACTGCTTCCCACAGAATGAATTTTCCCTGCCTGCTCCTAAAGAGCAGACACTTGAGGAATGCCACCTGATGGGAAGCTGCTTCCAATGGTCTCTTTCAGCACAATCATCGAGCAGCTCCTTCTCAAGCCCTCCAGACAAACACCTGAAGTAAGAAAAATGTAGTCACTTCCTTCTACTCTATTTTTTTTAAAAACCCCCTCATACCTTATCTAGCTAACTGCCTCTCAATTTTTCTCATCTTTTCTTGGTAAGCTTCAGTACTGGCTGATATGTACTTTACTGCAGATGTGCAGTTATCAGAATAACAATCACGCTCCCACTGTGCGCATATGTATGCGAGGGATCTGCTCTTGGGTACAGGTGGAGCTTGCACTTTGTGGGCTCACAGAATTTAAGGCTGCAATATACCAATAGCTGTGCTCAGTGCATTTAGAGTATTTGCACTAATATTGGGGGTGCACTGGAAGATAAATGGATATAGAGCAGAACAAGTGCAAGAATGCTCATCTCTGAATTTGCTCTGCAATCCATATCTGTGTACAGACATCTGCTTTTGTGCAGGTGTAGCTTGCTACGACCTTTAAATTCCATGAAGACCTATTCTTATTAAAAAAGTGCAATAGAGAGGGATCAAGGGGGCATCAGACCATGCTTGGGCCCTGGGAGATTCTGGGACTACTTATCCGAAAATTGGTCTTTAGTGTAACTACAAGTACTGTCAACGCTGCTCCGAATCGCACTGGCTGCGAGCAACTCCAGGGAACCCTCCTGGGAGCAGCAACAAGTTGGCTGCAGACTTGCTGCTTCTCAGAGCTCCTGCCGTCCTACTTCAGTTGGTGTCAGAGGTCTGCAAAGCACCACATGCCGACAGTCAGATTTCTCAAACGGATCACGCAAGAGACCAGGATGAGGAGCAATGCTATATTTCAGATGTATTCCCCATCAGGAAGGACTTCCCAAAAGTCACTCCCAGAGCAAAGGAGTCAGAACAAAATCAAGAATCTGTCACTATGAGACTAGATCAAAAGCAAGCAACCCCCGCAGACAGTAAAACCCACCTACAATTAGATTCAGATATTCAGAGGTACTTTCCTTGTATTTCGTATCTAAATACGGGTAAAGAATACTTAAGATTCATCAGCTCCAGCTTTGTCAGTCAGAGATAGACTGGATGTGCATCTTTTCATCTAGGCAGGACAAAACATTTCACAATGTGAAATGGAAATACAGAAAAAGAGTCTGTAAATGCTGAGGCAGGAGTAAGTTCACCCTATGTCTTTGGTTCATTTCCACAGCAGTCAAGAAACTCCTCTCTTCATATATAAATGATGAAGGATGCAACAGAAGGGCATCAGTTCTTTAGTTCTGAGCACGGCACAACCTAGAGATTTCATTATGTTAAGGCATTAATCCAATCTGGTAAAAATAGTTTGTACTCTTATATTGGGCTCTACTCTACAGCGATGCATTTGAGTGGGATATGTGAGCAAACTGGTATGAAAATCTGCTATCATATACTGTTGGGTAAATAGAATTACATCTCCAATCAGCTACTGTGTGCTTCCCTGATCATGCCAGCTGATGGAATTTTGTGCAAAATGGGGTGGAAGAAGAGTGAGATCAGCGAGGTGTTTTTTCTTTTCGTGTTTGTGTGTAAGATTCCTCATGGCAGCACAGACAGTTGTGCAGAATTTGCAACTCCAGTTCTAAAATTACACTGTGTGCCAACAGATAGTGTTTTGCACAAAAGCAGAACTACAGTTAAATCAGTGGGAAAAACCAGCACTTCTTTGTCCTTTTAACCATAGAGCTATTTTTGTACAAAATTGGACCTGGCTGTGCAAGTTGTGTTTTTCTACTGAAAAGCCTGTTCCACCTTTTTCTTTATATATTTTTCTTCTCTTTTTTTTTTTTTTTTTTTTTTTTTAAAAAAAAGGGGAATATAAATGTTGACTTCAACATACATTTAGCTAGGGTAATCTAAAAACAAACATAGGAAATCTGATAATTAGGTTCCAAGAGCCCTCTTATCTTGGCCATGTTATACATAATTTCAGTTCATAGCCACGTTTGTTCTGAGAAAAACATCGGATATGATTTATACATAAAGCTTCACGTTTAAGTAAGGACAGAGAAATTGAAATGCTGCTGGAGCTATCTGCTATGTGGCACAATTAATACTCCTGTGGTATGCTCATTGCATAATGTCTCTACTTGCATATTTACATTCTGAGCCCCAGTGCTGCATTAGCTATGTTTTTCCTGCTTAATGGATCTTCATGGCTCAACTTCCATTTAAACACAGCACCTCTTTTACAAGGCCTAAGTGCTACTAAACAGCCTTTTCTATAAATTAAAGTCAGCCCGTGTGCATCTGCACTTGGGAATGCTTTTGAAAGGGTTTTAAAAGCAATCAATTACAATAATTTGTACGTTTAAAGATGCAACTCCAACAGTCGATTCAATTTTTCTTCTGATTATAAAGTAAATGTGAATGCCAGCTTGTTACTATTCCCGGGGTTTGTGTCTGCACAGAAATTGTACCATTTTAAGCAGAAGTGCAGAACATATTTCACGCTTGTCTATGCATTTTTTAGCTCACTTGGATTACGATTCCTTTGAAATTAAAGTGCGGCAGTAGTTTCTGAATGATTTAATGCGTTAGACACTTTTACTCTCAAGGAGAAACAACTTGTTTATCTTGATCCAAATGTAAGTTCTATCAAATTGGAATAGGTTCTCATCATCTGGAATAAAAATACCCAGGCCATATCCTGCTGTAGCAATACCAGTTACTGAGCTAACATGCCAACTAAGGTTTCGTTAAAGTTCTTACAGGCAGATCAGGCCTGACATCCTACGTTTCCCACCCCTACAGCCTGGGAATTTTCCCAGCAACGAGGCCGACAGGAAGCTTGCTGTGCAACCCCTGCACATCTTGCAGAACTGATGGTGTCCCCAGCCCTCCTCCAGCAGCAAGCCATCGATCGCTGCTCTGCAGCAGGGAGCGGCACAGCTGCCAGCCTGCTCGGTAGATTGCATGTGGCAAAAAGGGAACACAGAGCAAAGGGTGTGAATGAGTCATCCGACATTTGAGGTTGACTGAAGTCATTCTGCTACATTTACTCCTGATCTCGATGTGCTATCCACATTTGCATCTTAAGCAGGATGGGAAGAAAGGATTTCAATTATTTGCTACAACACACAGCAGCCTGCATGTGTGCGAGCAAGTGGGATTACATGCGTGTCTGGGTGAAGCCAGCAGGCTGTGAGCTGCCTTTTCTGCTGTTGGACATGAGCAGGCATTCTGCATGCAAGCCTGAACGCAGCTGAGCAAAAGTATGTTTGAGTGTTTGTCCCTCTGGGGACCTGATGATAAATGAAAGATGCTCGTTTGCAGCACGTCTGAGCAGAGGAGCAGAGGTCTGGCGAGCATGCTTCAGGTGATGTGTGTGCTGTGTTTTCCTGAGCAAGTACAAATCTGAGCAACTCTGAATGAGCTGGTGTGGGTACACCTGGAGGGCAGGCACACGCGGTGCGTGCACATGGGTGACAAGGAATGCCCATGAGCAGGTAGCAGCTCAAGCTGGAGTTTAGGTGTTTGTCAAACATCAGCAGCTACGATGAACTTGCTTAAAGATTTTCATGGAAAGAATATATGGCAACCTCATAAAGTGCATACTGACCTAATGTGAAGCTTCTGGATACAATTCCAGCTAGAAGCAGAAGTTTCCAGAGTCTGAATGCTTACATCTCCCACCAAAGTCTGATCCACGTGTATTTGGCAGCGTTAAGTACGGAGCCATTTTTAAAACATGCTCACCTGTGAGGCTTTGGCACCTCAGTTCAAGCCCTTGGGTCTGAAATTCTGGACAAAGACATTCTTAGCTCTAATTTAAGGGGAAAAAAACCCACAACAATCAGTATGGAGATGAAGACCCTGGTGAAATACTGCACAGAAGATCTTTTCTGAAGCTGAAGGAGGTGAATATAAAAGATATTTCATGAGAGTACTCAAGGACACATTGCAAGGAGAGTGAAGATGGAGAATCTGGCTGTGAACGTAGAAGCAGGGGGCCACGCAGTAAGGTAGTGCTGGAGGAGATGAAATACCAGCTGCAAGGGGCAAGCAAAGCAATGGCATCTCACATCAAGATACAAACAGGGAGGCTTGGGTTTTGCACAGAGCTAACACTGTGTTTGCACCCAAAGCAAGACTCACAGCATGCTGCATAGGTAGAGGCCACTGCCAAAACCTGNTTTTTTTTTTTTTTTTGTAATGCCCGAGTTATTTTAACCTTTAAATTATAAAGATTTGATTACTACTTAATGCACTGCAGACCCCCCCTCCCCTGCAGCTCTATTCTGTAAGTTATTGATATCGCACTCAATTAACCTTGGTAAGTGACCATAGGCTGGACAATGCCTCTCAGATTCAGTCATTCTTGCTCAAAGCCACAGTTTGCATACAAACCACTGAATGGCAGCACTTAAACCTCCAAGTAAAATTGCTTTAATGAAAGTGAAAATGCACATTCATGACATTTGTATTCCTATTAAGTCTCGTGTTTCTTTATCTGAAAGCTCGATCTCTGGGCACAGCCTATGCAGATTCTGTCCTATTAAATAAAGAAGTGTATGAGATTCTGATTCAAAAAGTTCACAAAAATATATTTTCCTATTTCTTTGGGTGACAACTGCAGACGTATTATTGCAATTCCAACCTATCCACTATGCTTGTATTGGTTTTTGTAGTGAAGATAAAACTGAATGAGCTGAAAATTCAATTTCTATTGGTGGGTCCAGTCCAAAGTACACTTATTGAGGTACATAGAGGTCCAACAGCCATTGGAAGTGGTGATGAAATGAGAGGAGACTCCACACAAAAGAACTCCCAGGCAACCAGGACAGAAGCACAGCATTATCCACAACAGCTACAAACCAGCTCATACACCCCCTGAGAACTAACTTGGGACACACCTGCACACTTAATGGAGACAGCACAATTTTTTTTTACCTTGTCTTTGCTCTCAGGCTAAAAAATGGTTGTGCGCACATTTAAAACAGTCAACATTACACTATGGTTTATGAGGAGAGGACAATATGCTATTTCTTCCGTAACACATCAATAAAACATCGTGCACAGTTGTTCCTACAATTATCCCCCTGATTACATTGTGCTGATGGCATGGTTGTCATAATAGTTACCTTGGGAAAGAAATCATGGAACTGATATAATATTGCCCGTCTGTTGCATTTCTCTGTTCCATCTCTTTTCCTCACCCTTTGGATTGTCCTCTCTATTCCCTACTGCAAACTACTTGGAGCAGCATGGGGTCACAAATGGCGTTCTTCTACATGGTGCAAGTTAACAAAAACCAATGGGCTAGCCTCATACAACAGTTAGGTTAAAAGGGACCTGTGGAGATCACCCAGTTCAAGCCCTGCTCACAGCAGAGCTAACGTTGAAATTATATACAGGGAGGATGTAACTCGATTTTTCTACACTGACTGCTCTAATGGAACACCAGTCTCATTCAGGCAATAATATAAATTATGTACCAGGGTAGATCAAAGACATACTAAAAATCATTTAGGTACAAGATCTTCATTAAATGATTCAAGTTCTCCTTTCACTATACACCTTACAAGATTTTAAGAAAATAATTTAAAACAAGGATATTGACTTCAGTGCTAGGCTCCAGCTTATACAGCTGAATATTATCAAAACACACAAAAATGAAGCTAGCATTATAATCATTATTTCCTGGGTTTTGCATGCTTTACGTCCTCACTACATAACTTCAAATAAAATCACTGTTTGCAGATAGAAATCTGAAAAAAAAATGCAGGAGATGAAATCAGGAAATCACAGAATGGAAAAAGAAAAATTACTTTTTTAGACACCACAGATAAAAATTAACAGGCTAGACAATGAAAAACAGTCTGTCATGTACCTTACAGCTCACAAGAACGTGCTCCTCTACTCCATACCTTTGAAAGTCTGCAGAAAACAGCTCTGAGAGCTGCAAAGTGTAAGAACTGTGCAGTTCTCACCCTTCGTGAATGTGACAGGGGCTCTGCAGTGGGAAACCACCAATGGCAAGAATCACTTGTCACAAGACTTAAGCACGGTCCATGCACTTCTACAGAATTTGTCCTCTTAGAATTTTAAACCCTCCAAATAGGGATTAGCACGATTACTTTGGTGATGAACAGGGTGAATTTTATCCAAATTGAATACAATTAAAAACACTTTCAATACCGCACTTCTGCTTCCATATGAAAAACCAAACCTTCTGTTCGCTGCACTTCCATTTTCTGTTCAGTTCCAGTTTCTTCTACTCATATCTATTTAACTTGCTATCAGATTTAAGAAATTACGATGTTCAGTTTCATTACTATTTCATACCTCACCACATTTGATTACGGTATGCTGTCTCTTTAGTCTCGAAGATGAGCTTTGCTTTTTAGCTTGCAGCTTGTCAGAAATTAAGCTATGTTTAAAACAGTCATTATCTTTGTAACAGAAGCTAATCCTGAAATATCCCAAAAGCATTTACTAAATTTTGGCATATTTTTTCCTGGTTGCTCAGTCTGAAACTGGTAGGACTTTGCATGTCTCTGCAGCTGGTTGAGGACGGAGGTAGATACTCATCCATCCCCTTAGAAAATGTCATGCCAGGCTTGTTTAAATTGAACAGAAGAACGACATTTCAAACGCACACTCTGCTCAAAAGCTAAAAACATTTCAAACAAACAAAGAAGTAAAACTAACCATCCTGATCAGAAACTGCTCCAAACAGCAGTAATTCATTAAGAAAAGAACTGCTGCTCAGCCCCCAAGAGATTCCCACTGCATTTCACAAACCAGGAATTAAATTCAGACTCACTTTGTATTTCTGTTATCCTGATTGGCTCCATCAGAGAGGGCTGCAGTGATGCTGGGCAGGGTGCAGGGGCCACACGCTGCTGCAGTTTCTCCCTGCTATGTTTTAAAGGATTGCAGCTGCTCCTTTGGCTTCTCTTGCTAAAACTGCCCAGCAGCTTAATTAAGCAGCTCTTTTATGAGCTCCTTTCTTGCTGCAGCCTTATTGAGAACCACACGTCTCTGGACCCTTCTGGTACGGGGTAGCTGAGTCGGTAGGGCTGAGCATTAAACCATGACAACTATGTCCTTTGACCCCAGCTTTACCTTGGAGGACACCTTCAGTTTGGCTGCCACGTTCTCTGCCTCCATATCTATCCCTTCAGCTAACAATGAAATCCATCCTCCAGTGCTTTTCAGCAGTGCACAGCAGGTTAGGAGCAGAAGCAACAACTGCCCAATTAAAATCAAAATGTCAGATGTGCAGAAGGCAAACTGAAATCTGCCTGGGCTATCAGGGCAAACACCTTCAGGCTTATGCAATTAGCCAAAGCATAATTGATGACCACAAGTAATCAAGCTGTGGTTGGGGGTCTCATGTGCAAGACATGAGGGCATATCATTCAGTATTGACTCAGAAGAAAGGATTCTCTCTGAGTCAATAACACCATCTCCTGAAGTGCAGCGGGTTTCCTTCAAAATCTCCCCTAAATTACCAGCTGAAATCACAAGGTGCTTAAAAGATTCAGAGCAGTGGTTACAAGTCTGCTACCTTTCCCAGCGCCTCCGTAAGCTATGGCATGCAAAGAATGGTAAAAGTCCTTTAGCTGGCTGTGGGGAGGAAAGGGGGACTGCTCTCAAAATCCTTCTGATTAATTACTGCAGTGATTCAGTAATAATACCGGCAAAAGCACGTGTGGGGAACTTTCAGGTACAACCAAAGAGATAGAAATCAGGCCAGAACTCTTATTTCAAGTTCTGGAGGCCACTCAAAGAACTGTCCCAAAGTCACTTCCCCGGTACAACACTGAGGGTGCACCTCTTTCAAATAAGTCTTTCATCTTTCCTCCCCTCTTCTTCCCACTCTTCGTTTATTCATCATTGTCTTTAGACTGAGAGCTTGCTGAAGCCTGAGTCTTCTTCTGCTTTGACTTTTATGACTTTACCTTCATTGAAAGAACTGATTTTTATCTATTTATTTATTTTATTAAGGACAGCTGTTGCATTTAAATTCCCAATGGAATTGTTACCTTCCTGTAGCTGTTGGACATACATTCCCAGCAGGTGTACTGTACGGAGCATAACCAGCCACACTGCCATAAAATCACCTTTGCTTTTCCATCCCTGATATTCCACGCTGAGGAACAGATCTGGAGAAAACCACTTGGAATATTAAGGAACTTGCCTATTCTTCACAAAGGAGACACAACCTCTGTCAGTGCATAGGATCTAGTGTCAAAAGCATCTGAAAGCTAGAGAAAGACTTGCTGTAAAAGAGCTAATGAATAACAGAGCTCAGGATGCTTAAGCAGCTGACCCTTAGAAGCTCTGGAGATTTAAGAAAGTATTTCTAAGCCCATTCTGGAGTTGCAGTTATTAATAAATGGTTAATCTCTACAGACATCATCCTGTGGTTGCTTCAACTCTGTTTCCCGCAGTGATCAGCAAAGGGAACCAGAACAGTGGTGAAAAATCAAAATAAAAACCAAAACAAAATGAATTAGTAGGAACCTATGGAAGTACCTGTCATGTTTATGTACTTACAGCTAAGCTGAATCTTACATTTAAAATAAAGATCCAGTGGGTTTGTTTAGGATATTTTTATGTTTAAGAAGCATGGTTTTCGTTAAGAATTACAGCACTAATTGTAAGAGCACATAATGGATTTTCTGAGAATTTACAAGTAAGCTTATTAACTATTTATGAAATAAAATTACTTCAAAACATAGAACCACTAAGATACTTGACGCTTTGGGCTAGACCATTTGTTTGTTTCTGTAGTCTTCATAATGGATTAATCCAGATCTTCGTCATACTTAAAGATCACAAAAATCTTGCACTGACAACATCTGAAGGTTTTTCCAAGATTGGTAGGCCTATTTTTTTTCCCTACCTCTATCATACTTCCTATCAAAAATTCCCTCTTCAAAAAACCCATAGCATTAAATTTTTTCCTTCAGAGGATGCTACAAGGGACCTTTTGAAGATGCCCGAGATGCCCGCAGCTAGAACGGCCCTTTCACTTCACACCAGGAGGGACCCTTGCCTTCAGTTCTTCTGGAAACAGAGGGATGCAGCTGCTGCTCTGAGCGATGAAACTCCTAACTCTGTGCAGTAGTATCAGTCCCACTGAGAACTGCCTTGTCGTGATGTCGTGGGAAAGAAAAAATATTTTCTTGAACATCATTTAAAGCTAACCTGACACCACAAATATTCAGAGGCTTTGATTATTGCATGAGCTCATTACAGCAAAAGAAGAAGATGGCATTAAACCATTTAGGCATGTAGTACAGATGTAATTACTTGGGATACAGGAGATAGCAACATATGTCAAATCAGTAGGCAAAGGATGCAGCTGCTGTACAGGGCTCCTGCTGAAGGTAATGACATGATTATGACAATGCCTATATAATCTTCAGTAATATAATATTGCAATTCTATTCATTGCCTTTCTGCTAAGAATCTCAAAGTATTTAATGACTTCAATGAATTAAGATTCTCCTTCTGTTCAGGACAGGAAAATACTTTAAGATTAGATTCAGTTTTTTACAGTAGAGAAAAACAGAATTTTGTTTAGTTTGATGGATTTAATCTCAGAGACCCGTTACACTGTTAGGACCACAAGAAAAGGAGGAGCCAAATGCATTCAGGTTCCACAAAGGCATTGTTTGTATGTGAGCATAACGATAATACAACTTGAAACTTCAAACTGTAAATCCTGTCAGAAAAGATTGGTTCCACCCATATGTACAGCTCTGCACACCTGGCTGACCGAGGGTTGAGTCACCTTTCTCTGAATCATTGTGTTTTGACCATTATTTGGGCAGTGTATAGCATGTGATAGACGATACTCTGATCTGGTACAGCAAATCCCATGTACAAACAGTCAGAACGCCTCCTGTATCTTATCTTTAGATGCTATACAGTTGTGCATGAAAAGCAATTACCAGGGCACATTCATGCACTGAGACAATTTTAGAAGTTTGTCCACATCCTGAGATAATCCCTGTTTAGATTGCAGGGTTAAGGAGTTTGTCTCCTGTGCCAGAGCTCAGCTGGAGCTTGGAGGGGCTATGACCTGGAAACACAATGTTGTTATTTATGCAGCTAGATTTTTTAAAAATAATTTTAAAAAAGAGATGCCAGAGCTCTGAGGGTTGAAGTTTTTACTCTAAGGGTTACTGGCGAATTTGTCATCATGAGATAATACAAAAAAATTGGGGAACTAAAAAGAAAAGTCTAGAGAACGCAAAGCATACAGTGCCTCAGGGAAAAGAATGGCACGTAATTACAACTGTACGCTGCTCTGAAAAGATAAAGCTGCATGTAAAAAGGTTACAGACTCAGGGAGAGGGAGGAAAGATGGATCTTGGAATTCCAAAAGAGGGGAAAAATGGATTTAATCGTGTATCGGTGCATACTGCTCATTTAGGCACTCCAGTCATTTTCTTTCATCTCATAATATTTTGCAGAACTGACCTGTGAACTCAGTGCCAGCATAATGTGGCCATTCTTAGCAAGCTTATTCCTCAAAGGTTAGTTTCCCCTGCTTGGGTGTTATTTAAATGGTACCTCAGTATGGCTCTCTAATCAGCAGAACAATTTAAAAAATGTAAGGCTACAGGAAGAACTCAAGCCTTTCCAAGACCACTTTTTCGTTCTCATCTGAAATTCTAACAACAGTATTTACAACAACTATGCTTTAGAGACAGCATTCTGGACTAAAGCCAAAAGAAGAACAGATGCCCTTCCTCTCACGCAGATTACCCAGCTGGGTAAGCCCAATATCCGTGGCACAACAGTGGCCAGACATCAAAAGCATTTGAGTAAAGTATCAAACGGCTCTATCGTGGGAATCAGTCTGCACCTTGAAACATGAAGGTGATAGTACCTGCGCTTGTTAGCCCAGCTGATATCACTAACAAATCTACTCATGCTTGTTCAAATTTCTCTTTTTCCACTCTCCTTTTAGAGAGCGCTTATTTGAAATCACATTTAAAACAAAACCATCACAACAAAAGGCAGCAGCAAGGCAGTCTCGTCTAGTGATTAAGAAACAATATCAAGAACTCAGTTTCCAAGCCCATGTCAGCTAAAGATTTGGTGTGCATCTCCAGGCAAGTCCCTTCACCTCTCTGAACTGTAGAACACGTCTGTGAAATACAGCGTAGTCACACATGGAGATACTTAAATGGGCTGGGGTACCACAAGCCATAAAGCTTGATTCTCAGGCCTGTTCATTTTTGTACATTGTCAAATTAGTTACGCCAGGGTTTCTGTCATCTCAACGAGACTACATTCATGTATATGTATGTATACAACTATAACATAAAAGCACTCGCATTGACACTTGTCTTAAGGACAAATGGGCAAAATTCCCATCAATAGCCAAAAATTTGTGCAGACATGAAGACGAAAAGTTTATACAGCAAGAGCAAACTTACTGCCATAAAATGCCTGATGGTAACATACTTCATTTGCTGCTGACCCAAAGTACGAAGAATGGTGGAAAACTAAGCTGATAAAAATAAGAAGTTTCCTTCAAGGGAGCTGAAAAATAAAGATTTCTGAAATACAGCAAGGAATTTATGGATGCCATTTGTGCTGACTGGAATATGGCTTGCAGCCAGCCTTAAGCCTCAGGTCAAGTGCGTCACAACCACCATATTCTGTGTAGCATTTTGAGGAACTGCAAGAAGACAGTATGGTTACTTTCCTCTTAAAAAAAAACAGACTCTGGAGGGAGGAAGAAAGGTAGAGGAAGACTGTCTTCTCATATTGTAAAAATTAAAGGAACTAAAATGAGCCCCAAACACACAGGGGTACCAAGTGTTGATTGAAGTGCTTCATTACTGGTAAAACATATGGCATTTTCTCAGCCACAGTAGTTGGGCTCTTCTGACTACTTCTACCAGAGACTAAACTTGGCAGTGAGTGTATTTCATAGTATATATCTTACAGCTCCACTAAGAGGAGAATTTCAACAGAAAATACTTAAGGGAAGAAACATAGTGAAGGGAATGAAGATAATTTTCATTATGTCAGGCAGTAAAAATAAACCAAAAGAGACTGCCTACAGCAGTAGTTCCAGACCTGTGACTTAATAGCAACTTCTCGCTTGCCAAACTTTCAGCTATTGCTTGTGGCCACAGAAAGCTGCTGTCAAGCTGGAAATTGATGGGGAGGGCAAAGTACAACCTTGTACAGAGGGCATTACTTCCCCACTGAATCAGCAGAAATGGAGGACATTGACATATGGTTGCAAGAGCGAAAGGTAAGAAATGTTGGGGAAAGAAAGAAATTCTGTTTGACTAGATAAAGGAAGACAAGATTTGAAGAGAGAAATGATGTCTTTTACTAGAGTAATGGCTACAGCTTACCAAAACCAGACAGACGTCCAGACACACTATTCCTTCCGCAAACTAATGTAAAAACATGTAAGAGATCAGGACAGGTATCTAAGTTGAGCAGCAGAGCTCTGGTGCTCTAGGAGTTGTAAAAACTTCTGTCTTTTGAAAAGACAGTTTTTGGCCAATTTTTCTTCAGCCATAGAAGATATCTCAGTCTTAACAATTTTGGAAGATCTGTGTGGAGAGCGATGGTAGAGATGAAGCTAACTTCTAAATTCAGACAACAAAACTAAGCCAAGTTTATATGGGTATATTTTTTATCACCTATCTACTCATCTCCAGGTTACTTCTCTTCCTACACGCAAATGGGAATGATACACAGGGCTATTTTGTGTTTAATCTCTCATCTGTGTAATTATCAAATTTGGATGCAAGAAAAACTCAGAAGTAACTACCGCCAGATAGGAAACCAAGAAAAAGGGATACAAACAACATTTTTTTCTCCATACGTGTTTTCTCCACTTCTTTCCTCAACTCATGTCACCATCCCATCATTGCCTCTTTCCAAGCAGAGGACTCTCAGTGCTGGCTGAATCAGCTAGACTCTTTCACACCAAAACAGAACCAGTGGGCAGCTTTTCAGGGATTCTCAACCCAAAGCCCAGCTCTTCCCGCCATGCCCATACTAGAAACTTGATCAGTATAAAACCTTTCTTCACCAGGCAAGAAGACAGCTTCTCCCACTGTTGATGAAGATAATTTAGATTATTATCTTTTCTAAGAAAATTTTGTACTAACAGGCACTACTGCAATAATGTCTTGGAGACTGATGTCCTTTTAATCTGAAGTTAACTGCAAGACGAGTCAAACAGTGTAAACTTTCTTCATGAACACAAACACACATGAAACACACACAGCCCTTGCCATGCCGCTCTATAGCACTCTGTCCTAGAGAAATATCTCATACCAATGCTGCATATCACGCTTACAATGCACCAAAAAGCTTTATAAGAACGTTACAAAGCAATTAAGGAGAAATCACACCCAGGCCTTGCCTCTCGAGACCCCAGCACATTCCACAGGAGCCACCAAAAAGAGGATCAGTGATGCCAGATCTGCAGCTGCCAGAAGCATTTTTCTTTCTAGGCATCTTGTCCCAATCAGTGTGATAACACTGAGTGTCTTGGAGACACAATAGCCTGATCTCTCTCAGGGCAACCTTCAAGTTTCTGGGAAATCTGGATATCTCTTTGCTTTGTGCTTCTGGCTGAAAAAAATAAAACAAATCCCCACTATTTTCTTCCCATAACTACTCTCCTTCTGAGCACGTTCCCGGTCTCCCATTGACAAGCAGAAAAGCTTGATGCAGCTGCGGTGGAAATGAAAACATACTAAATCCTGAGCCTTGCAGCTAAGACTTTCCTTGTTAAAATCTGCAGAAAATGTCATGATAATTTAACCAACACTATTCTTAAAACTTCACAGTGAAAGAAGAAAGGAGCCAAGCAGATCTGTACCTTTGAGGGTGGTTGCACTCTGCTGTTTCAGGATCTGTTCTGAGACAAAGCGGAGGAGAGCAGCAAGAGTTTCATAACGAGATAACCAACTTGTCTCCTGCCTTCAGCACTAATGCTCAGCACAGGCCAAAGCCCGTGGAGCCATTCAGGACACACAGGGCTTCACCGTGGCATCTTCGTCTTCGTCAAGCACAGCCAATCAAGCCAGCAGGGTGCAAACCGCAAACCACGCAGGAACTCACAGGCACGGCTGCTTACAGAGACGGGTGTGGGACTCAGCTTAGTGTGGTTTTATTCTTCTACTGCGAGGGTGACAGCTGCTTGAGAGCAGTTTCTCTGAATTCTACAGCTGTTCACTGCTCCAGCTGCATCTCAAGTGCTGGGGCACCCCACAACTTGCTCAACACTTGGGTACTTGATGCATCCGCCTGGAAAATACTGGCCCCTGTTGGACACAAGTAGTGGTCTGCAGGAGCGAACCATCAAGTACGTCCTGAAGGATGCCTTCCTCTCTAATAGAGGGTGACTGGTGATCATTATCCAACAGCATTGGAACTTCTGGGGCACCCCTCGCGCTGTATGCCCCCTCTGATGCAGCAGAGTCCATGTGTGCACACACGTGTTGCACCGACATGTGAGAAGGTGTGCTGTTCCTCTGCAAGAAAATGTAAGCAATCACAAAAGTCATTTCAGGCAGTGTAGGCACAGGCCAAGAGGGAGATAATTTAAGGAAGTGTCCAGGATTTCAGCAGACTCCATGATTACCATCATCTGAGGGGCTGTCTTCAAGCTGTGAAAGAAGAGGAATGAAAATTTGATTTTCATAAGAACACAGAAAACGCACTTTTGCTTATTTAGTTGTTGCCCACTTTAGACACCAGCAGGAGTGCACCATGGGAAGATGGCAGCCTGAAGACAGCAACTGCCACCTACGGACAGCACTGATGATTTGCCTGGCCACTGTTGGCACTATGGCTCTTCCAGATGGCAAAATAGTTATGGACCACGTAAATGCAAGGGGAAAAAGTATGATTAAAGTTTCTCCTCAGGTGAACAAAAGCTGAAAGCCCACTGAGGGGTGGCTACACTAGGCCATCCCCTTCACACCTCTGCCATTTGCTCCTCCTGCCATCCCCACACAAAATGGCAGTGCCCCACAGGGTGCAGAAGCTGACTGGGTACTGAAAGGAAAGGGTGGGCTTAGCAAGTGATTGACAGCAGCTCATCAAAAGTGAGGAATGGTTGGAAGCATGCGCTAATTACACTGGGACAAGAGTTACCCTGCCCCTCGCTCCTCCTGTCACTGCTGGGGCCTGGCCTCCCAACAGGCTGTTTCTTTTCTTCCTTTTCTTCCTTGTCCTCAGAGCTCCAGTCCTCACTCCTGCCCAAGGGCTACCAAGGGCCAGAGGGCTTGTGGAAGGAGGGACATCGGTGATTGGAAAAGTGGTTGTTACTGGAAGGCAGGAGGCCCCATGAACACACAGCCCTGGCCCATGGGCTGACTGGTGCTGTGCCTGCAGCACTGGGCAGCAGGCATTTCACAGGAAAGGAAAAAGGACTCGACAGCAAGTGAAATTTCTCCCTGCAGCCATCACTCAGACAACAGAGACATCATAGCCTGAAAATATTATTCTGCCTGGTAAACTCTTAGCAAGGAAAGGACCGTGTGCTGAAGTTGAAATAGATTTATAAATTACCAAGTTATTGACTCAGTGATATTCACAGTCCCGAATTTCTCAAAGACACTTTCCTTGACTTTGTACCACTTTGAGGATCTGGATGGGATATTGTTTCACTGATTGTAGTTCAGAGCTTGGCCAAATGTCCGCGCTTTTTCCAGCCTGCTGCTCAAAAGTAGGAATAAAAAATGATTTAACTCCTGTAGTTATTGTTGACTTTGAGGAACAAGCAGCCACATTGCTCAAGTTGAATCGATATCTCTCAGCAGAGCACAGATGTTACAAATAGAAATGAGTAAGAAAGTTATTGGTAATATTCAAATATCTAATATTGGAAAAAAAAATATTCTTAATAATATCTTTTGCCCTCCAAAATTGCAGGGAAGGATTAAGCTGCTTTGTGAATTTCTAATAGCTTACACTTTTGCTCTTTTTAATGGTTTAAGCACTTCCAATATGAAATATTCTGAGTTTTCAGCTTAAAACAGTCCTTTATCTCAAAATTTAATTTGACTTCAATAAAAAAAGTAAAAAGACCTTAAACAAACAATTTTCTTTTTGGGAGGTGAGAAGGAGCAAAACGTATCTTTCCGTTTGGCCAGAGATAAAATGCTCTAATCTCTCCAGGCAAAAAATCAAAGTATTTATTGTTTTGTGTTAAAAACTTCAGTCTTGCAAACAGTTCAATATGCATGTCATTTTCAATATTACTGAAAATCAGTTGTATGTGGAGCACTGTAGCACTAATCCCACAGAGTTGGCTCAAGGACAGAGGCACAGAATGCAAGAATCAAATCATGCTTTCTTGTTTGCTAACACTAAGACCTAAACAGTGTTCAGCTCCATTCATATAACATGATCTGTATGACATAAACTGACAAACAAAAGCAGAAGACAGGAAATTAATTCACGGCCATATCCAGGCTTCCTTTATAGTCTGAATGGCTCAGTTTGAATGTTGCTTAAATAAGAAAATCTACCATCTTTTATATTTCAGTTCTGTTGCTCTTGTGTTCTGGTTTCAGCAGGCAGGCCTGGAAACCCCACACAGCCTTTCGCTCACCCCCCACCCCCCTCCTCCCAGCTGGGATGGGGGAGAGAATCGAGAAATAAGGTAGAACTCGGGGGTTGAGATAAAAACTATTTACTAACAGAAAGAAGAAAATAGAGTACAATAACAGTAATGATAATTATATACAAAATAAGTGATTGTACAAAGCAATCGCTCACCGACCGCGACCGATGCTCAGCCAATCCCCAAGCAAACGGGCCCTCCCCGCTCACTTCCCTTCCTTATATTACATGATGTCATATGGTATGGAATATCCCTTTTGGTCAGTTTGGGTCAGCTGCCCCATTCTTGTCCCCTCCTAGCTCCCTGCGGCCCCCCCCAGCCTCTTTACTCTCCTGGCAGAGACATACAAATGTCCTTGGTTCTGTTCAGCGCTGCCGGGTGTTATCAGCCATGTTTTCTTTCTAGAACCAAAACACAGCTTTGTAGCAGACACTGAGAGAAAGTTTCAGTTAGAAACTAAGACATCTTGTTTTTGTCAGAGGAGGGTCTTTTAGGCTAATGATTTGTTTCTGTTATGATTCAACAGTACTGACATATTTTTATCTCTTTCAAATCCTACCCCTGTACTGTTTTAGAGTACTTGATAGATAAATACATTGGAGCATTAAGAGTACATAATGAGAATACAGAAGTCCTGTGGTTTTGCCCCTCAAATACTTGTATTGTAATGCCATGTCACTGTAGTACACTCTTTTTATGTGTCTGAGATATTCCTGAGCTCCTGAAGGGAAGGAGAAGTGTATGCTGACATTATTCATGTTGCTCTTTTTTTATGCATATAGGACTTCAAGCTGTCACTCTTGAACTTTTCATCATTTCCTAAAAACAAAGAAGCAGAAAGAAGCGTGGCATGCCCTGCTTGTTGAGAGCACATCTCATCAAAATCCTAGGCACACAAAAATCAAACTGAGTAGGGACCCTGATAAGGAGAACACGGGTAATAAGTTTTCTGTTCGAACAAGTTATGATTGCAGCAGGATTATCTAATCAATGCATAAAAACAGAAACAACAAAAAACCCCAACATCAAAGTGTGCTGCCATATGACCAATGTCACAGTGCAACTCTGTCAGAGGAAGAGAGAGAAACATACAAAAAAAAAAAAAGAGGAGTCTCATGATTGAAGTTTTTAATAGCTTCATTGAAACACATGATAAATTCAGTAGCTCTCAGCAGGAGAGTCAGATAAAAATGGACTCCATTTGATGTGCAAACAACAAAGAGACACGGGGAGTTGTAAAACATACAGCACCCTCCTCATAAAGATCCCACTTTTTCTCAGTTCCAAGTGTTTGCAACTGTCTCTCCCTGTGAAATCTTAATTAAACCAATATATTTCCCATCTAAGTCACTTGAAGATGTGTGTAGTTTGATAAAAAGGTTAATTAGCTCTATTCTTTAAAAAATTAAAAAGGTACCATTTTGATCTTTTGCTTGAAATTCATGTCTGCTCTTGCATTAAAAATTTCCCTCAATCTGAACTGTGGTAGCTACCAGACAAATATAATGGTAAGCAGAGGTAGGGGGAGGGGGCTGTGATGAAAAACAAACACTTATTATGAATTTTAATATTTTTACCTTGTGTTCTCATATAGTACGTTACAGATTGTCTCCCTTCTTGAGGCTGGGTGTTTGTCAGGGCTTGAAATCAAATTGATACATGATGAAGGCGGACCCTTTCCTAGTGACTCAGCTGGGAATTGCTCAGAAATCTACCCAGCCTGATGCTAACTAATAAAAGGGAGGGAGGGCAACAGGAACATCTCATAAAGCTGTGAAATGACAATTCACAAGCATCATTTAAATCATTTGGAGGCTGCATTCCCTTTTTATGCTATTACTGCATTGACTAAAATGCACCTCCTATTGAGTTTACCAGCTGTGAAAGCTGACAGATCCAAGCGATCAGTCTAGAAACACTGTTGTTACAGTTTAGCAGAGCAATTCACAAACAAATGGAAGCTCTTGGTTTAATTCTGTCACCTCTCTGCTCCTGTTCAGAGCCCATCAGCAATTCTTCAGACAGAAGGGATGCTACAGATTGACACGAGACATTTCCTTCCCTTCTCCCTAGTTGCAGATATCGTCCTTTTGGTGTAATGTAACTTTCACTGAATCTGACATTTGCATTTGGATCCTGTTACAGGTGTGATCAAAATGCTAACTACGGTAACACCATAAAAGTCAGCTGAAAAAAAGTCAGTGGTTTAATAGTAGAAGGTGTTATGCTACATTTAAACAAGCTTACTGGAAAATAAAATGATCCATTTCTCCTTCCACTTGCTAGTGCTCTCTGTGTTCTCAGTAGACTTTTAATAGTAAAATACTTGAATATGGTGTTTTCAATCTATAAATGTCAAAGCAGTACATTATTATGGAATGCATTATTGAGAAGAACCAAGCCACTTTCCTTCTGGTTTTGTGTTCAAATGTAGTCTCTCCAAAAAGAGAGGGCAGGCACATTCTCTGTGCTTTCTCTTTGGGTCTGTCTTGGTTGCTGTATTGTTGGTTAAGGGCAGTTGAATGGAACTAAAAGGTTATTGTAGAAAGCAACATCTTTCCTACCTTCATCCTTAATTCTCCTACAGCGGAATCCTAGCATCGGTTATCCTACACAGCCAAAAAATGAAGAATGAGCTTGTTTCTTTCTACTTGTCCTTCTGAAAGAAATTAAGTGAATGATACCATGTTTGAATTGTCACATTTGCAGAATTGTGTTGGTTTACAGATTTGGAGTAAACAATACATGGCGCAATAAATGGCTGGCATCACTTAATGACTACATATACAAAATAACTTGTTACCTATGGCAATCAGAAGGCGCATGAAGAACTTTATGAAAAACTATTCTGAGGCCAAAGTAAAAGTCAGAGTGATGACCTCTAGAAGTCCTCAAGTCCCTCCAAGTTCACCTATGTGAGCAATCAGTGAAGTCCTGTATAGTGCAACTTCCCTTTCTGAGACTATGGACATGATATGTCAGAGGATGAAGAATTATGGAAAGAACTGGAGTCATGTGCATAAGTGCCTCATGCTGTTGGATTGTCTCGTCAACAGCGGATCAGAAAAAGTTGCACACCGGTATCAAGAGTTTCTTCAACATTGAGACACAGAAGAATTTTCATTTTATGGATAATGCTGGAAGGGATCAAGGTAAGGATGACTTAAGAAGGCCTGTTGATTAAAATTAGGAAGTGAGGAGGGGTTATTTAAGGTGATTGCTCAAGGGAAAACAGCAAGTAATGATAGCTGCACAAAGAAATCAGAAAGAGTAGGGAAACCAGCTACTCTGTATTGTTTTCAGAAGAAAACACATAAAATTACCATTACATTTACAGATAACAACTTAGGAAAAATTACATCATCACTGAATTTAGGCTTACATACCAGTGGAAATGTTTTTGAATATAAAGACAGATGAGCTAAAATGCTGAAAATTGAAAAGAAATTAGCATCCACTTGGCATTTCTGAAAATTACTGCTTGAAAATAAGCAAGAAGAACTAATATTTCCTAGCTATAAAATACATATTAAAGTAGATTGGGATTTATATTGAGCTTTCATAGCTATATTTTCCTAGATTAATGAAGGAAATTGCACTGGAGATGACAGCAAGACAGGATCTGTGTATAAAAATTTGTTATATGAGAACAGGGTAATTAACGTGGCTGCTTGGTGCTACGATAGTCCAGACAACTTAAGTTGCTAAGCAGGTTCCCAGGTGTATGTCAATTAGGAAGCAAGTGCTGAAGCAGTTTCAGTCAGTAGATTTGCTCATTCTGCAGTTTTGACAGATACCGCTGCTTGAAACAGGTTGGTTTTGAAGCAAATGTGTTTTTGGCAAAAAAAAAAAGTTGTACTGAAGATACTCTAATGTGCATAAAAGCACTCCAGTAGTGTACAGGGTCAGGCACAAGGCCCATCTGGCCTAATGTCCACTAGTTAATAGTGCCAACGAGGTCTATCTAAAGTGGGCAGGAAGAAAAGAAATAGTGAGTCTTCTTTTGATATTCTTTCCAGGAGTCATGACCTGCAACAATCTTGGGACTTGTGGAACTGGAGATTATATGTACAAAATTATTCTGAAGAGGTTCTTTATCCCCCATAAATTTAACTATTCGTGTTTTTGCCCTCGTTACACTTTTTGGCAATAAATTTCACAGTTTGCTTAATGTGTAGAATGGAAAAATACTTCCTTCTTTTTGTACCAAATCTACTATTTAGTAATTTCAGTAGGAGGAGAAGGTAGGTCAGAAGAAGCTAACTAACTGACTACAAGTCAGTAGTCCAGAAGTTTACATTTACAGTGAAGACACAACATTGACCACCCAAAATCTTTACTGTTTAAATGCAACTTTTTCTATTTTGGAATCAATCAGATCAGGTAAGATACTTTGTAATTTAGGAAACCTGTAACAGCATATGAAAGCTGTTATCTTTTTATTTTCAATATCATCTTCAGACTTTGCTTTTAGCTCTTAACCTGAAAGAAGTTCTTAATTACTGTCTAACATCTCCATTGTGGAAAGAAATGGAAATGCCAATCAATTCACAGTAGCAGAGTATCCATACTGCAAAGACAATTACCCAGTCCATATCAATTATTCCACCTGCTGGTAATCCCGACTAAGAATCTGAATGTCAGAGAGGCTGTGGAAAATGAATTTCGTATGGTCCACCCTATTGAAGAGCATTTCTTCTTGCACATTACTGACACACTTACGGAAGAACAAAAGTCGTGTTCTATCCTTGCTCTTGTGATAACTGGTATCTACTAGACAAATGACTTCTGTATTGTAGATATTGTCATCTGACGTATTATGTGGGAAGGCAATGTCTGCAAAAAACATTTTCTAAGGAAAAGAAAGAAAGAATGAAGCACAAGCTGAGCACCAGAGCTTTCCGTCAAAAAGAATTAAAGGTAATTGTTACCCACGTTTTAAAATATGTATATTGATATTTAAGTTAAACATCCTGGATAAATTATCAGAAAGCCAAAACTGGAGAAACAATCTGCCTTTCTCTCCTCCTTCATCACTTATTTACACAAGACGCAATATTGCTCATCAAGTCAATTTGCATTCTGGGGAACAAATATATGGATTACAGTATTATGTATTAAACTTATTCCTGCTGTAGTGAACCATGAAATTGCAGTTAATTTTGCTGAAATGGACGATTATATTTTTAAGTAGAAGTGAAAGAAAATGAGAAAGAGGAGACAAACTGTTGAGAACTGAACTTCAAATACAAGATTAAATGATTAGTAGGATTGTAGCACTGCTGGGAACAGCGTGAGCTGTTAGATGAAGCCACTGACTTGTTGGCTTTCAGACACAACCGTGTATCCACCTTGCCATAGTAAATTAGATGAATTATTGGTAGTGATGGGCCTGTCACATTGCGCATTCATGTCCCCAAGTGATGTGTGTGAAAGTGAATTCCAGCTGATACAAGCTGCATGCAGCTCCTCCTGGCTCTGCGATGCCAACAGCATGTATCTGTTCTGTGCAACAAAATAATTGCATTGTGAAACTGCTATAGTACAGCTGTGCATAATGATTTTGCTTGATTTTATACTGATAGATGAGATAAATTCAAGACTGTTTAATGATTGTGCAAAAATCTGGAGGCTACGAGATTAGACTAAGTAAAACTGGAACTGTACCATGAAAATTTGCATTTCAATGCCCTTTTTTCCTGTCTCAGCAAAATATGACATGAGCTTCCACTGTCTCACTGCTAAATTTGAAAGGAATATGTGGTTTAATGCTGGATTCAGTACAAGCCAGGAAAACCAACTAAGACTTGGTCACTCCATTCTAAGAGGTGCGTCACCATCGTTATTAGCTATTGCCTTTCACCCAGGTTTTGAGAACTGTCATTATGCAGAGTCTTACTCCATCTCATTTGTAAAGTAAAATGTCTTAACTTAAAAAGCCCTTGGAAAAGCAGTTTGAAAGCACCGTACTCCTCCTCCATAACCAGAAGCAACCACTTGAACTGTGAGCTGCCAATAATTTGTCCATCAGGTCAGTCTGCTTAGGGCATCCCAGTCCAACAGTCTTCAGTGTGGTACTATGGGGAGACTAAGGGCATTATCACATTCTGTGCTTGAAAAAATTATCGACAATAGAAAGAAGGAAAGAAAGAGAAAAGGTAATGTACTAAAGAGTATTGAATTTTCAGGTTTAGAATTCTAAAGGAGGTAGAAGCCAGAGGTCTTTCATTGCCTGCAACCTGTCTCCTGAGACATTACATATGTTAAAGGTTCTGTTCAGCATGCCAGAAACAGGAAACGTTTGCCTTATTTTCTCTTTCTTGTTCCTGACAGCGTCAGAAGTTGTATGGCAAACAGGCAGCAAGGTAGCTAAAACAAAGCTAGATGTACCTCCCATGCTGTGCTGTCCCCAAGAGGGTTGCTATCAAAGGCTGATCACCAACATCGTATCCCATTCAACTCCTATCAGAATTTCCTGGTTCAGACTAACTTCAACCTAAACATCTCAAGCTTAAATTGTAAGAATAGGTATGCCAAAACACTAGGCAAATAAAAAAATTTCTATCCAATAAAAATAAAAATTAAATACAAATAAAAATGCACCATATTACTAAAATCTTCATTTCAATGATATTAGAAAAAGGGGAAAATGGAAGTATTTAGGAATAAATAACAGGTCTATTATAGTACTCTCTCATGTAGTCACAAATAGAGTCGTATTGTGGGTGTTTAAATCTGGCAGACTTTTCTCTCAGTCTGTTCACTGTTTGGCACAACTTGGTTTGACCAGAAGACTTCATTCAAAACTGGAATAGCAAAGTGCATTGATGGTTATTCTTAAAATAGTTTGATGAAAAGCACATTGGGATCCCATAACCAGGAAGCAAAGAATTGCTTTGGGTCAAGACTGAGGTGCCTGGGCAGAACTGGGAAGAAAGCATCAGCAGGGGAGTAGTAAGTAATCAGTTTAATGGACTCTTGTTAGAACTATGCAATAGCATTGGAACTGAAAAGTGCAGAGAGAATATCAGTACAGCAATGCTGTAGATGAAATGCTCCGTAGAGATGGGTAGAGATCAACAGAATGACTACAGTATCTTTGTAACTTTATGTTTCATCTCAGCTACAGATGTCTTGCATAATTTAGAGACCACTGGTATTCATGCAAACCATATAAGATATATAGGTAAAAGAGCGAATTAATTTCTTTTTATGTAATGTTCAAAAATGTCCTCCAATTTCTAGGCAGATCACTACTTTCAGAATAAATTGTCAGATGATATTCACTGTGAAATAACATGGGAGTAAGATGACTGTACCCTAGTGTTAACTAAATCAGTATGGCTCTGTGCCACAAAGCTCAGAAAAATTGCCCACTGGTAGCATTATTTTCAGTTATTTTTGTACAGCTTTTACATATATTGGATAGTACTAAGGTCTAAAAAACATCAAGGCTATTTATTCATGAGTAAATAATTCTACATAACATTTAAACTATAAAATATAAGGCGAGGAAACTTGTGAATAATTAATATTGCCAGGAGTTAATTTTGTTCAGATGATCTTCTGAAGTGCTGTAAATTACATTTGAGTTGAAGTTGCACTAGGAAGCTTAACAAAAGCAGCCGATGTTTAATATCAGAAAGAATCTACTCAGAATTTTTGGCTTGTTTCTCAAAGACTTAAATGCCAGATATTGAATGCAATGTTGCAGGACATGACTATTCAAGTTGACATACAGCCCAAACCAACCAAAGTCACTGTGTACAGCATTTAGTCTGTTGCTGCATCTTTCACGCTGGCACATCATTCTTAAGTATTTTTGCCGTTTAGAGACAGCCAGTATAATATAAAAGATACCATATTGTCTAGTTTCACCAAGAGAAAAACAGAACTGCTGCAATTTTTGGACAGGGTGTCAACAAATGTTGCGTGATATGACAAAGTAATTTCAAACAGACAGAAGATTACATCTGTTTTTATTGGTGGGGATGTATGGTCTGTTTGCAGCAGCTCCTGTGGAGAGAAAGTATATTAAATCTGTTGCTAGGCCTTCCTCTGCAATAACATCTATGATTTATATGCATGGCAATCCAGGTGCGGGATAGCAGCAGGCAACTGCATGTTTATGGCAGCTGTAGCGTATGGTCGCCAGTTGGTGGGCATGCTGTGTTTAGGCGTTGTGAGGTGATCAAACGCTGCTTAATGTTTCCATGCCATATGTACCGTAATATCTGATCACCATGGGAGTAGAGTCTAGAGTTTCAGCTCAATTTATTTGTTGGCTGATAACAAACCAGCTAACGCATGAACGCTATCCTTTTGTTGCCACCTTTTTTAAAATTTTAACCAAGACAGAGAAAGCCACCATATTCTGCAGGCTTTTCCACTCTCTACCTTTCAAGCTTGCTTTTTCCTTCACACCAGACAGCAATCTTGCCTTTCTCCATCTTCCAGAAAATTAAAATTTTTTCAGGCAAATAATTTTACCTAATGTATTTGTCAAATCTTTGGAGCACTGTGGAGCTCCTGTCAGAAAGATTAATTCATCCTTGATATAAAAGAAATTCCTAACAGCTTTTTCCTTGTGTTTCCCCAGTTCCATAATGCAATGTTAGCTAGAAACAGGCTTACATATGAATCACCAGAATCTTTGAAATAATCGTATTTTTCCCATACTAAATTCTGTTTACAGTTAACTGGGGAAAAATAATAATCAATATTAAAACTAAGAAATTGAAGAATTAAGGCTCCTCCAAGTGTGTGCTCTGAAATACCTTGAAGAATATGTATCGCTCACTCATAGATCCATAATTTTTCCTTTTGAAATGCTGAAAGACACTCCTATGTAAGCCCTTCACAACACAGAGATTTAATTTTTTTCATTATGATTCCTATGATTACGTGCAATACTATATTCAAATTTCCAAAGAAATATTCAATTCCAAAGCAGTAATTCAATTTCCAAAGTAAATCATCCCATTTCTTCCTTTCGGTTTTAGCTGCAACTATGTGCTTGTGCAGAAAGCTATACTCATCTCTACCTACTGGAGAACCTAAGAAGTTTTTGAGATATGATTTTTTTTTTTTAATCAAGGCAGCTCCCTTAAACTCTGGTTGAAGTTCTGGGGGAAAGGGAGCAGGAGAAGACGAGAAGGGAAGGCGTGAGGCTGCCCACTTCAACAACTGCCAACCATTGGGTGCATTTAGCTGTGTTGCAAAAATCACACCCTTTTACACGACTCTGGCAATGATGGGAAAATTTAAAGTGCATGCAAATTGCACTGCATTTTCATCCACTCTAAGAACACTTCACATTGCCAGAATTATGTGAAAAACTGTAGTGCAAATAAAAAGTAGATCAAATATATGCACTGCTGAATTCAGTTACCGGTAGCTTCCTTTTGATCGACTATCTCTATGGAAAATGTACTGGATAAGGCAATTTTATTCTATTTACTGAGAAGTCCTAGAAAGCAGTGAATTTCAACCCTTTTGATCAGCGGAGCCATAAAGATTGTACAGTTAAGTTGCAGACTACTGAACAGAAAAAGTAGGCATGATGATGGTAGTCTTATTTTTCCGAGCTCTCAGATGCCTTAAAAGCACATCATGGAATTGGTGGATATACCTTTGGATGAAAGCCTGAAAACCCTTCATTACAAATAGGTTAATACAGCCAATAAAAGTTGCATCAGCTTTCTTCACTGTTCTACAAAGTTGCAGTATAGATGCGCAAGCCCTAGCGCACACAAAAAAGATTTTAACCAGATTGAATATGGTTACAAAGACATCCTCGCTGGCAGTAACATAAATAATGAAATATGCGTAGCTAATGCTGCATGACAACTGTCCCCTTAGGAGCTATAGAAGAAAACTGGCCAGCTCACCCAGCAAGCCCAATGAGTAAAAGTTTTCATAAAGATAATAATTTTAGTTATACAGCCTAAGAAATACGTGTTCAGAAGCTGAAGGAAGACACAAATTATAAACATGTTATTTAACACGACTTTTTGCTGTTCTCGCTTTTTAAATATTAGAAATTCCAGTTTAAATGACCCTTGGAGCAATAACAAAGAGATTTTTTTTCTTTCGTATTTCATCTGTACCTGCCTTTTATCATTTTAACATACTGTATCTTCCTCTAACATAGGTGTTACTATCTGCACTGGTTTACAAGTCTTCTCGCTTTTCATATGAAGACCACACGTAGACAAAGCTCAAAACAGTCTCCTCTTCTATACAACTAAAAAGGCCTGATGCTTCAACTGACCTACCATCGAAGATGCCCATCAAGAGTTACCTGAAAATACGTTTCTATCATTCTATGTGCTCTTAACCAAATGTCAAGACTAAAGGTAGACTTTCTCCAACATGACCAGGACAATATAGCAATCTCCCTCTATGGGGATCTCTCATCAGCATCTCTCCCATGGCTATATGTTATACCAACAGCCCTACATTATTGCCTTCCTACCCTGATAGAAGATTGGATGGTTTTATGGTGAGTCAATGCACTGGATACAGGCCTACATTACTATTTCTGTCACAGATTTCCTGTGTAGTCTTGGACAAATAATCTCTTTGTGCCTCTGATGGTAAAATGAGGCTAACATAAATTCATAAGGATATTCTGAAGATCGGTTGATTAGTCTTTGTGAGATACGCTGATATTAGAGAACAGATGCTTCAAAAAAGCCAGTAAACATGCAGCGATCTTTGATTTCTGATCTTCCACAGCTTTTTTTCAAAAAGCTTTCCACTTAATAAATTGCAGCTGGATGACTGTTCTTTTATACTCAGCAGCTCTCACATTACTTTTATAAGGTGGAGCCAATTTTCTTTCCTTCTCCTTTTTGGAACTCTTCATCCTTTGCTGATTTAGTACACACATCCTTTCCAAACATACTTATTTGCTGCTTTTTATCCTCATATTCCCAAGTGCCCTATAAATGCACATATGCAAAAAATTTCAAATAACAAAGAAAAAAAGACTGCTGCAGGGATACCACATACAGATAGATAAAAAGGCTATTAAATAGTTAGCTGTGTTGTCCGTTCATGACCATATTGGAACACTCACAGTGGGACTTAGAGCAGAAATACCAAATATTCCATAGAAACTGCAGAGAGAAGCTTTTAATTGTGTATAAACTAAAACAATCAGGACTCTAAAATTAACCTCCCAATCTTTTAAGTGTAATTGGGATAATTAACCACTCCAACTAATGAGGACGTTGGGTTTTATGTGTCATCCATAGCTGATTGCAAAGTCAGCATCTTTTACGGGTGTTGGTGTAATACAAACCCAGAGGCGCATTGTGCAGACTAAGTTGTCATGGTCCCCATTCCAGCGAAGTAAGAATCCAAAGTGAGTGCTCACATACCCTCTTGGCCATTTTGGGAATGCTCCACGCTGTCGTACGACTCTGCAGTGAAGAATTCTACAAGGGCTTGCTCCCTTCTGTAAGAAAGGTCTTGTGATTCAGGACACCGGTTGTCTATGCGGAAAAAATCATTATGAGTTTTCATAGAGCACAGTTTGAAGTAGTCAACAAAAGACCACATGCACGCCAAATAACAGCAACATCTTTTCATTTTCCTTCCATATTTTTTTTCACGTTTGTCGTAAGAATATAAATTTCTCTCAGGAAATTGCAACCTTAAAAATTTGTCATTAGTTTTTTGACTATTCCCTACTCTCCTGCTTTGCTCCATGTTTTATGGAGCAAATGTCAGGCATAATGTAGCAATAACATTCCTTTTAAAGTAATAGGTAGAAGGGGGGGAAGGGATGCTGATCCTGATTTGCTGGGTGTTCGCTCATCTGTATAATTTTCACATAAATGAGCAAAACAACCGAGCTTCTTATATTCACGTCTCCCCTGTTAAAAAAGGAAACATGTTTCAGACACCGGGGATATAAACACAGAAGGCAGCAGGTAAGAACAGGAGGGCTACGCTGAACTGTGAATCTGTCTGGCTTTGTCAATTATCATGAAGAGTTATAAAATCTGTTAGCATTCAACTCCAGACATTGGCAGTTGGCATTGCAGTTAATGGACTGAATGATGCCTCAGAGGCATTTTTCTACCCGATTAACTCCAGGAAATTTAACACCTGTGTAAAAAGACACCACCCCAAATAATTAAAAAAAAAATCTCAGCAGAACATTTTTCCAAGGCAGCATCCACACTGCATTGAAATCACTTTTCCCAGCACCCAAGTGAGCTGCCTTGACTCGAGACAAGTTCTTGACAGCAGTGCTATGAAACCACCAGGGTAAATTTTATGGGTATCAGTGCTGTATTTGGAGGGGAAGAGTTGATGGATATCTAACAGATTTATTTTATCATCATTCTATTTCCCCACCTTCACAGTAACTAACAAATAGTGAGCAGCTGGTGTCAGCAGTGAAGTACTCAAAATGACAACATGCTCTCAGGGGCAGATTTTTGGACCCAAACAACTGAAATGAACATAGCAATTTTGTCTGTCATCTTATCCTTCTGATTTAAATGCTGCAGGAATTTGGACTAAACCATTCCTTGCCAAATCTCTATCATTTTCCCAAATACAAGGGGCCATGGTGCCTTATTCTGGGTGTCATCTCCAAGAAAGCAGAAGGAGGTTATCAGGATTAGTCAATATGGATTCACGAAGGGGAAATCACACTTGACTAATCTGGTCGCCTTCTATGGCGTTGTGACTGGCTGGGTAGATGAGGGGAGAGCAAGCAGTATGGTGTACTTTGACTTCAGCAAGGCTTTTGACACTGTCTCCCATAACATTCTCATGGGTAAGTTTAAGAGTTGAGGGATAGATGAGTGAACAGTGAGGTGGATTGAGAACTGGCTGACTGACAGAGCGCAGAGGCTTGTCATCAGCGGCCCAAAATCTAGTTGGAGGCCTGTAGCTAGCAATATTCCCCAGGGGTTGGTATTGGGTCCAATCTTGTTCAATATCTTCATCAGTGACCTGGATGAGGGGATAGAATGCACCCTCAGCAAGTTTGCTGATGATACAAAGCCTAGAGGAATGGCTGACACAACAGAAGGCTGTGCTACCATTCAGCGAGACATGGACAGGCTGGTGAGTTGGGTGTAGATGAATCTTAAGACATTCAACAAGGGCAAGTGCAGGGTCCTGCACATGGAGAGAAATAACCACAGGCATCAGTACACATTAGGATNAGGATTAGTCAATATGGATTCACGAAGGGGAAATCACACTTGACTAATCTGGTCGCCTTCTATGGCGTTGTGACTGGCTGGGTAGATGAGGGGAGAGCAAGCAGTATGGTGTACTTTGACTTCAGCAAGGCTTTTGACACTGTCTCCCATAACATTCTCATGGGTAAGTTTAAGAGTTGAGGGATAGATGAGTGAACAGTGAGGTGGATTGAGAACTGGCTGACTGACAGAGCGCAGAGGCTTGTCATCAGCGGCCCAAAATCTAGTTGGAGGCCTGTAGCTAGCAATATTCCCCAGGGGTTGGTATTGGGTCCAATCTTGTTCAATATCTTCATCAGTGGCCTGGATGAGGGGATAGAATGCACCCTCAGCAAGTATGCTGATGATACAAAGCCTAGAGGAATGGCTGACACAACAGAAGGCTGTACTACCATTCAGCGAGACCTGGACAGTCTGGTGAGTTGGGTGTAGATGAATCTTAAGACATTCAACAAGGGCAAGTGCAGGGTCCTGCACCTGGGGAGAAATAACCACAGGCATCAGTGCACGTTAGAAGCTGACCTGATGGGGAGGAGCTCTGTGGTCCTGGGTGTCCTGGTGGACAACAGGCTGGCCATGAGACAATAATGTGCTCCTGTGGCCAAGAAGGCANGGAGGACTTCTCTGGAGATATTCAAAATCTGCCTGGATACTTTCCTGTGTAAACTACTCTGTGGAACTAGAGGGGGTGAGGCTAGATGATCTCTGGAGATCCCTTCTGATCCCTACGATTCTGTGATTCTGTTTCTTGTCTGGCATCCACTGGCAGGAATGAAAATTCTATCAAAATAAACACACTCACTGCCTTTTAAAAATCACATTAGAGATAAAAGTGCACAGTTTGAGCATTAAAGCTTTCTCTGGGCCCTCTGTAAGATCTACAAAGAGTGATGTGCAGCTCAGACTACTTCAGGATAGTTCTCACTGGGACATTTTAGTATTTGAGGTGGAGCTCAACTTTTATCTCACGTTGTAAAACAGCACTGATCCCAGTCCCAGTGAAACACTCTTTTTGAATTGTGCCGTGTACTCACATTTAATACTCTTACATCATCAGTAATCCTGTTTAAATCAACCAGGTGCTACCTAACATGAACAAAAGTATCGCAATTTGACTCAGCGACATAGATAGGGGATTAGGCTGCATGGCTAAATTGATTCGGGCATCTGACTACCAGTCAGCAGAAATTAAGCCCTGAGAATGTGTTTTGGATGATCTTCTGTAAAACGTTGTGTAATTTACAGAATTACATTTATCAATAGTGAACAAATTCCTAATATATCCATACATTTGTGTGAGGATTCCAGGGCAAAACTTTGTACTTCCTTAAAGTTGCATTGGATGCCTGGCTCTGCACAAAGTAGGCTGTTTTAGAACTAGTTAATTGCCATGTGAATCATCAATGTTTTACATCTGTCAAGCGTATGAAATATTTCACCTAGCTAGTTAAAATGTTTAATTTGGAAGCTGGTTTATACATAAATATAGTGCCATCTATATTTCCCAAGATATGCTCATAATGACTATGTGCTGAAAGATTGCAGAGCATTGTGGAACCAACAGTCTTTAAGGTAAGGTGAATATACCATAGTTGTTCCATTAATGTTAGGACATGGGGAGGGGCACTGATATGACCTATACTGACACTGGGGAATGAAAAAATCTGTGAAATTATCAAGCAACAAACAATTCCTTGGAGTTTGCAGTGGAGAAGACAGACGATGGCTGGATCTGAATTCAGCTGTTGGGTAAATGAGATCTTCAGCAACTGAATTGCAGAGCAGCAGGAGAAAAGAGGGATAAAAAAAATTCGAACCCAAAAGATTGCATCTGTCCTCAGAGGAGCACTTTTTAAATAAATTCTAACCAGTTATAACTCCACGCTGTATGATTCCGAGGACATATTTTCCAGCCAAGGCAACTAATTCTTTGTGCACCCAGGAGGGAAGCAATATGCCCCCAAATATTTTATGACATCTTAGGAGGAAATGGAGGGCAGCCTCATCTCTTATTCCTACCTGCCTAAGATGATTATTTCAGTGGGCTCTGCAAAGACCTGCTGTGACTGGTTTGCCTCCTTCCTATCCAAATAATCTATAAATTGTGCCCCTGCTTTTCAAAGATATATATATATAGTTTTAAAAACATTATTATATTATGGCAATATTCCGCCATATCCTTGCCAAATTTCTTCCCTTATTAGTATCAGCAGCATCCACCACAATCCAACTCTTCCTCTGCTCAGCAAGCTGCTTTCTCAGTGGTTGATGAAACTTGGCACAGATAAACAGTAAATCTTATTAGCGATGCCCACACGTGCTGTGCAAGGGCTTGTACGTGATCCACAGTGCTGAAGGAAGACACAATCTGATTACAAAAGAGGATTTTGTAAAGGGTTCATCTCTATGGTTGCTAAGTCAGCATAGGCAAAGCTTGCACATTTCTTTTTTTAAATGGTTTGAAATAAAACCTGTTTAGTCCATTCTGATTTCCATGCATTGTCCACAGGAATTTAGGAAAGCAGAGTGTTCCAGCTCGAAGACATGCTCTCCTTTACCTACTTTCTCAAGCTTTGTAATACTAAGAGTTAACATTTAGAAAGCACTTTACTGTTTCAACTCACTGTCTAATTAAATATCACTGTGAGGTACTCGCTCCTCTAAAACTGCAATAGTTACTCAGGCACAATACTGCACGAAGTAATGATATTTTGCACTGTTCTAAAAATAGGGAACTGCTGTGCTTTCTGACAACGTGATAGCAGCAGGGGAACACTGACTTTTTAGTGGTAATAACATTAGGCTGCACTCTTCCTGAAGTTAGGGGCCTGATTCTTATTGATGGTAGCGCTACTTTAAGGCAACATAAAGAGGTTTTTAAGTGTCTGAGCAGCATCACGTTGTTTCATTCCCAGTTTTGCTTCCAGTCTTGTGTTATCCAACCTGGGCTCCAGCTGGAACCAAAACCACAAGTTTCCCTTGTAAGAAAGTCTGAGCACGCTTCGGATGTGGTTGTGGACCATCTGTAGAGCTTCCCACTCAAACACATGCTGACAGTGCTTCATGGCATGACCTAGAGCACATGTGAAGTACTTTCAGCAGCAAACTATAAAAATGCAATTCTGGCAAACTGAATATTGGTCATCTAGTTTTGTAAAAAAATTTAAGTGTTGCTTAATAGCCAAGCACTTCACAGCTCGGTTCACTGGCAAACGCCAATATTTGAGCACCGTCTCACAAAACTGATTCTGACAGGCACTGGGATGCCACCATGATATGTAGACAATCTCCTTCCCCATCACAGAAGAGATGACATGACCTTACTTCAAAGTTGTGCCAAACATTTCAGAGAACAAGCTTCTTCCCAACTGCATTTTTAATGAAAGCAATTATAGATGGAAAGATATCAGATGTTTGCACTTACATTACATCCTTATGTTGAAACAGTGGCCTTGATACCTCTCTACTCACTCATTCTTCTTTGCATCTTGTTCTGTTCAAGCCACACTTTTATTAATGCCTGTCTCCCCTTTGTCTAGTTCTAGAAATCCCTCCTGCATAGGATGGCCATGCTCTGGAACTAGACCGTGGAGGTTTAGACCTTGGCAGGCTCATTGTGTAGTTGTACTGCAGCAAGAGAAAGGTGTTCAGCCATCCCTTGTGTCATCAGAGTGAGAAAGCATGCTGCTTGCTCCCACACACTTGGCAAACTCCAGACACTGAGGCAAAAGCTGAGCATCTCAGTGTTGATGGGGAGGTGTGAGCTTCTTCTAGGAGGGGACTTTATGCTTGTTTGTGGTACCTTCCCTGACATTCCACAAGGGACTTGTGGAGACGCACACATTGCAACACCAGGACCCTGTCATCTTTCACAGGCTTAGGTTTGCCATACAGCTTACGGACCATCCCCGGCCTCTACAGCTTGTTTCCAGTCACATCTGCAGTTATTGCCTGCTAAAGCATGATGTCAGCTGAGGGTCTTGGAGGAAGTCCAGAAAGAAGTCCAGGAGCTGGAGGTGGAGGAATGAAAGAACTTTGGTCACCTTTCTTCATTTGAGCTTTCTTCTACAGAAACATCTCTTTACTGGGAGAAGCCAGTGTAATCTCTGGAAGTATCTCTCCAGCCCCAGATTGGCCAGAACAACCAAGACTTAATCCAGCTACCTCATTACTTGTGTCACAGCAGAAAGCACTCTGAAGTCTTTACACGTGTGTGGCCGAAGTGCCTTTATTTTGATTTTAAGTGGTATGCCATTTCTTTCTGTCCCACAGGTGCTTGTGTCTAACCACCAGCTATAGTTGTGAAGGCAAAAAGCCCAAAGCATCCATCCTTCATAAAGTCTGAAATGTTTCTCAAGATTGCTGAAATAAATTGCACAAAACTCAGAAGCTCACGATGATCCTCATGGTACTGAGGATTCTTGCATCCAATTTTTGATAGTAAGCTCCTTTAGCAATCAGCAGTACAAGAAGTATGACAATAACCATGGGTTTGACTGAACATTATCTTTTAACATCTTCCACATTTTCATTCTGATTCTTTCTGTGACTTATACAAAATAATGTCTCCGTCAGAACATGCTCCTGCCTTGCTCGAGACCAGCATCTCTGGTCTGGTGTGTCAAGGGAGATGAAATCCAAGTCTACATGAGATAAATCATTCGTAGTCTACATGAGATAAATCATTCGTATCTACATGAGATAAATCATTCGNTACACTTCAATATAGGAGCAGGTGTCTGAGGTCACTGTCAGAATTACGTCATTCAGAGAATATAAGAAGAATTGTACAAAGTTAGACCAAAGGTTCCGCTAGTTCAGTATCTTCAGTAATAGAAGAACATAAGTACTACCTTGTGAAAGACTACAAGAAGTGAGAGAGAGGTTCTGGGTGATCTTTTGATACAATCTTCTAGATTCAAGTCATGCAATAGTTTCATGAACCTGACATAAAGAGTGTGTGTAGAACATGTTCAGCAGACACACATGTATTTTGCCTGCGAAAATTTTCAGTCTGATTTTGAACCCCTTTCTGTTCTTGGTCTCCTCAAAATGCTGCAGCATTGAGTTTCACAATTATATGTTGTGGGGAAAAGTGTTGCTTTCAGTTTGCATTAAAGCTAATTTATCGTAGCTTATAAATTCACTGGGTGCCCTTCCGTTCCTGTTTTGTGAGAAATAACAAGTAGTCGTTTCCTATTCACTTTCTCTGCTCCACATGTCTTTTATAGATATGCATAATATCTCCTGCTTTTTTCCAACCTAATGAAATCGTTTAGTACTTTCTCCTGTATGAGCCACTCCGCACCTTAAATCACATTTGCTGTCCTTCTTTGTAATCTTTCTCGTTCTTTGCAATAGTCAAGGTGAAAATGCACGAGGAATTCATACAATATTTTCTGGCTTATTCTGTTTCAGTAACTCTAAACATTCCCTTTGTCTTTTTCACCTCCGTGCAACAGTGAGCAGATGTTTTCATAGATCTATATGAGACAATCATAAAATGTCTTTTGCAAACACTAATGACTCACTTAAAACCCATCACGGAATGAAGATGAAGATACTGACGTTCTGAAAGGAGGAGGACTCCTTGTCTCCTTGGACTGTGAGAATTCTAGCAAGTTAACTCACAATAGGAATGCATCACTTTTCCAGTAAGCTGGATTGATTTCCTATAAGTCACCCTCCTACATAGCCTTAGTCGCTACACATAACGTGGAAATTTCCTGTATTGTGATCCAGTGCTAATGGGATAGGTGAGCACTGGATCAGAATAAGGTGGATCAAACACACACATATCCATCTAAGTCATTCTGAATGTCTCTAAGAGGGCAGGATCTAAGGACAGAGAGGGAGACCATGTCCTCATCAGTTTTAAAGGAAGGGACTTAGAAACCTGGTTGTAAGCAATCATTTTTACTGTAAGTATGTAGTTCTCTATTGTAACATGGTCCATCAGACAGTGATGATGCAGGCTATGTATGATTATGATTAAATTGAAAATGATGAACAAGGGAAGAGGTGGAAGATTAGAGAAGAGAAAGAAAATATGAACGGAAAAGGTTTTAGGAGAAGAGATTATTAGAGCAGGATGTGACATTGAGGACATTTTGGACAAATTGTTAATATGATATTGTATCTTTAAACATATGCAGCAGGGTTAGGGTGCCTAATCAGCTGTTCTTCTGTAACAAGATTTAAATATTTCTTGATGCTTAGTGCATGAACAGAAGTCTGAAGCATATTTTACTGGAAAAGCAGTGTACAAACAATGCAGAGCATGAGTGAGCAAAATCATAATGCCTGAACTGCCAACAGCAAGCCATGAAATGCATATTTTTAAATATGTTGGAGATGCTCATTGATTTAGTGTATGATCTCCTGCTTCACTCCACACAAAGCAGGTCTCAGAAGAGAAGTTACATCACTATAATTAACTACTTCATTTTACATGCTAATAGTAATGTTTTTTTTAGTGACTGAGGACATCTCAGAACAGACACATGCGCTGCCTAGATTTAAAATGACACTGACAACTCAGTAGCCCAAGAAAAGGAAGAAGGTTGCAGGGAACAGAGCTACGTGCAGCAACACAGGCTGGGACTTGGTTTATCTCTTCAAGCCTGAAGAGGATGAAGTAAGCCTTAGTGGACAAATAGGGATGTTTCAGTAAGGAGAACAGAAATAATGGAAGGAAAGTTTTGGAACATGAGAGAAATGCAATCACTGTCCAGGTAATTCTGAAGAGAGACTTGCAATAGACGCATACAAGTTTAAGCAGAACAAACTACAGCAGTAAGTTCTAACAGTTCAACCGTGGCCAAATGCATCGGTCTAAATGAAGGCAATGCTACTTAATAGACTGCAGTGTATTCCATAGCTCTTGACAACAGTTCCGCTCCTTGACAAGATCTTGGAAAGGAGAGCGGTAATTACAGCAAGATGTCCTGAACATAGGGAGATAACATTACTATTGATCTTCATTGTTTACTTTTGCACCTGGCTTTGCAGCTTTATTTCTGCATTCTTCTAAAGCTCTGAGAATCATTTTGCTGGCCCTAAGAAATCATGAGTTCAAGGGGAAGTGTCAGAAGTTTTGGATTTAAGACCTGGAGCACGTAGCAAAGATGCAGCAGAGGGAAAACGTAGACATAGGGCAAAATACCAATTAAAAATTTCTGCTGTTAATATTATTACAAAATCATTTCTTTTGATTGGTTACATACAAAAGCTTTGCACTAAGACCTTAAATAGGTCACTCCGAAAGAAATAGCTCCTATTTATTTCCATAGAAGCCACAACAGACACAAAGAGCACAATAGCACTGTTTGACAGCGCAAATTCTCAGCTACAGAAAACTATTTTTCAACATAGTCGCCACCTTTACCTATGCGTTTTCACCAGTGATGAACAAGACCCTGAATATCACGCTTGTAAAAATCTGTACCAGTGGAGGTGACTCACTGTTGCCACTTCAGAAACGCATCACCCACTGCCTCTCTGTGCTCACATCCACTGTTTGGTCTCCATCAACATTCAGCAAGTGTTGATCAATGTCAATGGATGCCATTTTTTCCACATGGAGGAATTGAATGACACGACTTTGTTTCATCCACGCTTCCATGTCAGATGCCTTTTGGTCAGAGTGCCCCTCTGCTGCCATCTGTCACAAAGCAACAACATGGAATAGAATATTGGTGGGAAGGTTCAACCTCTACTGCCATACCACCAACATCCGCCTCTGATGTCACAAGCCAATATAACAAAATAGGAGGCATTACTTTTGGACCATCCCTGTACAATGCTGTTTAGACCCCAAACATTGTAATTTACCTTCTTTAGTCTTTCATAAAAGCTGCAGTCTCCTTCATCTTTTTTTCTTCCAGCTAACCCTCATAGGATCACCACAGATGACCATTAGAATAACATCTATCAACTGGAGCCTGGTTCTCATTTAGCAACAAAACAAAAAAGCAAACCATTGTCTCAATTTGGAGTTGAACCTAAACAAATAGTTTTAGAAGCTCAAGAATTATCTGTCAGTTTTTCCATTCATTTTTCATTTCAGAATTCTTTGTTTTCTTTTCAATGTGTAACGAAACGGAGAAATGCTGAAAGGATCTCCTCTCCAAGTAATTCTGGTCTATTTTTTCAAATCTGAGAGGAAGGGGGTAAACAAACATCAAGCAAACTTTTGAATGCTGACATGAATTTAACTACCAAGACTTTAAAGTTGGGCCAGCTCTGAGCAGCCTAGGAGGAGTTGGACTTCTGTGATATGCTCTCTTCGTAGTGAGAAAAAGGAACAAACACAGATGTGGGCCGTTCTTTTCTGAGTGTCTAATTTTCTTATTGTTGTCATAATTAACTTGAAGAAAGATAAACAAAGATGAGAGAAGCATGAATTTTGTGGCATTTCCTGAAAGATCTGTGTTCAAACTTTCATCCTGGGCTTCATCAAGCAACTGCTTTCAATTTCTACATGTCTGTTTCTGTTAACCCACCCACATAGCAATCCTATAAGATCATACACATTTATGTCACTCACAGTTACTGCTACCAGTCATATGTCAATCACAATTCCTCCCTATCTACCCTGGGTGGCTGTCAATCTGTTATCAGGGCAGAATCTCTTTAACCTGTTCTAAGAATTTATGCCTTTCATCATGACTGCGGTACAGAAATATCCTCTGCTAATAACAGGTGTTAGCAGTAGATGCAATTAAACTTGTCCTGACATGCTTGGATGTTATTCAGCATTGTATTTCAACTGTACTTCTTTCTATCATCCTCCTTTAAGAAAGCTACTTTTAGTCTAGTATAGAAAAAAGCCTTTGTTTCCTGATCAACTGCTTTTTGCAGTGCACTGATAAACGTAAACTATTTGAGCAACTGGCTTTCTGCTGTAATTTTTAAGGTTTTTCTGCAAAGGGAGATAAGCATCACAAATATTACATGCTTGGATACTAGCTTCGTGTGCTATCAGCCAGCATGCAAGCAGAGAAGCCATTTATCAGTTTCTGGTTTCCCCTTGAATATCAAACCACCTTCAAGGGGAAGCTGGCTCAATTTCACCTAACGAAAAATCAGTATAGAGGGTCTGATGTCACTGGGGCAATACCAACTCATTTCACTTAAAGACCTGGCTACCATTTGGACAGAGTCAGGAGATACAGGATCTCTCCCACATGTCCACAGGTGTATTTCACTGCCCTGTGCCAAAGTTTCCATACCTGGAAAGGCACATTAGGTATGAATTGTCTAGTAAAGGCTGTGTCCAAGAGTCCACATTCCCCTCCTTATGTGGGGAATCCCTCCTTGGGATATCCCTTTTCTAGTTGCACACTGCCTCCTCTCCGGTCAAAATGCATTTGACCCTTTTGCAGCCTGTTATGAAACAGTGTCATGGAGCTCGTTTAATTTAATCCTTAAGCATCTTAACAGAAAAGATATGATAAAATATAACGTATTAGAAGCACAATCAACAGAAGGAGAAGTGTTAACTGGGAAAAGATATCCCTTCTTAGAACATGTTTTCAATAACAGCTATGGAAACGCAGTGCAAGGATTATTATTTTCTTTTTAAGAGCAAAGTTTTGCCTGAGCATGAAAGTTGCCCTTCAGTAGACCCAGGTCTACTAAGGAGGTCCATTATTTTCTTTCAACAGTGAGAAGAGAGCTCCTTACAGGGTTCTGTGCTCTTGCTGTAAAAACACAGAGCAGCAGCTGCTCTGATTGCAGTAGAAGCCGTAGTGATATTACCGCCTGCAGCAGGGGAAATCATAGAATCATGCAATGGTTCAGGTTGGAAGGGACCTTAGAGATCATCTTGTTCCAACCCCCCTGCCATGTGCAAGGACACCTCCCACTAGACTATAATATTCTAGTCTTCCCTAAACCCTGTTGCAAAGGAGGGAAACAAGCATTTATTTATTTCTGTTGTTAAATACCTGCTTCCAGTGACTTCAGTTTCTCATGTTTACATGCGTAGTTACCTGCAATATTAAGCATTTTAAAAAGTATTGGTATGTGGGCCAACACGCTCATTATGCACCAATACCAGTCAAAGAGGTTGCAGTTTGTAACCACCTGGCCCTTCTTCCTCCTCCACCAACTTAAATCAAATGGGAAAAAAAAAAAATCATCGTAACGACCAGAGGGGCTCATAAATGAATATTTAGTCCTCCATTGATCATTTCTATATTTCTCTTCCATCAGGACTTGATAGTTTTGAGTGAAGATGAGCTGATCCCCTCCACCACCACTTTACCATCATCCTGTTTCGCCTGGAGGTCTGCAGATGGATGGCCACCTGTGGGTAAGAATGCTGTCAGCAATGTCTAGAGCTGAAGTAGGATGTTTAAAACATGCACAGCTGGAACAGAACATACATCCTGGTTAACACAGGACCCTCAGCTTCCTGAAGTTTATCAAAATAAATCTGATTTGAAAGTTATTGCTTAATAAATATTGGTACAGAAAGAAAACGGATACTACTCCACGTATTAGGATAAACGTTTCAAAGTAAAGTTCGATCTACCAGGAAGAAATAGCATAAGCAGGGATTTTGGAAGAGGTTTGGTTTGATTCAGGCAACTATGCACACGCGTAGATGCACTATGCATCCGCAGATGTTAAATCATTCTCACTGAACTCCTTTTTCTTCTAACTCATGGCGGCTAAGTCCCACAGCAGCCCTGATGCATACAGATTATTATCCCCTTCGGTTGTTCATAGGCATCCTTTATCTTAACGTATAATTACTAACAAAAATAGAGAAAATACTAAATCCAACCTCTAGAGACATTTGGAACTACAAGGAGGGAGGCACATTTTCATCAGATACTGAAAGGGGATTGGGAAGGTTACGTAGCAGGGGAACTTTTTAGGAAGCAGACGGGAGTAGGAAGAGAGGAAGACAGAGTGGAAAAATAGAAATGAGGATCAGATCTAAGCAACATGAGAGGGGAATTCAGGCCAGGAAACCTGAAAACAAAACTCTCAGCTACTATTTTTCAGATGCACTTTGCATAATTCTAGTGTAATGGAAGCAGACCTTGAAACTGAGTTTTCTGTATATTGATTTCTAGCAGCTGACATGAGCTTAAAATATCTTTTTATGTAGGAGCAGTTCAACTTCCCCCCAATATGTTCCGTGCTTTCCTTCCTTCTATTTCATCGGGACTAAAATCAGTTTCTTGAGGACAGTCCACCTCTTCCTCCTGCTGCCTCGTCTCCCACAGCTCCAGCGAGAGCCCTCCCTAGCGTCACTGCTGATGTCACTAGCAGGGGGCTAAGACTGTAAATAAAAGGCATGAGGTAAGAGAATTAGTATGGGAACAAGTGAACTACCAAGAAAACCAGGAGACTATTTTCATGGCAAAGCTTGTCTCCTTAGAGATGAAAAATGAAGAGGAGTCAGATGAAGGAAATCTGAGTGATTAAAAAGTGAATTGTTTTTTTGATTTTTTTTTAATGTATTCAGTGAGATTTCGGCAACTCTTTACATTTATAATGAAGACACGGAATTGAAGACATGAAATTGAAGACTTAGTGTAGCTGTAAAATTGTATTTAGGTATGCATATAAGAAACGCATACAGAAGAAAATTCCTGTTGAATTTTATTCCTGTTATTTGACTATAAAAACATAGAATGTGTTACCATTAATTGTGCATATAAAACAGGACATGAATTTCCTTCTAAAAACCTCTAAAAATCCTGGGCGTGGTGGCAGTAACACAATGGTGAGAAGGTTCATTTTTACTCCTGTTAATGCAATAACAGAATCTGCACAGAATCTGCTGCAGTAAAAGTCAATTAGAGAGCCAAAAGAATGGAAAGGCTTAACTGTACATGAGACAGCAGTCCCCTTGCATTTTTTCTGAAGATAGAAATAACCATTACAGCGTATTCAAAAGCCTCAAATAAGTTAGAGACTTGCATGCCTACAAATATAGGGTTTGTCTCATGAGCCCTGGGGTAACAACACAAACCTTCTAAACAAGACCTTAGCAAACAACTGTCTTACAAAGCAGTGAATCTAATGCAGTAAATCATCACTCTGTTCTCCAGATTGTTGCCTATCTCGGTTATTGTCAATTTAGCTGTATCACATCCATGTTCTTGCTCTCAAATCATATATAAAAGTATAGTAGACAATCTAGCCAGAAGAAAAAATTCAACATCGATAATCTTAAAAAAGGAAAAAAGCCTTTTCAGAGGATCTGCATTAATTATGCCTCTATATGTTTTCATCACTTGTCATCAACTGTGCAACATATCATCAATCATATTCTACCACTTACATAATCAGCATCAAGAAAGCAAACAGCTCCATATCTAACTGCCAGGTAACATTCATTTGGCAATGTTCTGGAACCATTCAAGGCATTTTCTTTTCTCAAATGCTTGCTACTGCCTTTTAGGTGAAGATGAGGACTCATGTATTTGAACCTTGCAGGATAAAACATATGAGTGTTCTTCAGGTGCTTCCATGTGAGGCTGGTTTGCTCATTTAAGTGTGTGATAAAGGTGTTTTGAAGCAATGTAGTTGACTTCTAATTGTCCATGCTTGGAATGTAAAGTGGTATTTCTGAGTTCCTGGCAAGAAGGAGATATCTTAATGTAAAAGCTTGCATTTTAAAATGCAGTTATAAACTAGGCTATCGTTCTTGTGTGCCAACAGCATCCTGGGCTCCATCAGAAGAGGGGTGGCCAGCAGGGAGAGGGAGGTGATTGCTCCCTTCTGCTCTGCCCTCGTGAGGCCCCATCTGGAGTACTGCATCCAGGGCTGGGGCCCCAGCACAGGAAAGATGGGGAACTGTTGGAGTGGGTCCAGATGGGGCCACAAAGATGATCAGAGGGCTGGAGCACCTCTCCTACAAGGAAATGCAGAGGGAGCTGGGCTTCTTCAGCCTGGAGAAGAGAGAGCTCTGGGGGGAGCTCATTGTGGCCTTTCGATAGTTGAAGGGAGGTTATAAGCAGGAAGGGGACTGACTGCGTACATCATCTGAGAGTGATAGGTCAAGTGAGAATGGCTTTAAACTAAAGAAGGATTTTAGGCTAGATGTTAGGAAGAAATTCTTTATTCAGAGGGTGGTGAGGCACTGGCACAGCTGCCCACAGAGCTGTGGGTACCCCATCCCTGGAGGTGTTCAAGGGGATGTTGGATGGGCCCTGGGCAGCCTGAGCTGGTGCCTGGCAGCCCTGCCCACGGCAGGGGGTAGAACTCAGTGGGCTTTAAGGTCCCTAAGCCATTCTGTGATAATATGGTTCTTGATTTTCTGTCCCAAGCTTTAGTAAATATTTTTTTCCATATAATCTATTTGTGTTTACCATTACATTAGTAGAATAAGAGCTGTAGGAAAAGGTCCAGTGACAAGGAAATGTATTTTTAAAAATAATTACTTGTAGTAGCACTTAGAACCTCCTATGAGGTCTTCATTTTGCTATGAGCAGTGACTTAGAAGCAGCCCTTTTGAAGAGCTTAATTTTGTTTTGTAAGAAGACAACAGGTAAATCATACGTGGGGGAAGGGAGCAAGCGATACAGCTCTGATTAGCTTAATAAGCAGCAGAATTGTCTGTGGCTGCCTCAGCTGCACTTGCCTAAATTGCAGCTTAGCAGAAAGTACTTCATTTCAGTTTTAGGAACAAGAACACTACAAACAGGACTACTTTTTCAGTCAGATTTTTCCTGCTGACAAAATGGAGGAAAACTAGCAGTGCTCTCGGCTAAAGCCACCCTAGATTTGTAAAAGCAGCACTCCCCACCCCACTGTTATTTTGCAGTCTAGCAAACACCATGTGTTTCCTACGTACAAACTCAATTTCAGAGCTGCTCAGCACCTCACCTATATCCCCTAAGAACAAAGAAAAGGTATGCTTCAATTTCTAATAAGCAGCAGCAACCTGAAATTGGTGCAAGCTGCTTAGCTCTAGATAAAGCAACGACAGTTAAACCACAGTTAAACCCCCAAAGAGAGAATGACTGAAAACTAGGAGCGCATCCAAAAAACCTGCAGCATTTAATTGACTCTTGTGACAGATACCGTAAGCAAGGTATGACTACAGTCATATGCAACTTAAGAAATGTCCATCTCGATTCCTCACTCTCCCCTTTCTTTGAAAACAAAGCTGATTTTGTTGCTTGCATTCCCCATGCTGGAGGCTTAGCTGCCTGCAGTGCCTTGCAGTTGAGCTGGAGCCTCTTTGACAGAACTGAAGATGCTTTTATCTGAAGCCGTATTTCCTAGTGGTAACTTTAGAAACAAATGAAACAACTAACTCCTGGCCTTTCTTCTGCACCGGCCACAGCCAAAAAATGCCCCTGTATGCAGATGCCCCTGCCCCAATACCGAAGAAACCGTAGCAGTGTACCTGAATGTTACCTCTTTTAGACTGCCCTGCCACTAAAAAAGGCTGCGGGCACTGAGGTCAACCCATGGGCATGGCCCAGAGATTGTATTGTTTGATAGGTTGTGGTTAAAGAGGAGACTTCCCTCCCTCTAAAATGTTTTTCAGCATCTTCAGTGACTGCTCTGTCAAAATAGCCCTGAGTTTGCCGGTAGGCATCTCTGAAAGAATGGACTTAAACCACAAGCCTTGGAAAGGAGGCGTACGGAACTGCAGTGAGAAGTCATTCTCTCAGCTGTGTTTATAGCTTGAATTTTTTGTGCGCTGCTACGCTAAAGAAGCAATTCTCTGTTTGAATATGGTATTTCTGCTCATTGTGAGTAGGAGCAAATCAGACCCGCGGCCTTTCCTGCGATACTCAGACTTGTGTGGGTGAGTTACGGTAGAGCGCTGGTCTGGTCTTCCAAGCTTGTCTACTGTTGAAGAAAGTTCGATGGTTAAGTGCCCTCCTGTTCCAGATAGGCAATGCAGTACCTGAGAGACCCCACACAGATGTGCATAAATCAAACAGATACACAGTTCAGTGGCTGCGCACGATCAGCACAGGGCTGGGAGGTTCCTGAGATTGCTACGTGCTCCCCGGAGAGTTCACCAACCCAAAGAAAAGTTATTTTTGTAGGATTATAAATCTTGAACGACATGATTTTTTTTTTCACCTCTGGGAATCACATCCAGAGCAACCTGACCTCTCTGCTTCAAGGCATCTTGCTACTTCCTCCTCTGCAGATTTGGCCAAAGAATCCAGTAATCTAGATGTACCTGCTTGCCTTTCCGTGTTCTTTGACCTAGTTATACTCTGGTTCTCTGTTCTTCCTTGAAAATAAGTTGCCAGGGGTTCATTAAAAGCTTACACTTTATCAGGACTACGTGACGTTTGAGTATGTCCCCTATCCATACAATTTTTTTAAAAAAATTATTTTTGTAGCTCATGAGACATTAAAGATGAATTCTCTTAAGACGGTATCAAGTTCATTGTCCCTTGTCCAAAATGTGCCAAAATCACTGTCACTTTGGGAGCAAGGAGCAAGTTTCAGACACTCAGGACATAACTGGCATACAGTACTGCAGTGGTTCAGCAATAGCAGAGGGCATAAAGCAAGATGATATTGCTTTTAGCCTTCCTACGCCCCCTCCCAGGCATCCAGCTCATTTTTAAGCTATATCAGAACGATTTCTATGAGTTAGTTTTCCTTGATGTCAGAGCAGCTGCCGAGCAATTAATTCTTTTTTTTTTTTTACTTCATTTTGGAAATGAAAAAAGGCAAGTAAACCCTTCAGCTACATTACAGGCAGTTTTTGCAAGCAGTCAGATCTATTTCTGTTGAGATAAAGCAGAATGTATTTCTTCTGAGGTACAGCAATGAAAACAGAAAATAAGTGATTTTTAGGCATTAACTGCTTGACAGTGTAAGCTCATTGAGCTGCTCTGAGATGTGCACCATGGAGCAGCAAAAGAAATTTCCAGGTACCTCCAAGCATTGAGGTCTGAGCAGCCAAACACCCCCTCCTCAGAGCTGGGGCCAGAAAAGTTTTCGGATCACATCTGCAGTGCCATGTTGCTCTGACAGAGCATCTCCTCAGATGCCCTTTTGGTGACCCCATTTGTCTTAAAAAGAAAAAAAAAAGCCACACTGCAGAAATTCTCCACTGCACAAAGACTGAGCCAAGCCTTCACTAAGTGCTAGCAGGCTCAGCAGCTGCATGGAGCTCACAGGCCTGCTTTGCAGCGAGCACTCGTCCTGCTGACTTCCTGTGAGCACTGGGTGCCTGCAGCGGGGCACAACGATGGGTTGGGGAGCACACATGGGGCGTAATGCAGCACCACGCAGGCGAGGTGTTGGCATCCAGAAGCTGAAAGCTGCTCCAGGGCTACGGCACAACTTGGCACCATGCCCTGTGTGCAGCTCTGCCTCTTTGGGATCGGGGCTGCTTCACGCAGTATGGGGTACGGAGAAGTAATCAGAGAGGGAAACAAACCCCAATGTAAGTACCTGTGGGATTTGCCTTTGATCTCAGCCTCTGTTTCATGAATTTTGCTTCACAAACGACAAACCTTCTGGACAGGCCCAGCTCCTAAAATATCTTTGACACCACAGATCACACCAAGTCACCCCTAGCTAAGGATCTTACAGTCACAGCAGCTTTAAATTATTGAGTGTGACTCAATCCTATTCTCATCCCCCCTGGAATGGACTGGCATTAGGGCTGTGTGAACAGTTTCCCCTAGCTGTTTCAATAAGTGTAACAAAAGCACTTTCCTCTGTCTGATCCAAATCAAGCTTTTTCAATTTTAAGAAAGTTTGTACAACCCAAAACACTTTTTTTCCTTGTTTCAGGCATCCTTAACCACAAATAAAGAAAGGGAAGTGAAGAACTATAAACTTTACCAGAAGCACACTCAGCAGCAGCTGACCAAAAATGTGGGATGCAGCAGTTTTTAAATGTTGCCTAAAGGCACCTACTCCTTGAGAGAATGCTGGAAAATTCAGCTTAGAAGATTGGGATGTGGCTCTATCACCATTAATACTTCTCACTTTGAATTAAAAGCTTAAGTGTTCATGACAATACAGGTATTCCATTTCCCAGATGATTGCCTAGCAATTAGCCCCCAGTCTTTGTCTCAATGAATATTTTAGGTGTCCCATGCCAAGCAGAAAAGGTGTGACAAGAAGTTTGGAAATAAGTTGATGTGTCAGCCTTGCAGAACCTCTCCCTTGTCCCCGGGGATTCCTCATGGGCCTGGTGGTTGGGAGAGGTATACTTAGGTCTTCTCAGCTGATTCATATCTTGGATGGTCATCAAACTAATTTCTTCCCTAGCATATCTGGTGTTAATTCTCATGCTGTGCTGGAAAGACTAGAATTATCGAACAAGAAGTCACCAGACCTTTATCTCTGAACTAACTAGACACCAAGAGGAATCACCAAAGACCAAAACTATCCAGGAGCTAATAACTGCAGTGCATACCACTGGTAAGATTAATTTCATTACCCTTGGTAACCAACCCAGTAATTTATGTCAGCAGATGTCCAGGTTTGAGTTCAGAGAATATGGGCTATGGACAAGCAGGCCGCAGAAGGCCGTCTTTTGGCTTTCAGACCACTAGCCCTAGCTTGTGATTGCTTTCAGCTAATATTCATTTCTCAGAAAAAGTATGAACCTTTCTTACACCCATAGATTATGGTCAATGTTTTCTTCTTTATTTGAACACACCAATATTCAAGTTTTGTTAGCATCTGACATACACACCGCTGACCCCCATCATCAATCATGCTGTTTAAAAGCCTGCACTTCTGTTTGGCTTCAGGAGGTGTGAACAAGCTGACTTCCTACTTATTACCTGAGAGCTGGAACCTCTTTATGATGCTTTCCATCCCTGTCCTCATCAGACAACTTTTCACAGTCAGGGTGCCAAAGCAGACAGGTACAGTGGGCTGGAAGTTCCTTATTTTAGCATTACAGAGAGCCTTTTGTGGAGGCCCAGGCAGGCGGCTCTGGACACCTCAGGCATTGTGAGGGGTCTCTGCTGAAGCAATTACAGTCCGAGTGCTGTGCCAGCAGCGAGGACCACGTGGGGAGTACTGCTAAAGGAGGAGGTGATGGCAACATGGCAGCTCGAGGGAAGGAGGCACCGCTGCTGAGGTCCTCTCCCAGGGAAGGGAGGGCCCTGTGTGGGTGAGATGGCAGAGTGCTTTTTGCAAGCACTTTCACACTCCCAGCTTGCAATAAACAAATGAACCTATGTTTCTCACAAGTGGGGCGCATGCAAATGTACTTGAAAATAGTGTCTGAGGCTAGACGTGTGGCTGGGAGCTGGCGGGGTCTGTGCCACATGCAGCCCTCTGCCAGCACTTGGAAGGGCCCTGATAGCAGCTGCTCTGCTTGTGCTCCTGGGTGCTGCACACCTGAGAGCAGCAGGTCCACCTCGCTCCTTCCCAGCCTCTGCCCTCAGAGATGACCTTTCCTAAGGGAGCAGCAGAAATGCTCCCCTCTAATCTAGTAAGAGCTCTTGCATCCCTTTTTAAACAACTTCATACTCTCCCCTCAGTCCCTTGCTTCTTGTACCCAGGAGGGGATATTGCTTGGAGAAGCTGAACGTCATCAGATCATTAGATAATTTTTCCTGGAACTGCAAAACCCACCTCCTTCAGATTCTATATACTCACATTCTGTTACAAAGGATATGCTCACCACTATACTTATTTTTTCCTTTTACTGCCCAACACTGCTGGCTTATTTGTCTGCATCTAACTGAACCAAATGCCCTCCAATCTGATAGCCTACTAATCATCTGCTGCAGCACTGTCTGGTGAGACCCAGGGAGATAACAGTACTTCTCATTTTAATGCTTATGCTGAGTACACTTGGCCAAAATTAAATGCCCACAAAACCAAGGAGCTTGTAAGAATCATGGTCATTCTTTTAAGCGCGAAGGATTGTCTTGGTTTATTTTGTTTTTCATGACATAAATGACTTCTTTGGAGTACAGATTCTGTCTTTTACACTCTTCTGGTATCTTTCCATAGAAATTAATTTTCTAGAAAAGCAGTGCCCAACCTTTTCTAAGCAACGAAACATTCACTTCACGACTACCTACTGGATATATAAAGACTGTAGCAGAGCAGTTACTGTTCCAGTGCTCCATGGGAGTATGTTCAAGGTTTCTCCCTCAAACCAAATAATCACAACTTTAATATATTATCCATGCACTGTTGTATGGGCTGCAAAATCTCTGCCTGGCATTTTTTTCCCTCTTTCTAACCATTAGTTTTGGCTTCTCTGGTGGTTACTGCCAGATTTTTCATGAGACATCAGCAGAGAGCAAGAAGCGAAAACATGGCTTGCCACTTCAAACCGTTTGCAATCTATTCTAGGATCTCTCAGACATTCCATCTTTGTATAACGTTATACCTTTCAAGTTTCTGTTACATGGTTTCATAACTGAGTTTTACTGTTTGAGTTAACTGAAAAAATATTTAACACATTTAGTGCCTCATACCCAGACACTGTCTGAAAATAAAGGTCTATTCTGATTGCCTTTTGTTTTCTGGCATCCATTCTTGCAGCAACAAGGTTCTGTTTAAATCTTTTCCAACTCTCTTCCTCAATTCCAAGAAAAAAAAAAAAATCAGCTCTGAAGAAGCTTTTGACTATATTTTTTTTCACATGGCTTATGGGCTATTTTAAAATTTCATTAAACTCTAGTACTATTGTTGCTCAGCAATCACTCAGTCTACTTGCCTGGTAGAGAGGGCTGCATCTCAATCTCTGATTAGAGCTGCGTACACCGAGCTGCTGCACAAGAAAAGCAAGCTAATTGTTTCCGGTGGTTAGGTCAGAGCTTCTCAACTTGCCAGAAAATTGAGGTCAAAAGGCACCAGAAAGAGTGACAGAGTACCTTGCCCGTCCCCAAACTCTCACCACAAATTTGAATCACCTAAGGCAAACACATCAAGCTCTGGTACCTCCAGCTTCACGGACTGATTGAAACAGAGCTCTTCTTCTTTCTTCAGAGACTCACAGGAAAAAGCGAGCAGTAAACTCCTCCCTCACCAACTCCAAACCCAGAATCCTGAAACCAGTTGCATAATTATTTTTTTCTCATCTTAACACACAGTTATGGCAGTGGCTGGGAAACAGGATTACAAAGGACATCACAGAGCTCAATTGCCTCATCTTTCAAAAACCACTGAATTCAAGCACTTGAAAACCATCCAGTTATCACCAGTCTCTTGAAGATCCACAAAAGACTTTAGGACTCTGACATTAAAGCAATTCATCTTTAAATACCTTGATATTTTCTTAATATTTTCACAGGAGATTTGCTGGTCTGTGTGTATAAAGTATGGTGACAACTCCCACGTTCTTCTGGATGCTAAAGTTCAGGAGGTCTGTGGAGGTCCTGTACAGAATCTTCAACCAGCTCTTCACACACAATCTGTTTTACTTTTAGGAGGCTTGTAGAGTTTCTTGGAATGACAAAAGTTTGGCTGATAGCATATCTGCCTGCTTAACTCTCTGGTGTCCTCTGTTATCAAAGGAGATGATTATCAAAGGAGATGAATGTTTGGGGGAGGAAGATGTGGAAGAGAGAGGGAGATAAGTTAAGCCAAGTGAATGATAAAAACAGTATTTCCTGGTATGACATCTTCTGTGGAGAGTTTTGGGTGAGTAGCCCAGTGCGTGCGTTACAGTGATAAAATGCCAGCATGAGAACAGGAGTCCACTGAGGAATGAGAGTCACCCAGAATACAAGAGAGGAAAAGGACCTGGACTTATGACTTTTCCTGATAGAGCTCTGCTTTACAGGAGCTGCACTCATCAGCTTCATGCCAGGTTCCAATGTGAGAAAACCAGAGGATACTACCTACAGAATATATATTGTTATCTAATTGGATGACCTTTAGACGTGTTTTCTGCTGAAGCATGAGAATCCTGAGCGAAAATGCTTCCCCAGATTTAAGATGCTTAAAGGTTTTTCAAAATCTGTGGCTTTGTACAGACATTTCATTTTTCCATTACTGGCAGGATATTATTACTTCATCTCTGTATAGGTGGTGGAAGAAAGAGGAAGAGAGAAGAAATAAAAATCTCTCTCTCAAACAGGGTATCTGGAAGAATACATTCAGTCATTGTCAAGGGACACGACGTATCCGCTTTTACATCAGTTCATTACGCAATTCTAATCTGCCCACTGTTTAGTACTACAAGCAATTACTACACTGGACCTTCTATTATCTCTGAGCTCTATTTCTTTGAGTAACATAATTACTGAAGGCAAAAATTTTTTCACTTGCACATTCTCAAATCAAGAGACAAATTTAAACTTTTAAAAATCCCTTGTCATGCTTGCTGACTCCACTTTGTAATCTTTAATGGGATATGGCATATCAGGCTACAGAAGAAATTGCTTATACAGACAATCTCAAAAAAAAAAATCTGGCTTTCTATCAGAAAGCTCCAGTTCACAGTGCACAAAGAACAGTGCAGTATATGCCTGCAATGAGGAGCTCAAACAAATCAGTAGTCAAGAAGGAAATGGTAGTACAGATCTTTCTAAAACACAGTTGCAGGGACTCACGTGACGTTAGCCTGTGCAGCCCAGAATTGTAATACATCTCTCAGAAAAAGCTGCACTTCTGGATCACCTGGAGGAATTGCACATGGCAAATAAGACTACATCCGCAAGTGGAGATCTTCCTGGTATGACTAAAGTGCCCTTAATTTGGATACAGCCATAAGTCACATGCAATTCTGCACGTTGTACTTCAGTAGTACAAGCACCCCATGCACACAACCAAGCTGGCCAACAGAAGATGCCATTTGATATTACAATGGTGTATGCAGTGAAATGGTGCATCCCAGGTGGAGATACCAGTGGAGGATCCAAGAAACTCCTTGAACTCCTGGATCTTCTGCACATCAGCAATAATAGGAAACTTACATGAATTGGGGTAGCTGCCTTGTCAGAAACCTGCCTTGGAAAAGCAACCAAAAGAAACTAGAAAGGAGGGGAGCCACGTTAACAGACTTTCACTATCACTTAAAGAAGGAAAAATATTACCATATGCTACACAGTTCTTGAATTTCTGCAGATGGTACTTACCTCCTGTTGAGTAGTTGAGGGAAAATGGATTTTACCCAGTTCTTACGTGGGTCCTACATAATCTGCACACTTCACCTATAAACCACGCAGGCATGTTTACTCTTCTCAATTTACCATACTTCCTCTGCATAACTACCTGCTGCACACTGTTTTACGCTTGCCCCAGTGAGACAGCAGGATACTGTGGGGCACGTTCTGGAGATATGCACAACCCCTCATTCTTTTTATGCAAGCCATTTCCAAAGACTCTTACTTCAAGAGTTTTCCATGCCTGGCGGAAACCCCTCTCTACCTTTCCATCTCCTCATGGTTCTGAGCTTCCTAACGATCACATTTAAGACCATTTGGTGCCAGCAGCTAACTTTTAGTGCAGCTCAGTGAATATACTGAATCAATGCAGGATGAGTGGGTGGAATGTTTTCTTCTGTTTTACTTTTTTATGAGAAAATAGAACTAATCTGGTGGTATTAACAGTTGTGCTGTCATGGGTATGGCCACAGTGATAAAGAATAAATGTTCAGTCTTGACAAGATCTTCATCAGCAACAGCAAGACTGCTCATTAGATTTCATAGCATATACACTTCAACTACATTCTGTGCATCTGCGGTACTGTCAACAGTTTAGGATTAGATATATATACACATATACACACGCACTGTCTTTGACTTCAAGCTTTGATGGTTGTGATTCACTATATAAACAAACAGGATCTTGAATCCTGACATTCTACCTCTTTGCTGATGCATGATCATCAATACTCTAACTGGGACCCAGCGTGTTAACGAGAGTTGCTCCATTAAGAACCACAATATCATCATGAGAATTACTTCTTCGCAAGAAGCTGTGTAAAATCAATTTCACTGGTTGATTTTAGCTCATTATTTTCAGACTAAGATGGGCATTTGTTTTCATGCCAAATGCTTCTGTAAATCACCTGTATTATGATGATTAAAACATTTTAATTTGATAGTCAAAGGTAAAAGCAGCCAGATAACCAACAAAAAGCTTCCATGCTACTCCACAGTGCATTAATCAGCAAGAAGCTTGCGGCACATTTCTCCCTTTTTCTCCCTGCTCAATTTGTGTGTGTATGTGTAATATTGAAACAATTAAGCCTATAAGAAAGAATCCATATTTAATCCAGGGTGTCGTGTCTCCAGACAACTCTTGATCCCCATATCCAGCCAATAACCAGGGCTAACTGTGGATGGAAAAAGAAATGTGCCACTTTACAAATACTGTCAGTGAGGGCCTTGGAATTATCTTCTAAAAGGACAAAAACACGAGAGGTATGAAATCTTCCTCTTGTGTTGTGTCTCACTGAAATATTTTCCTCACAAAAAGTTAAGGGGCAGCATAAAATATTTTCTTCCAGAAATAGTATAAAGCATATTCTATCATCCCATTGGCACATACAAATCTTAACACGTACAGGCTCAGAGAAAAAAACTGACTCAATGACTTTGACTTTCTCCTGGGATGCAGCTGACCCACTATTGTTAAGCCGAGTACCAACAAGTAACACAGGTGCCAGTGAGGTTTATGACAAAGTTAAACAACTTAAAGTTCCTGAGCAGAATCATTGTTCTTTTTCTTTGATATAAAACGGAATTGAATTGGCTGTCATCTCTGTTGTCTGATCAAGACTAACTCACTTGTTTGTTTCACAAGATCACAGGATGATGAATCACGGTAAGATACAATGCCTGTGTTTAGAAGCTGCAGACTAATTTCCAATAATTTGGTCACTTGAGTTCACTTCCTAGGGCATCGATCAAAATATCCCAAATCAACGTCATACATGTCTCTGCTGATTAGATCTCCTTTGGAGATACACAAAGAAATCCTTTTTATGGCAAACCATGCACTGTATCAGAACACTGTAAATAAAGACAGTATTGGCTTAACCGCTAAAGAAAAATCAAAAATCATGGAATGGCTCAGGTTGGAAGGGATCTTAAAGCCCACCGGTTCCAATCCCCTGCCATGGGCAGGGCTGCCACCCACCAGCTCAGGCTGCCCAGGGCCCATCCAACCTGGCCTTAAACACCTCCAGGGATGGGGCACCCACAGCTTCTCTGGGCAGCTGTGCCAGTGCCTCACCACCCTCTGATCAAAAATTTTTCCCCTGACATCTAATTGAAATCTTCCTTTTTTAGTTTAAAGCCATTCCCACTTGTCCTATCACTATGTGTACAAAGTTGGTCTCCCTCGTGCTTACAAACTCCCTTCAGGTACTGGAAGGCCGCCATGAGGTCTCCCCAGAGCCTTCTTTCCTCCAGGCTGAACAAGGCGATGTGATTCGTAAAGGGCTTTTGTCCTAAAGATACTTGATTGTCAGTCCTATGGAAGCTCCTATCCTATTACTGAGTTTGGTTAAATCTTCATTTTTTTTTGCCCACTGTCATGGTATGTAAACTTTTTCCATTGTTTTGTTGTTTAGCTACTTCGGGCATAAAACCATTCACAGATTCCATCAAGAAGATTGTTGAGCACATCTTAATCCATCATAAATGGGTAAAGAGTTTTCCTTGTATTGACACTGGTATGTTAATACTGGATTATAGAGATCGATTTCAATATTTATAAAGTATCAAAAATGGCAGTCAAAATATAAGACTTTTTTTTTCTAGAAATGTTCTACCACTCATGTTTTATAGTAGTTTGATTGATTTATTGCTGTTCTTACCGAGCTACCGCAGGTCAGATAAGATTCCCTTAGCAGCTGTATCTTCTAAGCTGTATTTACAGCTTGGTCATGGCACGGATGCTCATTATCATCATGGACATAAGCTTTGCACGCTACTGTCCTGTTTCAGATGTAATGAGGTAACTAAGCTACATGAAGAGAAGTCTCCATTCTCTGTAAATACAGTCAATTTAGCAGTAGAATAAGACATCCTAATCAATGAGAATTTCATTATCTTAAGTAGAGATGTTTTATCGTATTTTTTTTCTTCAGTAATAGAAGAAAAATCTCAAGGAGCGCCAAGTCATCCTCAACTTCATCAGAATTCACAGAAAATGTTCTTTTCTGCTGTAGTGCCTTGTTCCAGATTGAACTGAGAAAGCTGACATGATAAACTGCCCCTATTGCGCTCATGTCACCAGCACTTAATTTTACCGCATTGATTTATCTTGAGAAACTGTAACAATTACCTGAGCACAATGCTTCCCATGTTGTTACAGGTTGCCATGCAGGTTTGAAAGTGGTGTGTTCCCCGCTGCACTATTTCCTGTTTTTCAGTTTATGCTTTCATCAATACTGTTACTTGTAGGCAACTTTCTGGGAACAGAGCTCTTCTTTAGACCATACAGCGGCCTGAACCCATTTCAAGCCTAACTCGGCTGAATTTCTCTAACGAGACTTTATTTATGATTTCATTATGCAAGGAGATGGCTAGATAGATTACATGAAGGCCAAGTCAGAAGATGCAACGCCCTAAATTATTCAACCTGCAATTTTAATTCACTATTCTGTTCTTATGCTAGGCAACAATATCCACTGAACTGCAAATTTTTAACAAAATTGCACGAAATTCTCTACCTATAACATTGGCACTGAAACAAGTCAGGACTAAAGGAGTACTATACTGGGGAATAAGTTTTCATTTTCATCTTGTGTATTATATTCGGCTCTTCCCCCATGGGGTCAGTGTCTCAAGCTGGCGGTCTGTTTTGCCATTTCTCTCCAGTCACACAATTCACACCATGTAAACGCCTAAGTGATCTTAACATGTATCAACAGAGAGTCCCGAGGAGGAGACTTGGGTCACACAAAATGCCACCTGGGTTCACTTACAGTTTTAAGAAATGAGTGCTTAACAGATACTGTGTGCATAGTGGGGAGGAGTGACATCATTTTAGTAGAATAGTGCCATAGGGTTTATCAGCAGGTCAAGCTTCATGCTCCGATCACGTTCCTAATTCCACAACATAAAATTACAGAGTGGTCACATTAACAAGGAGATGAGACTCCTCCAAAATTTAAGATTTTAGAACTCAGAGCCCATTGCATAAAATAAACATACAATTAAGATTATATTCCTGATTAAAGTAGCTTAATAGTTAATGTTTACAGAAAAGAAGTCCCTTCTCTCCATTTAAGTAGAGCAGAATGACTGCCCTGTGTATTTTGTTACCAAATAATCTTCCATGGCTGATTCAGTAGCAGAGTAAAAAGATCGTAACTTTCTGATTGTTGATGTTCTATTAATAGGAAAGAAAGTTAGATTTAGCAACTTATACTTATGTGCAATTTGCTATAGTGATTGCAATTTGCTATTCATCGCAGTTTCCCTTATATTATTCTGAAGAACTACTTGATAGCAGGCAGTTCTCCCCCAGTTGTGGTGCAGCACAGCTGCAGCAGTCACTCTGTGAGAATCTCAAGTCCTCCTTCACTATAACTGCAGAGATGTTCAACAAGATCATTATCTAAGATTCTTGAAGAAACCAACCTGCCATGGGATAAATGCCCTCAAGTGATTACATAACAGGTGAAAGACAAAAAGTTTGTTTTTTTAGCAGAAGGTCACTAATAATGCCCCTTAGGAAATCTGTGCAGGGGACGTGCCCTGCTTAACATATTCAGTAGCAGTCTAGAAAAGGAACATGCCACGTGATGGCAAACTTTGCTGAGGAGCCTAAATTAGTCAGATTAATAGGACAAAGATGACCACACAGAGTTGCTGAAAAAATTGGAGAGAAATATTATTATAAGGCAGAGGGAGTACAGTGCAGGTCAAGCAACACCCATGGGAAAACCCAGCAACTATACACAAGCCATTAGTTCTCAGATGGCAACCAACACTCGGGAACAACACGTTGTAAAAGATCTCCGAAAGCGTCAGCTCAGTGCTCATCAGTGGTCAAGAAGCATGTGGAATGGCTTTCCAATTAGGAAAAGGAATAGAGGCCAATGCAGATTGTTACACAACTGTATACATTTATGATGTGCACACATTCCAAGTATTGCATCATGTTCTCTACGTGGTTTGCCAGGTTGGATGTTCTGGTGGAACATTCCCGCCCAGTATAGTGAACTGAAATGCATGATCATCAAGCAATTTGCATACTAATTAACCTGGTTATAACATACTTCCCCACCCCCACCTGTGATATATCCCCTTTCTGAGACCTTATTTTCATTTGCTGCCTTGCAGGTGCTGCTTCCTGCCTTTCAGAGATGAACCAAACTACTTCACAAACAGGGGGCTTAAACAGGAAAGGAGATGATGCTGCCTTGTACCCTGCTTCCTGCATCACCCTGACACTTCCTTCCTCAAAATCATCAGGTGCAAGCACTCCGAAAGCCATAAGTCATCTTGCTTGATCCTTGGTTACCAGTAGCATTCAAACCTCAAAGTCAGAGCTTCTTCCACCCAGTTGCAAAGCTGCTGTGAAGGCCATCTACCTTGCACCCACATTCAGTGCCTTTCAGCCCTTGGAAAACACCTGAGCAATGAGATTTTGAAGCTGACCTCTTCCAACTGTGACAGTGTGCAGGCAGTTAGCAGGTCTTTCTCCTCCAAGAAGTGAGTTTACATACTCCATGCTAGATGTATTCAGATTTCTTTGTTCTCTCACTCCCAATGGGCTACCTAGTAGCTTGCTGAAAGCAAGTCTCATGGTAGCTCAGGTTGGTGCATTTAATGTGCATTATGAGCACAGCCTTTGTGCTGCTGACAATTCTTTCTGTCACCTCAGGTGAATATAATAGGAATATGCCCAGCTGCCTCAGAGTTCAGATTATCCAGAGTTTGTTATAATTTAAGTCATTGTCACTAACATGTATAATTGAATACAAAGTCTAAAAACCTAATAATGAAGAGCAGTCACCATCTTTAAAGGGACATTTCAAAGTCAGGCCACACATTTGCACGTATCCATTCACAAAACCCAAAACTCTCCAGTTACCCATAAAACAGGAACAATTTCATCAGGGACACAGCAAGCTTTTCCTTGATGCAGTCTCCTCTGTTAGTCCTTTGAATTCAAACCTAAACTTATTTCTAGACATTAAATAAATCTTAGGTTACAGAACTGTCATTTGTGACTTTCTCTTTAATGTAGGTCCACAGGGAGATGTACTTAGACCCAGATGAAAACAAAAAATCATTTGTTGTGGTAGCTGAGCTGAAGAAGTGACTCTGGCTTTCACCTTGCCACATTGCTGCATTGTTCACTACGAGGAAATGGAGGTGGCATTCAGGGCAGCCACTCTGCTGGAAGACGTGTCATTGCCAGATAAATTTCTGCATTCTGTCCACAGAATGTGTTCTGCAGAGTGCAGAAGACAGTTTCAGAGCATTCTAGAGTGAATGAATACTTTGAAGCTGCTGGAGGATGCACTTTATTCTAATAGAGAGCCTCTACTGCCAAAAAGAGAACACTGGACATTTTCAGAATAAAAGAGAAGACACTACCATAGAAGTACAGAGCAGAGGAGCCACTGTTTCAAACTACTTAAAAAAAAAAACAAAAACAAAAAGCACACCCTAAGTGGTTACTGGTACCTGGAAGCAGACAGACGGAAAACCAGTGCTACTTGTTGCAGAAAGAAACAGTTCTTCCGGTGTATCTGAACAAAAACTGATTCAAGAAATTGATTTTTGGTTGTTTTACTTAAAATAGTTGTTGCAAGAATATCATTTTAAGATATTAAATATAACAAAAATAATTGCATCTTATCTGCATTCTCGTATGAGTTGGAACAGTGCCTGTTATGCACCGCTGTCTCACATTACCATGTGACACATAAACGGAAGATCAGCACGCATAAGGACTCAGGTCTGCTAGCAAAGAGGAGCCATAAAACTTTTCTAAGGAAGACATCAGTGCCTTACTCCACAGACAGGGAATTATGCCAGTTGCAGACACACTTCTGCATTCCAAAGGAGGAATATATCAAACTGTAATAAATGGCTGCAGGGTTATTTCAAACCAGCATAATGGATTAGCTGGGAGACTGAGCAATCCCCATCCAGCCCTAGGAAGCAGAGGAAGAACGCGAAGCTGGCATTCCCACTTGTGTAGTTAGTCCTCGGTGTGATCTTGTCATTGGGTTGCGAGGCAGCGCTCAGAGGCAGGGCATAGATGAAACACAGGTGGAGAGGCAATGAGAAGCACAGTGAATCTTGAAGCTAGTAGCTGCTCTGCCTGTAAACCTGCACCTAGATGTGTTGCTGTTTGTCTTGCTGTGGTTGGGTTGGCTTTCTGTTACATAGGTCAGGTCAACATCAAGCTTGGGTCACTGCGAGGAGCAGCGTGGCACTGTGCGACAGGTAAAGCTGCATCACACTTAAATCTTGTGAGGATGCTTTTATCTGCAGGCAAGGAGCTGTTCTGGGAAACAGAACCCAAATCCTTGGTAAATCTGCAGGCAGCTTTGCTGACAGCATCTCTTTTTTAACTCTCATCTCTCCTTCCCTGCTCTCATATCCTCAGGCTTCCCTCCTTAGGGCTGAATGTTGTGTTGCTCTCCAGTGACAGTCACTCAGCCCCACAGCTGTCACCATTTGGGGAGCAGCTCCCCCCCCAGTTCCCCCGAAGTCATACACTGGCACCCTACACATGGGCTGTCAGGTTGTTGAAATCAGTTCAGATCATGAAACTTTTGCAGGAGCCTCTGAAGTGCAGAACTGGGTCAGACTTCCCCTTTCCAGAGGATGGGCCACAGCACTCATTGCTCTTTGCTGCAAGCCATCATTTTCCCCCTTCCCCTATGCCTGGGCTATGGCCTGAAGGGTACAGCAGTTCTAACTTCTGCTACCAGTTTATACAGTATGAAGTGATTGATTTTAAGCAAAAGGACAACACCTTAAAGTCATTCTTCATGTCAAAACCTCAGCTTTAGTTTAGACAAGCTTCTAGTCTGCAATTTAATGTAAACACATTTTTCCCTTGGAGAAGGGGAAGCTGCTTACAAACTGACATCAACAAATAAAAAAGCAGAAGCAACAGGAACTGAATTAAAGAAATATCTTTTCAGATTTGTAATATCTTAAAACTTCAGTTTCATTTTTAAATATTCTTGTAAAGTAACGTTACTTTCTATTTTCACTTGGAGGAATAAATATAGCTTTCCTCCCCTTCCTTTTGACTTATTATTTGGTGGGCTGAGTCTTGCCACAGCTTCCCTCCATACGTTCTGAGAAAGTTGAATAAGGAATTGTGTGGATTTTTTTTCCTTCTTGGTGTGTAGAACTGAGTGATCCCACAACAATGCCACAGATAGAGAGCGGCACTTGTAAGGGGAAGTCTATAGCCTTTAAAAGATCTGAGTCTAAAATTAGCAGCGATGATCAGTCCCGTACAGGCCAGAAGACATGACAACTGCATAGAATAGCATCACCTGGAGATCTGAGGTTTGGTACCCACCCCAACACAAATTTCCCTGCTTGTTTTAAATTAAGCTTTTACACTGACCTTTGCTAGACTGTACAAACATCTCCCAGAAAAGCATCATGCAGCCTCATTATTTCCTTATTTTTGGTTCCCACATCCTCTGCCCCCACTATTGCCTATTTAGATTGGTCAGGCTTCTAAAATTCACTCAATTTAAGTAGGAATCAGGTCAACAAGAATTTGCATCAGATACCTGTTAGCATACCCATTAGCAAGTACCTGCTGTAAATAATTCTCTCATCTCAGAGCAACTACTTCTGGCAGAATTTTTAGTGTTTAAAACATGCACACAGTTTCGGGCATTCAACTTTGGGCAAAGATGCTTACCTGTATGTTTGTGCCATTTTACACAATCTCTGTCAATTCTTAAATCAAGTCTGCATGGAAAGAGTTCAGCACACTTTTCCATCTACTTGGCCTTCTGTAAGATGCAGGTGCACCCAGCGATGCGCCTTGAGAAGCTATTTTAATGTGGCTAATTTGTTCTATATTTGCTGCTAATGAAGGCTCATATTAAACTCTCATTTTATGAAAAATTGGTAAAATGTTGATTTCTGTTTCTCTCCTGTATTTTCAACCACTCCCATGGCATCAGCTTCTCTTTACACGTCTCTTCTCCTGACCCAGTTTCTCCTGCAGACAGATCATCCTTTCATTACCCCTGCCACAAGGTCTTCACGTTTCCGTTCACCTCAGAGGTTCTCCTCTTCCATTTCATTCAAAGAGCTCGAAGACAAGGTCATAACCTCTAATTCCTCTGCTGAATGCCCACACATTATAGCTATTGCATCAAACATCATGGTCTTCGAGATGTACAGTGAAATTCTGAGGTTCCAGGGCAAAATAAGTACAATCCAGGAGCTGCAAGTTATTAGGATGGAGGTGTTAATCATGGTGAAAGCCATTCAGCATCTGATCTGGTTCCGGACAATGCCATGCAAGCATGCTTCTAGCCACTTGCAGTTCTTGGGATGACAACACCAACCTTGTTTGCAAGTCTATTCTCTCAATCTACGTTACACAGATCACCAGATTTCATTTATAGTGTTCAGGTAATTATAATCAAACACCAAGCTGTTCAGTTCTTTTGTTGAAAATATACATTTTGCATCTTACTGTGTTTGTTTTTTATTCCTTGAACTGTTAGCATGTCTCCCTGTTCAGGGGTTCAATCCTCAGGAGCTCACTATGTACATAAGATAAAGCACTTGTGCAGTCCTACCTGCTTGTTAACTGTCTGCACATTCATCTGTATCTGTGGGCTGCCCCTGCATTTCCCAATCTTCTAATCTGCTCGTAAACAGAAAAATAAAGACATCTCATCAAGAAAGCATCAGGGTAGTAATGGGGAAATACATAAAGGGATGGTGTGAAAGTAGCCCATGGGCAGCTATGGGAAATAGTGGGTGAGAAGTGGAAGATTTAGGATCAAATCTTGGAAAGGAATTGAGTGAAATAGCTATAAAATTTTTTATTGCATCAAATTCTATTGCAGAGGGAAAAAACACTGCCCTAAACTAGGAAATATTCCATGCAATACAAAGTCTGATTTATAACAAATCTAAACAAGTCCCACTTTTCTAAGTGATGGACTTCTTAAAACATTATTTTACAATTTGCTTCTCCTACCACAGACTAAACAGACTCTGAAGCAGTGTGTTTTACAGTCCACAGCCTTACCATCCTTCTACAGCAATCAGAAATTTTCCTCTTGGCAGCTTCCCGGTATATGTTCTGCATACCTCTATAAAATAGCTGGCAGCTTCTTCCCCAGCGACAAGACCAACACAGAATAGTCAAATTTTCCATTATCCTCAGAGTGGTCCTGTTGCAAGAGACAAGTACAAGTGTAGAATGGTTGCCAACCACTCTTGGTGACTGTAGAGCACCAAGTGAACCCCTGCAACAGACCCAACTCTATTTTGCCACCCTATCACAGCAATGATAAACTAAAACTGAATAGCAACTGAAATACATGGTTTAACTTATTTCTACTATCAAAGTCCAGATGCACACAAAAATATTTAACAATCCTCTGAATCATGGAAGCAAATCTGCCTTGAAGTTCTCAGGGTGTTCTCACTTACAGAATAGCTTTTGAGCAGACATTTATGACTTGGTCTCTGTAGAGTCTTGGCTGGAATTTAAGACTTCTCCACAGGTAGGTTCCTAAATACAAGGAACCTGGCTCTTGGTAAAGCACAATGTGTCCACAGGCACAACAGCATGCCAGACTACCCAGACCCATCTCCAGCCCACCATGTGGCATTTGGAAAATTGAGTCAAGTGGGGAACAGCGGAGAAAGGAACTGGATCCCTCCAGCAAAGAAGGCCACCAGTACGATTCAGACAGGTCGGACTGAGCTGGATGGTTGACAGACCTCTAAAAGAATACGTACTGTAGGAAAAAGAGGTTGCAGTTCACATGACATCTTTCCTTTTAAGCTAATATTAAACTGATTAGCAAGTTGTTGGGGGAACCAAAGGCTTCTGTGCACTGCCCAGCAGAGACAGCACAAGAGAAATTCTGAAGGCTTGACTTTTTCTGTGGTACCCGTTTGTGGCAACTCTTTACAAGTAAAGAGCCCTCCTGCACTTAAATGAAATACATTGGGGTTGTGATTTAACATAAAAGTCCTCCCTGCAGTTCTACTCAAAGTGTATTTAATTCCCTGTCATATAATATTGCTGAGAGCTAGCTGAATTTAGCCTTAGAAATAGTGGATGCGTACCTGTGCAAACTGCTGTAGGGAACCTGCTCTGGCAGGGGGGTTGGACTCGATGATCTCTTGAGGTCCCTTCCAACCCCTGCAATTCTGTGATTCTGTGATGTTGCAGCTATGGTTCAAGTATAATTCGTATTGCTGTTTAAGTAGTTTAGGATCTATTAGGAGAAGAGATGTTTGTGCATAGCAAAGCATTACAGAAACATGGGACCCCCACAGAGAAGGTTCTGTCTCACATCCCCTTAACATTTGGGAGCAATTTCAACCCCAAAGTGCCCCTTTCAGATTATCTTTAATGCTAAAAGCGTCAGCCACACTAAACACCACACATACCTTGTCATGTTATTTTACATTATTGGTGGACCTGTTATACAATATTGCATTCTGAATGCATGGCTTTCCTTGGGAAAGGGTGCTCAATATGCCAAGAAGGGGAGGGAGAAAAACAAGAGGTTAATGAATTTGTGTACTAATATGGAAAAAATAAGCTGATGGCTTTGAGGGCGCTGAAGAATACTCGATGATAACAGAAGTTCGACCGGAGAAGCTGAGAACTGGAAATAGAAGTGAATATGCCAATAATAGACTCAATGCAGCTGATTTCAAGTGGTGGTTTAAGCACTGCCTGACAAGGGACTAATGGGAGGATAAGCGAGTGGTGAAGTTTGTTTGGAAGGCAGCACGCAGAGAGAGGATGGATGGGCCCCGATCGTCATGCTTCGGTGAAAGAGACAATAGCTGTTAATCAGAATCTGTCTGACTCTGATGAATGTTTTAAAACCCACAGCAGGCCCATCACCTTCCTCCCTCTGTCCACCCAGCGGAGCAGCTGGGAGGTTTCCCCTGTGGCTGCCCCAAGCAAGTTGTCTGCAGCTTTTTGCACTTATAAGATGTGACCCCCACAGGAGGTTTGGCTGCTGAGGATGTGGCCTCGCATTCCCTAACCACAAAGGTATCTGAAATCAATCTGAGTATCCCCCACCAAAAAGGGAGGACATAGAACTGACAGTGTATGAAACAAAGCTGAGGAGCAAGCAAGCGCAAAGAGAATTTGCTTCATGCCAGCCCTTCATTCTCGGTTAAGGTAATGAGCCAGAAGTAGCTGTGCAAAACGCAGAGGCAGCCTGTTCTCCTGCAGAGCAGTTCTCACTTTCTCATCTTAAACCACTGGCAATTTTTTTTTTTTGTTCAATGTTAATCTTTCTCCCTGACCCAATTTCCACCTCCCCCACAATTTAGGATATTTCAGCAGATACCTGTAATTTTTATGAATTAAAGTAAATGTCAGAAAGCAAAGCTGCACCTCCCATCGCTCTCAAAGAGCTGGAAATAAAACCCAGAGTCTAAGGCTATAAAGCTCAGTGCTTCACTTCAGAACATGGTTAAAGCAAGTTCACTTAGCAGCTCCACATTAAAAACGTTTCCAGAAGGATTACTGAATTCCCTCAAACCAAACCAAAGAGCAACACAAGCTGTATTCCAACACCATTTTTTCAAATGTTTTTCCCATAGCAGCCTCAGCCTGCATGATCATTTTAGCAGCAGCCTTGGTGGCTTATACCTTTTCAGATAGATCTGTAATTGTTAAAGCCTTGAAGTAACTTTTAAAGGCAAAATGGTTGCAAGCTGAACTGCATCGCATTGACCCCAAGCCTCAAGAACAGGAAAGGAAAGAAAATTCAGTGGTCAGAGATGCAACTTCACAGATACTCCTAGGTGTCTGATAGGGCAGAACTCACTCTCATCATCCCCACTTTTATTTTTATTTTTCTAGTTTCTCCTCCTCACTTTAGGAGTTATCTTTGCCCATCTCTGCAAACCACTCATTGCTCTTCCCAGCTTGACAAGAGCCTTGTATTCCTTGACTGCTCTTCCCCTTACAGGCAGCACAGTTTGCTCACTGTGAATGAATTCTGGGCTCCGCAGCAGCTCTCTACTGATGCTTGCAAATGGTCCCCATGGCCTGACTTCTGGTCCTTTTGGATGTGAGGGATGGGAAAAGACAGCAGCAAGGGAAAGAGGAAAAGCAAAAGCAATGTTTCCCCGGTGCAATGGGATGGAAGGACACAGGCAAGAATTCCAGCTCTGCAACTTATTTTGGGGTTTCCTTCCCCTCTGTCCCTTAGCATAGGGCAGCTTATGTGCAGACCTTGATTTGAAGCTCCCATAGGAGCTGACCACCTGGGGATCCCTCGTGTCACTATTCAGAGGAAAACTATTGCAGCTTCCTTCTGCGTGTCTTCAAAGAACAGAGAATTATTTTTAATAACGTGTTTTGAAGCTCTCTTATAGTAGGTTGAACTACAACTTCTGAAAAACCTCAGTGAGTCTACAACATTGAATTTGCATTTCTAGTCTCTAGATTAATTACTTTAATGGCTGAGGCAAGCTAATCTCCTCTAACTCAGACAAATTTGTATTTTCACGTGGCTCATTAATCCCTGCCTCTTCGTCTTAAGAGGCCATGCTTCATAGGACCAATGTATGTAAAAGAACAGCATGCCAGGAGTGTCTCAGGCTGGAAGGGCTGAGAACAGCAGAAGAATTGCCTGAATTTTATCTAGGCATATACCGTGGCATTCTGTACTCTCTCCACCTTTCATTTATTCCCTCCTTTTAAAGAGGCCCGGCATATACCGCCGAACAGCATGAATCGCTGTATTCCCACTGAGAATAGAATTCAACAATCAAGGAATAGCCACATATGGAATGTTTTGCCAGAGGAAACTTCTGCCACCTGGACAGAGGATGAAGGAATCAAAGCATCTGCAAATCCAATAGCTATTGTTAATGAATCAATGTCAGTGGCACAGTTAGAAACACCTTGCTGTCCAATCTTCACGTGTTGTTTCAGCAAAAGGGGATAAGTGAACAAATTTCCACACAAACCCTCTAAGGAGATGGGCTGCCCTGTCCTCGCCATCCAACCCAGGTACAGTGCCCAGAGACAGGAGCAGCCCAGCACAAAGCTCAGGTTTGCCTCTGAACAGCCGCTGCCTCTGCTTCACCTGTTAACACCGAGGATAGGCCTTGGTTACAGCCCTCAGTACCAATGCACAAAATAACCACAAAACAGTTACAATGCTGCTTTGGACAGTGCAAGATTTATAGCGTAAATAAGCTACATGTGTGATAATTTTCAGTGCTGGTATTTGATCACATGCAAAGTCTCTGATGAAAGAAGGAATTGATCTGTTCACTGTACATGGCTTTGAGACCTACCCTGGAGATCACCTCCCTCCTGATTTAGGGCAATTTTACCCCTCTCTCCAGGTGTTTGACCCCTGAGGCCTGAAATCCTCAGCATAGGTGCCGTTGCTCACAAACCAGTTGATACTGTCACATATCATATTGATTCCTGCAGTGCTGTGCCTTGGAGCAGCAGACTGAAAAACGTCAATCTCGATTACTAAACAAAACACAAGATTTATTTGTGATTATATGTCAAGAGGAAGATTACCACTAGCTACACGCTTGGGAAAAGAAGAAATCAAATGTCCTCACTTTGACAAGGATGCCAAAGTGTATGTAGGTACTAAACGCATCCAGCTACACATATATATTTTTTCCACTCTCAGATACTTGCCTTTATGTACGTATGTATTAATTAGCTCCTCAGGGGTATATGAGTATGTATGCATACCCTCACACAGCCACACCACAGAAAAATACCCCTTGATGCAATTCAGACAAGTGAGAGAAGCCTGACAGGGAGATTTTCCTGGCCATTCCCTTGGACTCTCCCGTGCTGCACAAATTTTGATGGATTCTGTCTGGATTCCTTTAAGGTCTTCCCTTGCTGCTGTGTCCGAGCTCCTCGTTGGCATTATTGAATTCAGTCTGACAAAACACGCCTGAGTGGGAAGTATATCTCACTGTAGATAGAGAGATGAGCTGAAGGGATAAGTGCAAGAACTGCAGGGGGGGCCCTCAGCAAGGACAAGAAGGAAGCCCCAGTCTGCCACATCCCCCGACATCATCCTCTCAAGGGCCAACCCATGCTTGAAGAACCACATCATCTCTCAGTAAAGATCTGAGAAGCAATTTCTCTTCTTCTCCCTGCTTCGGCCAGTGCTCCCATTCACGTTTATTCTGTCCTAGCAATGCCAGCAACAGCAGCCTTCTCCCAGAGTCCTGTTTCTTAATGCTCATAAGACAGCATTACACCATGTCACTCTCACTGCTGCCAGGCTGCTTTCATTCCAGTCCACACTCCTTCCATCAACACCGCCACAGGCAGCAACAGCAGAGCACCCCCTGCTCCTTCAGCAGTAGACACGGCTGTGGCCTACGTGAGTAGACGCAAGCAAGCTTCAGCCTCACTGGTGCTGGTAACCATAGCAGGCAGCCGGGCTGCACAGGGTGTGTGGCCACCCAATGGTGTGACACCCACAGGGGTGACTGCCTTCTTGCTCTAATCACAGATGTTTCCTACCTGTGGTTTAAGCTACGTACAGCATGCCCACATGGCCTGCGGCTTGGCTTCCTCATGCTGCGCAGAGAAATCTCCGTTACAGTGAACAAAGTGACACTGCGTTAGGTAGCAGCGCTGGAAACACCAATGGCTGTCAACGTGAGTACACCAAACACCCTCACCAGCAGTAATGTATGGGCAAGAGGCACTATGAATTCACCAGCCAGACTCAGCAGAAGCCCCAGCTGATGCATGAGTGAACGTTCCTAATCTCTTCTACGCAATAGGCGAGTCTGACAAAGTTCATCTAAAACACACAAAAAGTTAAAGAAATTCCATAGGAAAAGCTTCCTGAAGAAATGCCTCTTCTTGCCTGGACTGTTTTGCATGTTGCCATCAGCCAATCAAACCTTTTTATGTACTGTAGAAGGGCATAGAGTTCTCATAGCACACATGAAAAACATGCTGGACAAGGCAGTTTGGGTTATTCCTACCTTAGGCAAAGGCAAGTCCATCCATGGGATTGCTTTTGCTCAAGGGTCTGGGTGCACCTGGTGGGTAATACAGGAAAATGGAGACATCTGTTTTGTACCTCAAGGGGATTTGATGCTGGGTGAGAACAGCCGACAATTTGAATGGTGGGATGTTAATTGTTACATAACACTGCATGTCATCATTACTATGGTTATATGCCTTATCAATGGTATTACAGTAAGAATCACCCAGATTAAAGAAAAACAAATTCTGATGGAACCTGAATTGGTTTCAGCATGCAGTAAACCAACAGCATGCACCATTCCTCCCGCCCTGAAGGACTGTTACGCCAGAAGGTGCCCGAAGTCAAGGACTGAATTAACTCCACTGAATTTTCTGTGATCTATGGACCATTCCTGTAATGATGTGTGTATATATCAAAGGTATATATACAAAGGCAAAAAAGGTGCGAGTAATCAGGATGTATGGGAAATCATGGGACCTGATCATGATGTAAATGGTATGGAGTAAGTGGCGGATATTGTCCTAGTTTCACCTGGGACAGAGTTAGTTTTCTTCACAGTGTCTAGTATGATGCTGTTTTGGCTTTAGGAGAAAAAGAATGTTGACAGCACACTGATGGTTTCACCTGCTGAGCAGTGCTGCACAGAGTTGACATTTCAGCTCTTCAGCTTCTTGGTCTGTCCTTCCAGCAAGGGGGCTGCTGGAGTGGGCAGAACCAGGACAGCTGACCTAAACTGGCCAAAGGGATATTCTGTACCATATGATATCATCTGAAAAAAAAACAAAACAACAACTTTAGAACTGAGAACAGTCAGCCGGGGGGCAGTTGCTGCTTGCGGACTGGCTGAGTATTGGTCAGTGGGTGGCAGCAATTGCCTTGTGCACTATTTGTTTTGTGTGTGCATATATATGAAATCATTACTGTTATTTCTCTCTTTGTTTTCTGCCTTAGTAAGTAGTTTCTATGTCAGTCTACAGGTTCTACCTTTTGTCCCTCCTCCCAGCTCCTCACTCCCCTAACTCTCTCTCCCTCATCCCACTGGGAGGGCAGAAGGGAGTGAACCAAAGTCTGTGTGGTGTTTAGCTCCTTGATGGGTTAAACCACAATAACACATTGGAAGAAAATACTATTGCATGCAGTCAACTGAGCTTTCTCAGGGATGGAATAAGGCAGAAAAACCCACCATTGTGGTGGTGTGCATCTGAGTGCAGTACCACCAAGCCAGACCGGGAGTCCCAACACCGCACTCCCTGGTGCTATCAGGCTGAGGAAGCTTTTCCTCTTGAGACCTCTGGCCACAGGGAAAGACAGTGCCTACTTGAGTCCAGAAAGTGAAACATTCTGGCATTAGGGGAACATTTACTCACAGGGAAAACAATTTGATCCAAGTAACAACTGGAGATCAGTTACCTGGCTGGGTAGTAAGGCTGGAGCAAGGGTGACGCTGTTGTCCTCCATATCCACCACAACGCTCACATTGTACTTCCAGATCAAGATGCAGAGTGGAACTGAATACTAGTACTTTAAGTGAAATTAAAAAATAGATAATTCAACATTTCTTTTGCCTTGCCCCGCTGGCCTCTTCCCTCCCTCAGTAACGTGGCAGGACACTCTCTGAAGGCCAGGTGCTTCCTGGCAACCAGTGACATGATTTACATTTCCATGACGCTTCAAAACACCCTTGGTAGAGAAATTCTTATGCCTCACCAGAAGTCCCCTTGCAATTTCTCACGTTGGTTCTGGCTGGAACATAAGAACCAGCATCTTCCCCCTTCTTAGAGAGGATGGCAAGGAGGATTTAACAGCTACAAGTTTTTATAATCTCAGAAGATGATGTGTCCTAGAGCCAAAAATCATACCAAGAAACTGGAATTAGTGCTAAATCAAAAAGAAATGAGTCCCACTTATGGGGTCAGTCCTCACCACAATCTACTATGACCTATATCCTTCCTCTAGCACTCTCTCATCAGGCTCATAATGACTTGTGATGAGATCCCAACCCAGCTCAGGACAACATGTCTGGATGCAGGATTAATCCTCTGCTGACACGAACTGACAAGATGCCGTTGAGTTTGATGAAGCGCTATCAATTTACAACAGCCGAGGATATGTCACATAAGGCAATCAGACTTTTAAAGAAATGCAATGGCAAGAGTCCTAAACATTTTCAAAACGCTGTGCTGTCGGAATAGATCTCAGAGTACAAAGCCCTTCTTGGAGTAGTAGTCAGAGACCCAGATGGGTTGCTGATTTTATCCTGCTTGGAGCATTGTGCACCCACCTCTCCCCACTTTCCAGTTTTTTGTTTTTTTTGGTGTACCTTAGGACCCTGAAAGAAGTCTCTGATATTATGTCAGCCCCAAAGCTTGGCTTAGAATAGGCCAAATATTTTGCTGAGTTTATTCCTCTCTACCTGCCTCATTGCTGGAGCTTCATCTTGAAACATTTCTTTGTCATTGTGTCTGTAAAGTGTGGCGTTTCAAAAGAGAAAAACAACCTATAAAAGGCAATTAATAATACATGCCGGTACTCCCAAAATTGTTCAGAACACTTCACTCAAGGCGTTGAGACAAAACAGCAAAGTTACTAAATAGCATGCAACAAAACAAGACCCATGGAAAGGCACAATAATAACCTGCATTTCTTAGGATCTTTTATCCAAAGTATTTCGCAAACATATGCATATCATTGAGGGATCATTCATCTAACTCTGAAACACAGCTGCCTTCCCTTCAGAACTACGTTATATAACAGCACATAAAACTGTATAGCAGAGTCAGAGAGAGGAAAATGAACAGTAACTGTTCTAGTTGAATTACAGAGCAAGCACTAAGTCAACAGAACACTACTTTCTCCAGGTAAGATCTAGTGGAACACTCAGCACTGCATTCACATTCATGTGGAAGATGTTACAACATCACTGATGATTAAGCCATGGGCTCATGGCTAAATGAAAATCCAGTACCATTGGCAGCAGAATACCTCTGCCACAGTGTGAGAGAGGGCCCAAGTGTTACCTGGTGAGTCAACATTCATTTCTGAATTGTGTGTACTTCCTCAAAAGTCTCCCAGTGGAGTATCAATCAGTGAATTTTAGTGTTTTCCAAGAGCCATTGTGATCATAGTCGAGGCACTAAGCTCATTCTCACACTTCTATTGGGCCAGGAGCGCTCAGTGCTGTTTCTGAGAGTGGTCGGTCAGGCCACAGGATGCTCTCTTACTTACACTGGTGGAAATTAAGTCCCTCATGCACCAATGGGGTTGCATGGGGGATGGAGTAATTGTATTTCTGCTTGTGAACAACACTGACCACTTAAGGCACATAATCCCCCCCAGCAACTGGAGCTTCGAGACTTGTACAGAAGTAACTGGCAGGCCAGCATTCAGGAGCTGCTTCTAATAACCAGTTATTTGTACAGATGCCTACTGCTACATTCTACACAAAACACGTGGTAGAGGCAGGACCCTTGCTGCTAGGTGTATCCTCATTTCACTCATCCCCTCTAAGTGCATAGCTCTCATTTGTTTGCATCATAACAAACTTCACACGTTGAAGTGGCCAGTATTTTATTCTGAAGTTTCTGGTGATGCTTTACGAGGAGAAGTCAGCTCTGCTCAGAAGCCTTAGTTCTGGTTGTCTGCTGTTTCAGGTCTTGAAGTGCATGAAGTTATAATTGGTTCATGCTTGGGAACTTTCCTCTGCAGATAAAGGCTGGGAATATCAGTGTAAATACTATCTTGAAGATCGCACAGCCGAAAACTATTCCAACAACCATAGGCAATACACCTCAAAACAGGAATTTCTTTGGTTAGTTTTATAATAAGCTGCACTTCCCAATAGTCCTTCACAGCACTGGAACCAGAGCTTCTCTCCAGGTAGTCCCATGCTCTTTACACCTCCAGAAGTTGTGGAAGGTGGCAGGAACAAAGACACCAAACCAAACCCTCCTCTGCTCAACATCATGTGCTCTGACTGCTCCTCTTGGCAACAGCTTTCTTCAGGAGGAGAAGAGGTCCTGATACGGAAGAGGTCCAAGATAAGCACTAATCTCAGATCATCTCCTGCCAACTATCACCACAAATTATTGTAACAGACAGGATTTGCCTCTCCCTGCTGTGGCCAACCATGAAATACATGGCATTCTGAAGCCTAGAATGCCTGCTAATCCAAAGGAAAGGTCTCTCTGGCTTGGTGTGGGAAGAAAAAGATGGTGCATTTTCCACTAACATCTTCTAAAGGATCATAGGAATGCACAGCATAATCTGCCTTTTTCCGCTACTAGGGGATAGTTGGGCACAACAATTTGTGCCCTATTTTCAGAGAAAGCAGCACAAAAATCTGTAGTGTGAGAAGCACACGGGGTGCCTGAGCTGGTGCTTCATCCAAAAATAAATAAATAGGATCACCATACTCATAGCTGATGAGAGCTAGCCTGGCAGTAGGTGCACCTCCTGCTGAAGCAATATCACTTCCTGCCACCTTTGACTTTGTCCTTGCCTCCTGCAACCCCACAGCAGTTAGAAGGCAGCTGCAGGCAGTATTGCCCTCTTTTCTTTACACAGCGTTTCTCTTCCTTGTTCACACATACCAATAGCGTAACTGTTTTCTGTTGTCTAAAATACCCGGGGATATCATTTTAACCTGTAGCCAAAGCAGATCCAGCTAGTCTGAATTCACCTTTGAAGAATAAATAGGAACATGGGAAGGCTTTGGAATCAAAGCTATTGCAATCAAAGACTAGAAATCTCCAACTATGTCTTGAGAGTTCATCTGGAGATGAGAGTCCTTGCAATTTAAGAAAGAAAAAGATAGTATTAAGCAGCTACTGTGCGACTCTTTCACCTCCATTCCTCCTAATTTCTCATCTCCATGTGACTTCTATATTGATAAAAAAACATCTTCTTCCAAGCTATTTAGTGTGGCAAACCAGCCTGAACACAGATAAAACCTCACTGAACCAGGGAGCTTACTGGGACAGACCCTCACCAGTCAGTCAGCACCAGCTGATAAGAAATAATTCAGTACAGTCTATTCTGCAGTCTCTGGCCCTGGGACACTAATCCAGAGGCTAACAAAGCAGTAATCCCCTGCTGATCCCCAGGCTCCATTTCCCCTGCTCAGCCCCACATCATCACTCGTGACTGTATCAGCTCTCACCACCCTCAATCTCCCTTCCTTCCCTTCTCCCCCACCTCACATTCTCCTCATTGGTGCAAGATTGTACCTGCCTTTTATGACTCTTCTCATCTGTTTCTTTTTGGTTATTTCAGCCTTGCCTCCTGAATTGTTGCTATCCCTAAGCATAGGGTATTTCTCTGGATTTTTGAGTTGAGTTTCTCTAAAAAAACCACATTGCTGATGCCCCAGCAGCAGGTTCCCGCCTCCGCAGGTGCCCAGCCCTTCCCCAGGAGGGGATATGTACCAGTGAGCTGGTGAGCAGCCCTGGTTACAACACGACAGCCTCCAATTACCCTGCCAGGATTTCAGAAAGCCATAAGTCATGCCACAAACACCAGATCCTCAAGCTCACTTAATTTTCCTGTTAGCATTGCCAAGAGCTGTGGGCAGGGATGGAGCAAGGCAAGGGGACATGACTCCAATTTTCAACACAAAGCAGTACTTGAAGAGATCCATTTCCAAATCACATGCAGGTTCATGGAATACAGTAGAGCCACAGTGGTCTCCCCAACTGTGGGATTACTATTTCTATTCAAAGAGTAGAAGCTGACTAAGATCCTCATTTTCAGTCCATCCCTTCTGTATCCTTTTTATCCTCCCTAGTCTCCAGATACCAAAGAGAATGGCTGCACTACGTAGGCCTACAGGTTAGTGTATTTCAGCTTCTTCTTTCCCACTGACTGAGAGGGAATAGAAAGACAAAAGCACACAAGTCATAAGAAACGGGATTGCCTCAAAGAGGCAAGAGTCCTCTAAAGCCACATCCATCATACCTACATATAAAAGCAATGGTAATGCTGAAATCCCATCTGAAACTCTCCATCCCTCAATGAGGCTCTTCAGTGCTGCCTTTTAGAGGCCACAAGCACCCAATCCCAGCAGGAGTGCAGCTGCTGGGCACAAAACCCCCAGCCTCCAGCCTAAAGACTTGACCCCCAACCAAAGAGGCAAGCCAAGCAGACAACACACATCCTTCTTCATTCTACTCTGTGTGAGAAAGGAAAATCTTGGGGTGAGGAAAAGAGTTGAGGAAGACACAGCAGTGTCCACCCATCCTCACTGAGGATGCACTACAGTTCCAAACCAACACCTGTCCTCCTCCCATCAGAGGGTCTGGACATGCCACTGGCATAAGGATATGACACATCCCTGTTGGGCCAGAACTGGGCCCAGGAGGAAGCTTAGTGATCTGGATCAACCTGGGAATGCACACATCTGCTATCAAGGGACATCGCATCTTGTGGCTCTTACTAAAAAAAAGCTAAAATGCTCCTTGCCCCAAGTTGCTGTGCGCTGTGACCGATAACCTATGTATAATCCTTGCAGCTACAAAGGATCCCAAAGCAGGTGGGCAATTCATTAGGTGACTGCATCCTTCCCATACACCACTGTTTCCTTCAGTCCCGCAACCAGGAGAATTTGTCACCTCCCTCTTTTCCCTGCCAAGGGAACTTTGCTGCTCTATCCTTGCTGCTCCTGGCTACCTGTTGGCCCTAGAGATGACATGTCTGTAACTGATAGCACTCCTGTGGATAGGACACAAGTTGTCAATGAAACCACATTGCTGCATCAACATCTGAAGATACAAAAGTGAGGCTGTGACCTCTTCTGATCCCATTGCCCACTGCTCCCTGGGGAAACCAAACCTGTAACAGCAATCACTCCGCACAGCCACCTTGCAGCTAACTGCTCCTCCCCTGGAAATCACTTCTATCCTTAAGCACCAGACCAATTCATTTGGGATTACAGTCACAGCATACGCATGCTGCATCCATGCATCTACGTGCTCTTTACAAAGCCCAGGCAGCATGAAGATGCAGCACACGGAGGCAGCACAGGAGGACAGAGAGGGGAAGGATATTTGAGTGCTGACTGAGCTGTCCTCCTGATGAAGGACAATGACAAGCCAGGATTCATCCTCTGCAGCTGCTCCCATTTAACTGCTTATGATGAATATTTACAGAGGGGGAGGTGAAGTTATCCGATTTTTTTTCAGCATGCTTTTTTCCCAGAGAAAAGGCCAGTCTGACAGCCACCCAGGGTGCCTCCAGCCCTCTAGGTACCCAGCTGCCAGAATCACTGATTCAGTACATACACACACATTCCACCTCAGTACTGACCTGTGGAAGGCTAAGAGAGGAAATCAGAGAAGTCCAAGACTGATGAAGACACTGCTGAATGCTGTATCAATTTTGGTGACCTGTCACTAGCAGATCCAGCCTCTATTAGACAGTCTGCTCCCAAACCTCAGCCTGGTGTTTATGACTCCCGTGCAGCTGATCTGGGCTGGACCCACAGCATAACTAAGCCCAAGAGGCTTTCCCCTAAAGACAGCTGCTGTCTGACGCTTCACCACCACCACCAGGCAAGCCACTGCATTAAGTTCCCCAAGTTCCCCAGAGGCTGTGCGACGTCTGCCTTAACTTCATACTCACTCCAGGCTTCGGCTGTAAGAGGGACCACAGCTTGGCCAGCCTTATCTCATCAACATTGATAAGTGGCACAGCTGAAACAGGACTCAGCCAGATGGGATTCTCAGGAGAAAAAGCCATTTCTTCTCCCACCTTGCTGCTTTCTGCACCTCAGGAAGGAGAGCCAAAAAATGAGATTTCATTTTGCTCTTCCCTGTTGTGCAGCTCTTTATTCTTTCTTGCTTGCTCAGGTTTTGCACACAGAAGCATTCCCTGATCTCCAGTCTACATTTGCTAATGCTTTGAAGCAGTCCTCAAAGGGAAAGTCAGGCAGCCTGTGCTGCTGAGCACTGTTGTTTGGAGAAAACAAGCAAGTTTACTTTGTTGAGCAGTCTCATGAGGACTGCAGCAACCTGCAGGTTTGTCCTGTCCTCAGGGAGTTGACACTAGATGATCTTTATGTCCCTTCCAACCCAAGCCATTTTATGATTCTATATTTGGGGTTTGGGAGGAATATAGAATCCTGCTGGAGGACCAGGTGAGGCAGCTGCTCTTATTTCAGTATTTCAACAACTTCTGGGCTGGAAGAGCCTTAGCCCCCAGGGCTATCTTCTCTCCCATCAGAGGGTGTCAACAGCTCTCCAACAGGCTCAGAAGAATACGGCTTCTTCAAGCTCCCATCCTTCAGGTTAACAAGTAACTCCCCTTGTTCCCTAGTCAGCTCTGGACATCACTCAACAGTTTTTTCCACCTTCTCCCCCAGCTCTGGAGTCATCTGTGAGCATTTTGTGTAGCCACTGATGGATGCTGATGGCTGTGGGTGGGAGGGTGTCTGAGCATGAAGATGACCCCTTCTCAGAGGCTCAGCAGTTTAGAAGAAATTTCCTTGAGGGAAGAAATCAGTACAAGCACAGGATTGTCCCTGTCAGCCAGCTCATTTGCCTTACCCCCATCCAAGTGAGTGGGAGAGAGCTGTCTGCTTGCATTGAAGTGGCTGCACTGTTGATGAGTTGCAAGCCAGCGAAGAGTTCACCTGGGGAAAAGCATGAAGTGCAGCAGGGCAGAGACCCTTTTTAAACACATTTGTCTTCTGATAATCACAGTGATAAGATCTCTGGTGGAAAAATTGTACCTAATAAGATGTTCAAGAAGTCCAAGGAGGTATTCAGAGCTAGACTGAGACTAATTGGAGAAGACCTGAGACTTACCCACTGGCCATCAATATGTTAATTTGTGACATACCTGATAGAAAAACTTAACTCCAAGCTCCAGTTAAACAAGCATTGCTGCTAGGAGGATGGGGTAAAGGTGGTGGGGATAACAGCAACCCTACCTTCGACAGGAAGGAGAGAAAGGAGCAGATCAGGTATTTCTAAATGGTCAATTGCAAGAAACTACCTGAAGTCTTGCAATCATTAAAGCTGGTCACAGCCTGAGTTTCTGTGGAAAGCACTTCCACCAGGAGATCCAAACAAATCGAGAGGATGGTTTCCGTGCAGGGGTGCAGAGACAAGCATGAGCGGTAACATTAGAGAGGCAAGGGGATGTGAGGAAAGTACTTCCCACCTAACACAGGGCAAGCTAAGAGACAGCTTTGGCTGCAAAGCACAAGACAGGTGAGACAGACTTTTGAACAGCTGCATTGAGGTAAATAGGACCCTGTATACTTTCCTCCCCAGTAAAGACGCACTGAAGACAAGCTTTCCTCCACTGTCAAAACTTACTGAAACGGCCACTGCACTCCAGCTGCTCAGGTCAGGAGATGGCACTTAGAGGGGTTCTGGGGGATGCTATATCCCCTCCCACAGCAAGCACTGTGACACAAACTCCAGCAAGCAGGAAGGACTCACAGCATAACTTAAGGCATTTGGAGGATAGAGCTATTGGTGCTCAGCACCTCTAGCACCAAGTGCAAGGCTCATAGAATCACAAACACAAGTCAACAAGTACATGAGAGTGGTCATAAGATTTAACTCTGGGCCTATAGCCCAGATACGCCATCCCTAAACCCACCTAAAACCACTGGCACAGAGGAACTGTGATGCAACATTGGGCAATGAGACTGCCAGCCCACCCACCTTCTCTCAGCACACAGGAAGATGAGCAAACTTACCTTTCACTCCTTCCTTCCCTAACTGTCTTATCACCATAGCAACTGTAATCCTAGGTCATGCCATGAGAAATAAATAAATAAAAATGCAGCACAAATGAAGATACACGCTATCACCAAACACAGCCTCAGTGGTAGAATCTAATTTCCATTAGAGACATAACAGTGGTTTTGCATAATTATACATATATTAATGTTCAACATGCCCATCTTCAGTTAAAATTCATGAATTCAGTTCTAAATAAAAAGCACTGCTCGTTGCGGATTTTTTTTTTAATTTAAAAAAAGGGGAAAACATCTCTAAAAGCTCAAGTCACACTTGCATGGCAGTTTCTTAATCCTGAGATTAACGAAGAGAGCAAAACACAATGATTAAGTCAGCTTTCAAGTAGAAACATCACATAAAACATAACAGGATAGTCTGCTGCTTTTACAACACAAGGGCAGAAAGGGAGTAGTAAAAAAATCAGTAGATGCTGCAGCATACCTGGGACTGAGACCCAATGAGGATACCTCATGGCTTCTCTTATCAGTGCTTTCAGTTAAAGTAATGCCACAGCATCATGTGGAGGAGCAACACACCCTTCAAGCATAGGTTGGCTCACAACACCATTTACTACATTGCTCAAGGTCAGGATTCACAAGTGAATACTTATTTGCTCTGATGGAAACATGCAGATACCAGACAACCCCAGTCAAAGAAGTCCTGAGGAGCAGAGAGACCCTCCTCCTCTCTCCTTCACTCTTATCTGCTTCTACCTCCAGGTTTACTTCATTACTCACTAATTGCAAACAACCCTAGGCAGGTAGCCAATTTCACCTCTTTGTAACCAAGTTTCCAGGTGGGGCAGCCTTGGTTCTGGTCAAATCCCACCTTCCTTAGGGCTTATTGCCACCATAAGTGGTAGGTACCTGGGTACCTAGAGACTTTGGGGCTTCACAGCAAGTTCTTGTTCCAAGCATGCACGCAGCTCTAGGGGTGCTCCCAAAGCCCTGATGTGGCATGTGATAGACTTGAAATCAGAATCACAGAATATCCTGAGTCGGAAGGGACCCACAAGGATCATTGAGTCCAAACCCTGGCTCCGCATACGACCTTACAAAATTCAAACCCCATGTCTGAGAGCATTGTCCAAACGCTCCTTGAACTCCAGCAGGCCTGATGCTGTGACTGCTGCCCTGGGGAGCCTGTTCCATGCCCACCACCGTCTGGGGAAGTACCTTTTCCTAGCTCCCATCAGACCCTCCCCTAACACAGCTCCATGCCGTTCCCTCGAGCCCTGTCACTGTCACCAGAGAGCAGAGCTCAGCGCTGCTCCTCCGCTCCCCTCGTGAGGAAGCTGTAGGCTGCCATGAGGCCTCCCCTCAGCCTCTTCTGCTCTGGGCTGAACCAACCAGGGGAACTCAGCCACTCTTCATATGTCTGGCCCTCTAGGCCCTTCACCATCTTCATAGTTCTCCATTGGACATTCTCTAATAGTTTTTTGTCTTTCTTTTACTGTGGTGCCCCAAATGTGTCAAAAACACATATATGTGTGTCTTGTAGCTCATGCTTGGCAAAGCCAGCTCTTCCATAGCTCTGCTATACCTGATTTGTGTACAAGCTCTGACCTGCCCATGCCACTCATGGCTGGGAGGTGCATGGTCTTCTTTCTCAAGACTCTAAAGTGAAACATATCAGTCCCACCAGCAGAAGAGGTAGCAGAAGTGATGTTGAAAGTGGGTGGTGGGACTGAGGAAAATGGCTCAGCACAGACATTGGCCTCAGGCGAGGAGCACTGACATGGTGGTGACTCCTGAACTTGAAAGGGGCTTCAAAAACATGAGTCCCCTCTCTGAAGGAGCCAAATGGCTCAAGGTGTGCAAGAACATCTGTACATCAGAGGAAAGGGGCTTGTGATTGACCCTTCTCCCTGCCCCTTTGTCACCCATGGAGCCACATCCGCGAGCTCGGGGAGAGAGGAGCAGGAGAAGAGTCTCGTGTAGGAAGGAATGGGATAAACTCAATGGGCAGCTGAAGAGATGCTCCAAGGGAGCTTGTCTCTGTTAGAGCCATGTTGTCACCCCATTCCCTCACACCAGTTCTTGTACCTTTGATCTGCTCTGCATCTCAGGGATGTTTTGTCACCTCACTATGGCTCCCACAGTGCCTGTCCTCAGAGGAAGGTGGCAGTGGCAGGAATCTACAGCTCTGCTGGAGACCAGAAAGGATGGTCTTCATCCTGCAGATGCAGGTACTGAGCTGCCCTGAGGAGAGCAGAGCAGCAAGGACCAACACAACGCAGCCCCTGCTTCCCCTCGGGGGACATTTCCGCCTACTGTTGAATCAGAGCGCTCTCCCACTCCTCATGAGGCCATATTTGCTCTCACGTGCTTGTGCTCATGCATTCATCTCTCTCTCCTGCACACACCAATTAAAACCACGCTCATCGCAAGTCCTTCGGCTCAAGCACCTGGCCCTTTAATTGCTGCAATGAAGGGTACAGATGTAGGCACTTCCGAGGCCAGCAAAGCAGAAAATTAGCATTTAGTGTGAAAATGATACCACTGCATCATCACCAGTGCAAAGCAAACAACGCAACCAGCCGGGCTGCCTCCTTCCCACTCTACCTGCACGTTCGGAGCCGATGGGCGCTGCAGTGGCATCGCACCCATGGGTGCTGCCCTTGCAGGGCTGCTGTCAGGGACTTGGTGAGCCAGCAGCCACTTTCTGCTTCTGAACTAGTGATGAATCAGATTTATATACTTGCTTCTGAGATAATTCTCCCTCAAATGTCAAAAGTGCCACATTAGCTGCTGCATTGATTCCTGCAGAGTTTACAGAGCAGGAAGATGCAGCGACAGCTATCAGGAGGCTGGAGGGAAGAAACCCATGCCTGCAGGGCATCCTCTGGAGTGAATCAGCCCAGTCTCAAGCCAGGAGTCAGATCTCCACCTCCTCCAGACCCTTAACTAGCTTTCTCCATCGTTAGTGCAAATTCCCCTCCGGCTTTTCCACCTTTTTGTTACACAGGCTGTATTTTTGCCTGGTTGGACACAAACAAACATTACTGACACTGTGTCCATCCAAGCACAAAAGGGAGAGCTGTTTACCAGACAGCCTGGGATGGAGCCTGCAGCCCCAGCCCCAGGGTGGAGGCAAGGGCTCTGTGATGGACAGAGAGCCTGAGGAGCAGGGGGGGTGAGGGAGGCATTTGGTGCTATTCAGCACTGCCCAAAGCAGAAGTGCCTGGTATTGAAAGCAAAATGCCACAGGATGGGTCAGACTGCAAGCAGGCTTCAGGACATCAGAGTCTGGGGCGCAGACTCCCAGTGGCTCAATTTCACAAGCAAACCACTGTGGGTGTTTGGGTAGATGAGAGCTGTCCCTCTGGATCCACGAGCATGGGCTGTCCGCCCTACCCAGGGCTCTGCGTGCTGGTGTGTCCTGCTGCAGAGACCTCTGCAAGTACCTGCAGTGGCAGACATGCTGCATCTGTGCACAGGGTCCTGTGTCAGCAGTTTGGGCTGCTTATTGCCTCAATATGCACTGTGAGAAAGGACCAGGGGCAGGTCAGCTTATAAGCCATAGCCACCTTGCACCAAGTACGTGCCTGTGCCTACATATGTGCAGGCACGCACACATATCCACAAAGCACAAAGCAGCAGCGGCTGTGACAGCATAAGGAATAAACACAGAGCAGACACCAGGGGATTTTCAGAGTAGTTTCACTTTTTTTTTTTTTTTTTTTTTAATTCAATACAGTGTTGTTGGATTTTTAGGTTTTGTTTTTGTTCTTTCTTTAATTTTCTAATTCATTTCCTATGTCTGGGCTTAATATAATAGCAGAAATTAATCAGTGGCCAACTGTGATTAACAGTCTTTCACATGTTATTAACTTTATGCTCAATGGAAGGTCATTTTTAGGGATTTGTAAGAGAGATAAGTGTACCTGTATGTGTACATGTGTGGGGAATATATAAGTAGAGAAAACACAAACACAAAAGGAGAACTTTTATCCAGGCCGCCCCTTGACATTGCTCTTGACTCTTTCTTAGAAATCCCTATTATTATCCAGAACATGTGCAGCATTTCTGTGTTCAGATCGTATCTTGAAACTCCTCGCAAGGCTCTGATAAGGAGGTGGGAGAAGTGCGTAAATGGGAACATAAATTAACTGTGACGTCTTAATTGAGAGGAGAAATGGGGTCATCTGCTTTCATTGCTATCATCCCAGCAAGGATTAGAAGCAGCTACAGGTGACAGCGGTTGTTTTAGAGGAAAGCCCACCTGGCACTTCAAGCTGGGATAGTTCGAGGGCAAGGCTTATCACAAGGACTGGCAGGGTGATAAAGATGATTGCCTGCACACGTACCATGTACCTGGGCTTCCTGTGTAATGCTTTCCCTTGTGTGTGGGCTGGCAGCTTTCTCCTAAGAAGGCACTTCACAATTTAAGGACAAAAGCTTGGATTAAAGGTGTTTCACTGTTTTTGCATTGGATCGCCATCCATCACTGGTTGTTGGTCTGGAGGTGACATCTGCACCCATTTGGGTGCTTGTGGCTGGGAGGCGGCTGCACTGCCTGCTCATGGTGGTGGCTGCTTGTCCCTTGTTTGGAGATGCGCTGTCAGCTTTTGTGAACGGGCAGCACTCATGGGAAAGAAGAGAAAGGAGCTGTGGCAGCACGGCAATGATAGGCAGCAAATCTCACTGTCATGGGGTCAGCACAAAAACATAATTTACAGCGCAGAGATTGCCACGCTGGATACGCTGGAGGAGAGGGAGGGGAAGAGCTTCAGGAGGGGCAGCTGGCATTGTGCATGGTACAATGCAAACCAGAAAACAAAATCAATATACTCCAAGCCACAGCATCTTCTGAAGTTTTCAGAAATAATACAGCTGACTAAAACAGTATTAGCCAGAGGGGCTGAAGTGTGCTGGCCTCCAGCAAAATGTCCTTGGAAATGCAGTGATGCAGGGCATGCACCCCACCATCTGTGTGATCCCATCACAGGCACGAGCTAAAGGGAAGAACCCTCACTGCTGAGATGGCTGCTTGAGCAGGGGAGGCACACTGCAAAGTGATGGCTGGACTGCGGGGTTTGGTGGGGGTGAGAGCTCCTCACTTGTAAATTGAGCACATCTGCTCTGGAAGTGGCTGAGAGGCATAAATATTGAATATCACATTGCCAGCTCCAGTTCAAAGTGTGTCACGATCTTAGTAGAAATAAACAGGGGGCTTGGAAATACGCAGAAGAAGGTAGAAGTGCTAGAGACGAAATATAGATAACTAAATGAGAGGGAAAAAATGAATAATAATTCAAAGATACTGAGATACTGAGCTCCTGCTGGAAGCCAGTGCCTAGCAAGGAACAAAAATAACACGGAAAAACTGAGAAGGCAGATCTCATAAAATAAAGTATTCATGAAGACCAGGGAAGGGAATATTTGGAAAGTCAGATCACATGCAGTTAAACCAATCTGGATGGCATACATCCAGGGGCATACATCCAAGCACCTCCTACAAGGTGTGCTGCATGTTTTGTATTGCAGCCCACCAGAAAACCAGCAGGGTTTAATCTTCCTCCTCTCTGTGAAGTTCTGGTGATAAGAACAAGCAAATTGATGCTGCTTTCCATCACATCCCCATAATAAAATTCTGAGTTTTCATGTTGGCCAAAATAACTCTCTGCTTCCAAACCGCTGCTACAACACCTTTTGCTCTCATTCTGGGTGGGATGGGACATCTCCTGTGACACCTTGTTGGCATCTCACTGGAAGAGGACCCAAATGCACAGCACTGCTGACTTCCCATGAAAGATAACAGTGTGCACATTGATCAGTGCTTCCCACGTTTCTAATTTCATAAGGAAGCTTGCAGTAGTTGGGGTGAGATGACAGATGAAGATGGAGGAGCCAGGAAAAGTAACTCCAGCGCTACTCCTTTTCATGTGGCAGCTCTGGGAAAGGGCCTCTGGGCACAGAAGAAGTACTGAATACTGCTGCATTTTCCATAGGCAGGCTGGAGCAGGTGAGGACTCTGGGTGAAAGAAGAGGTGGGAAGCACTCAGGATGAGCAATGATTTACAGCTGCAATAAACTACACTGGGATGAACTGGGGGATGTGGCAAGAAGTAAAAAACGTAGGAAAATGATGAAAAAAGGTGGAGAAACTGTTTGGCAAGGCCAGATGAAAAGAGCTAAATACATCCAGCTTGGCAAAGCAGGAGCTAAAGCAGAACACAGCAGCAGTGAGCACGTGGAGGAGCTTGGCATTGAGCAGGGTGAGGAGATGCTTTTGGTGGCAATTGCAGGGGACATGAAGGTGGCATGGTAGTGGGACAAAATGGTGTGATCTTGGGCTGATGATGCAAGGAGCATCCCAGCAGAAGCTGCTGCAAAGTGGTCCCCAGTGGGAAGCGGGAGTATATGAGGCTGGGCACATTCTGGGCTGCCCTCAGGTGTTGTATGGGAGGTGGGCAGGTGGTGATGGATGTTTTTGCTGGTGCTGACACCTGGGCAGACCTGGGAAAGGCAGCTCTCACCAGGAGAAACCACGCAGCCTGTCCCACTGCAGAAAGCCCAGTAGATGCATGAGGAGCTTGCTGGGCGTTAGCATCTTCCATCCTCCTTGGAAAGGATGGATGTTTCCTCCTTCTTCTTCAAACAGTTAGTAAATAATTAAAAGAGAGAGACAAAATATTCTCTAAAGATAACCTAGTCTTCTGTTTCCATGGCAACATCCTTCCAAAGCCAGAAGCCTTCTGCTCGAGTCATATGGCACGGGGTGAAAGTCCTCTTGCAGGGAGGCAGAGGCTGTGGCATGACCCCAGCACCAGGTGAAGGGGAGACAGCACAAGGAGCAGGAGGACTGCCACAATCCCCAAACCATAGTGAAGCAAAGACTGTCCCTTGCAAAGCACTTCCAGGGGGCACTGAGAGTAAACAGAGAACACATCCATCCTGGGGGCTGTTAGTCACCCCATGAGGCCAGCACCGCCACCTTTCCCACTTCAACATGGAGGCAAGGAGGACAGGAGCTGTCACCCTGCAGCTGGAGCAGGGCCTGTAAGATAGCGAGGGGCACGGCCACAGGTACTCAAGGACTTCTGCAGAACAAATGGAGGGAGTTTTGCAGAGGCAGCAGGTGATTCAGGCTCCTCAGAGGAGGAATTGGGGCCTTCAGGCTGCTGTCATCCCCCTCAAAACCATTCCCTAGCCCTGGCAGGGACATGCAGCCTGCCCATCCATCCATCCCTCCCACTCCTTGCTCACACTGAGGCAGTGGAAGCAGCCAGGTGAACAAAGGCCTGCACAGACTTGCTGAGGTACATCCCAGCATCACCTGCCCCTGCAGTGGGGCAGTGTTTCCTTTAGTGAGGGAGGACTGCTGATGGGGTGAGCTCCTCCTGGGGTGTGACCCCTCTTCCCTCCCAACTACCTCACGTGCAGGCCATACGTCCACCACAGCAGTGCAGCAGGGCAGCTTCTAGCACTGTGGATGCCCACCTCCAAGTCCCCTTATGGCTACCTTGCAGGAAACACTCCGCACTGGGCTGTGTAGGGCTTGGGTTGAGTTAATGTTTTAATTTTTTGGTTAATTTGTTTGTTTTAGAATCCTTACCTCTGGCTTCTGGATTTGAGTTTAAGCCTCATGCAGCCCAAGTTTGATGTTCAGCCATTTGGGGACTGACTGCCCGCCTTCTCCAAGAGCAAGGAATGATGTGCCTCATCTCTCCTCTCTGCCTGTGGGGGCATGGGCAGGGGGAGCTCACCCAAAGAATGACCAGAGCAAAAAAGGCATTTAAAGACCCTTATTATTGCTTTAATAAATCTAGAACAGCAATTTTTCTGCGAGGAGAAGGACCTGGGCTCTCCTGCCCTCTGCTCACAGGTCTGACCTCCCTGCAGTCAGTGTGCACGCTTGCAAGACAACAAACACCCCTTTCAGCAAATAAGCCAAGTCCATGTAGCAATTATCGTCTTCTCTGTTGTTTGTCCCATTCAATGTGATTGTTGTTTACAATGCCAGTTTGTAAGATGCAGCAGCAGCTTAAAAATCAGACAGGTAACGATAAAACCAGAAAGTCTGTGGCATGCCACCCACTCTGCAATGCCTCAAATGCCAGCAAGGAGAGCTCTGCCACAGCAGCCCTCTTGATCAGGTGGAAAAAATGGGACGGGAATCCAGCAGGGAACTCCTCTCCTTCTCTGGGCAGTGCTTTAGCCTCCAAGCCTCCTTGTCTACAGGGCTGCTGTCCTCCCTCTGCTGCCTTCTCTGAGAGACCATGGTGAGGTCAGGAGGAGACATCCCAAAGTCTTTATGCCCCCCTCCCAGGTGGCTTCTGATGCCCCTTCCTACCCACCTGCCAACCTGGGCAGGGTACAAAACCAGAGCAGATGCAGGCTGGCCCCAGCAAGGAAGGAGATGTGCGGTCACACCACTGGGAAAGGGGAACGTGGCCCCCAGAGATCCTGCTGCAGCCACGTGGGAGACAATCACATCTGCTGGACTGAGTCCTGGGTGCTGAGGCAGGGCTCGGTTCGAGGAGGCGGTCTGCCCTCACCCAGTGACCCACAGCACAGGAATGATGCCCTGTGATGCATGGCATGGAGAGCCTCAGCTCCCTCCTTCTTCCTCTCCCCTCATCCACACAATGAGCCAGCCAGGGCACAACGCACACCCTCACATCTGCATGCACACACACACAAACACGCTGGTGTTCCCTGCTCCCCACATCTGTGGTTGTTCACTGAGCAGGGGTCTGGTCCCAGCCACTCCAATGCAAATTGGGAAAATGCCAGAGGACAGAGGTGATGCTGGAGAAGAGCCATCTCCGAGCCAAGGATGCTCTCGTAGGGTCTTCGTGCTGGGACTTGGGGCAGGGTTGGTGTCCTGCCAGGGGGCCTGCTACATTTTGTGTTGAAGCCCCTTTGTTTTTGTTTGTCCTTTTTAGAATTCTAGTTTTTGTCTTCTTTTAATATATATATATATATGTATAACTATAGATACAAAAATAATGGGTTTCTCTAGAGATGGTTTTTGCACCTTTGGGCTTCTAAAAGAAAATATCACAATAAATGCAAACAAAAGGGGAGAAGTGCAATTTCCCCTCTCCTTTTTACCTCCCCCTCCCACTCCAGATTTCCCTGTGTCTCTTGCAACATTTTTTCCTTAGCAGTTTTCTTTCTTCGGAACAAGAGGAAAAGGACAAAACCAACAAAACAGCAACAAAAACACACTGTGGAGCCCCCATTCCCTCCACCCATGTGCCCACCCGCTGTGCTCTCACACTCTCTTCAAAGCCAGGCTTTTCACCTCCCTTTGCTTCCTGTACTCCACAGCCGTTTGATTTTCCCTGACTCCGGGGCCAGATTCCCACCTGCTGTAAACCAGCAGCAAATCCACCTCGAGCCAGAGCTCCGCTGCTCTACACCAACAGAATCGCACAATCACCAATGTTTGGCCAACTTACGCTTGACCTGAAGACCTGGCCCACGATTTTTAATGTTTGAAATGGAAGCATGAACAAGAAGAAAGATCCCAGAAACAGACAAGGCAAGCCCCGGGTGCTCTTCCTATGCTGCTCACTCCACTTCCCTTCCTCCCACCCTTCTCGCCCACCCTCCTTAATTCTGCATAGCACCTCCATTGGACCCCATTTGCTCCTTCCTCCTTAGCACTTTCTGAAATTCATAATCTCTCGGTAAAAAAAATAAATAAATCGATCTCTCTCTATATATGTATATGTATATAACTAAATGGCTGCCAGGCGGCAGTCGCCTGGCCGGAGGGTCCCGTCCCTCCCAGCCCCATGGCCTTTTCTCGTCGCTGTAGTCTCTGCAGTGATGGTCCAGGTCTTGCCCTTGGGCAGGACTGTTCCCGTATTGCTTGCACTCTCCCACGCCTCTGAGGTACGGTACCAGAGTATTTATTCTATATATATATATATATTTATGTATATATATATATTTATAAATTTTTGTTTGCCTGGTTCTTTTTCCCGCAAATCCTTTGGAATCGCTGCTGGGGAGCAGCTGGCGAAATGCGCTCCCCGTGCCGGCGGCTGAATGCTCCCCACCCCGTGCCCCAGGGACCCTCATCTGTTCCTCTTGCTGACTCCGTCACCCAGCTCCAGCTCGGATGGCAGCGGGGAGCCGCATTCCCCCGTCCCCAGTCTGCTGGGGCCGTCCGGCTCCGCTCCTTGTGCGGGCGAGGGGGTGTCCTTGCAGAAGTCCGTCGCCCAGGAGGGCATGGAGAGGAAGCCCCGGGGGTCAACGGTGTAGAAGGGCTTGGTGTGGTGGGTGGCAGGACGGCGGGGTGAGGGGCTGGCGTGGAGGCTGCTGGTGCTGCTGCACTTCTTCCCCAGCATCAGCCCCGGTGGTGGGGGTGAGAAAAGGGAGGTGAGTGAGAGGCTGCTGAGGGTCTCCGAGGGCTCGCTGTTGTTGCCACCCCCCCGCAGGCTGCTGCAAGCCCCCTCCTCATCCGAGGGGTCCATGGAGTCATGGTGGGTGCAGCCAGGGCTGGTGCTCCCACCGCTGCTGTGGCTGCGCTGGTGCCGACGGATGCTCCTCAGGCTGAAGAGCCCCCGGCCCCGCAGGCTGCGGCGGCGGGAGGTGGGGGAGAGGGGGGCTGCCAGGGGTCTTTGGTCACCGGCGGCCGGCACAGGGCACAAGGCCACCGGGAGGTCCAGGGTGCACTGAGGAGAGTCGCTGAGGTTGAGGCTGTCCTCCAGCGTGGTCTGCAGGCTGCCTGCCGAGCTGCTGCTCCGGCTGTCCAGAGACGTGTCGCTCTCAGGGGCCTGGGAGTGAAATACGTGGAGTTCAGGCAAGAGATTGGAAGAGTAGCATGGCACTTTTTTCTTTTTTTTTTTGAGTTATTTGGGGTATGAAAATAAACTCCAGCTCCTCTCTTGCTCACTGCTGTTGGGAAAGGCAGCTGTAACCCCCTGAAACATGCCCCAAAGCAGTGTGTCAAGGATGGTCCCTTCTGGGGAACCTTCTCCAATTTTATTCTGCTCCAGGATGAACCTTCTCCTCTCATGTGAAATGCTCCACCAGAGGGAAGGGATGCTGGTTCCGTGAGCTCTGCTATCAGTCCAGGAGGCAGTGGGACCAAGGTCCCCTGTAGGTCTCCAGTCCTGGTGTCCCTGTGTACCTGCCACACAGCCTGCAGGCACATCAAAACCATCAGTGGGCCAGAAACCAGGTGACTTCTGTAGAGACCTCAGGTAGCCTGCTCTCATTAAAATATCAGCAATGTTTGGGGAGAGAAAAGAGATTCTTCTGATCAGCACAAGTGGCAATGGTCATATTTAGGGAAGAAAACTCGGATCCCCTTCCAGTAGGAAGGGAGAATAACCTTAACATCCTTGTGTCAACACTCAGTTACATTACTTGCATTTAATTTGCTCCTAGGAAAGTGGTCTGCATCACTGGGAAGTAAGACTGGAAGCCATCACATAATTATAAAAGAATGGTTTGGGTTGGAAGGGATCTTAAAGACTATCCAGTTCCAATCCCTCTGCCTTGGGCGGAAATACCTTCCCTTAGACCATGTTGCCCCAAACCCCACCCAACTTGACCTTTAACACTTTCAGGGATGGGGCATCCACAGCTTCCCTGGGAAACCAGTTCCAGTGTCTCACCACACTCTGATTGAAATTTCTTCCTAATGTCTGATCTAAATCTACTCTCTTTTAGTTTAAAATCATTACCCCTTGTCCTATCACTATACTCCCTGATAAAGAGTCTCTCCCCATTTTTCCTGTCGCCCCCCTTTATGAACTGGAAGGCCATGATAATGTCTCCCCAGAGCCTTCTCTACTTTAGGCTAAATAACCCCAACTTTCTCAACCTGTCATCACAGCAGAGGTGCTCCAGCACTCTGATCATTTTCATGGTCCTTCTCTGGACCCTCACTAACATGTCTATGTTTTTCTTATTCTGGAGTCCCCAGAGCTGAACACAGTACTCCAGGTGGGGTCTCATGAGAGCAGAGACAGGGGGAGGATCACCTTCCTTGACCTGCTAGCTGCACTTTTTTGATGCAGTGCAGGATGCAGATGGCTTTCAGGGCTGCAAGCATGCACTGTTAGCTCAAATTCGGTTTTTTTGTCCACAGATACCCTAAGTCCTCCACGGGGCTGCTCTCAATCCACTCATTGCCCAGCTCGTATTCACGTCTGGGATTGCCCAGGCCTGGGTTCAGCACCTTGCACTTGGCCTTGCTGAACTTCACGATGTTTGCATGGACCCACTTCTCAAGCCTGTCCAGGTCCCTCTGGCTGGCATCCCCTCCCTCCAGCATGTTGACTGCACCATTCAGCTTGGTGTCATCTGATGTCCTGAACTATAGCTATTCAATGCAGCCTGCCTCACATAATGAGAAATTTACCAATTTCTCCCTTACAACTGCTCAGTACTTTTTCCCCACTGCCATGCCATCTCCAGAGCTCTTTTTCTTCATGTCTGAACTCATATGATAAGTTTCAACACCGCAACAACTCAATGGCCTCAGCTCAAGTCTAAACTTATCCTTGGTGAATTTATACACATTTAGCATTGTGCCAACACTGTCTATCACATAGAACTGGACAATGCATCGGTTTATTTTCATTTTTTAGTTTGTCTGGAATAGAGTGTCCCTGTACATCTCAGACCATGGATTGACTTCCAAGAATGGTAACAGAATGGGCTCTCATCTCTCTGCCTCCTCTGCAATTCAGAGACATTTTATTTTCCCTCAATGCTTTTATTCTTCCATTCAGTGAGAAATAGATGCCTTTTCAGAAAGAGACACTGTCTTTCTGCGGTGCGAGAGCTCAGTGAGAAGGGGAAAACAGTGAGCGCAGAGACATGGAGAGTGGATGTGGCATGAAGGGCTGTGTAGGAAGTAGATGGGGAAAGGCCTACTGCAGACAAGCAGGTGTGTGAGCCAGAGTCATGGCACCAGGAGAAGCTGAGATGGTTGTGCAGCTGCCATCTCCCTGGCTCACACTGTGGCACTGCCCTGTGCTCGTCCAACTCAGATCCATGTCACTTAGCCCCTGACCACAGCTGGACTCTCTACTTCCTCTGCCTTCTTCCCTGTTCAGGACTCTCTTTTTGGGTGTGATGTGGAAATCAAGGTTTCCAAGCAGAAGGAAACAGGGTTCCTCACCTGATGAAGAAGTGAACAGTTCATGTTCGGAGATCTCAGTGATGCCCATGAGCCTTGTAGAGAGATCTTAGGAAGGTTACGTGGACAGGAGATTTTCTCAGGCCCTGTCTGGGTGGCAGAGATGGCTGGGTGGAAAAATTCTGCTGGTACAGGTAACAGAGGGCAAGATGTACCTGGAGAAAAGGAGCTGGGAGGGACTGAGAAAACACCAAAATAAATGGGGAAGAGAACACAAACAGAAAAAAAAGTTCAAGAGTCCTCCAATTTGATTCAATGCCTTTGCTGCTGTCCTGCAAGTCCAGTGTACAGAGGATATCCAGCAACACATCTGGCCAAGAAGTCTCAGTCTAGTGTTAACATCATGAGTCACAGTTTCTGCACAATGGCCAAAATCTGCTCCAGACCCCAAAGATCTAACACAGCTCAGAGCCATAAAGTAACAACCCAGCTTGCCTCTCCTGCTGCTCTAGGAGAGAAAGGCTGAGCCATAAGGCCTTGATTCAACCAGCTATCACTGTCAGAGGACTTTCACCCCAGATCCTGCAAAGTAAGGGATGAAGGGAGGTAAATAAAGTGGTGGTTTATGAAACCTGTGCTTGGGTGTAGAACAGGGGCACTTCCACAAAGGGTAGGTGTGTTATTTGTTCCCTATGACTACATCTGAGAACCCTGGTCTCATGGGATAGCAATATTTTACCCTGCAGAGCGAGCACACTTTACCCAGCTGGCATGTCACTGCACTCTGTGTCCCCTCATCTCTATGATGCTCTGCTCTGACCTCCTGTGGGTGCACCACTGCAAACGTGAGCCAGCTCTTTCATGATGCTTCACATAAGCAAGTCTGAAGGAGGCTATAAGATCTAGCAATTGAAGAAGGAAATGCTCCTCACTCCATTCCTGAGGACTGGTGAACTGAAAGCTAATTCTTGGTTAGTGTAACCCCACCTCAGATTACCTCTGTTCCTGGCAGGAGAAAGGCAGGAAAAACGCAGATAAGCTGAACCAATCCACATAAACCTGAAGAATGATGAGGCCTGTTCTCACCTTTGGCACCTTCATGTTTTAGCCAAGACTGGACTGAGTTGAAAGGAGTTTTCTCCATTTCACACAGGTAACTGTCTGGGTTTGTGGAGTCATCTGTGCTGGATATTGGAAGCAGGCATTCCCCCAGTTCTCCTACCCCAGCAGAATCAGGGCTGTCCTGGCCATCCTGTTGGTAAAAAATAAGTGAAGACAAAGTCTGGTGCAATTTAATGGCAAACAACAGAGCAGACCTGTCAAAGAAAGGCAGACTCTGAAGGTGCCTACAAGTTAGTTAAGACATGCTCAGATTTCTCACCCAAATCCTTTAAATTTAGGCTCATTATTAATTTAGGCAATTATTAATAGTGGTGAAGAAAACTTTCAAAAACATACATTCCTTTTTTTCTCTTCTATGGAGAAGCTCTTAAAAAGTAACCAACATTTATATTCCTTATTAGGGAAACTCAGATGAATACAGAGCACTTCAGAGGAGCAGGAAATAGAGTGCAACATGTCTGTGACCACCTGGGGCTAACCTTGGTCTCCTTAGGACTTGGCTGAGAAGTACTGCGATTATCTGATTCATCTCCTAGAAGGATGGAAGAGGACTTGTCTGAATTGAGGGATAAGGCTTCCATTTCGGCCAGCTGGACCTGCATGAAGGGAAAGGAGTTGTCATTGGACGTGTCTAGAGCCCACATTTCAAGCAGTCACACTGTTTAAGATGAATAAGTAGGAGCCTGTAGACCCGAGATGAATTTTACGTTATATTCCTTGGATACACCAGGTACTGCCTAACCCAGACCTGGGCCAGACAGGAGAATCCACTTTTTATGGAAGCTTGAACACAGAATCTGCAAGCAGCCCACTGCCAGTCCATGCATCCCTAGTGCCAGTATAGTAGAATGGAGTCCTGAATCCGTCCCAGAGATACGGCTGGCCCAAGGCCCTGCAAGTAAAGCCAGGCAGGGAGAGGGCTCCCTCAGGCTGGTGAAAAGGCAGTCTGTTCTGCTGAGGGCTAAGGAATGGACCCGTCTCTCTGAAGGTGCCAAGGACAGCCCTGCTTCAACATGAAGGTGCTTTCATTCCAGGGATAGTCATGCCTCTTGCAGTCCATGCCAGCATCATGCTTTTCTTAGTCTCTTACCTTCATCACTGAAACCCCACCTCCCTCCAGCTTCCCTGCATCTTCTCTTTCCACCCACTTCCAACCTACCCAAGTCCCCAGGTAACACACCCTCCCTCCTGTTCTCCACCCCTAAACTCACTCCTCCAGCCCACCCCGTACTCTTGCTCTTCTGCTTTCTGAAACAAGTCTGACTACTGCATCTTTCTCATCCTTGAAGCTCAGCTTTGCTCCAGTCCTGTGCCTGTGCTTTCTCCATTATTTGGCCTGTCTCATACCACATGCTCCCCTCTCCCATCCTCTTTCCTCCAAGCTTTCAATTCCCCTCTGCCCGACCTCATCTTGTCCTGCAGTGCCTGAAAAGATCCTCCCTTTTCTAGTAACCTAAGCAGCTGCTCTATCCCTCCTCAACTTTCTGTTGCTGGTCGCTAGAGTCCCACCAGTTCCCACCACCAGCACCTGACTCAACAGCTATATTCTAGGTCATCTCAGTCAGGAGAGCTTTCTTCGTGGGTAGTTATTGTGTTCTTCTCTACGTTTTTGTTTGTAGGACGTGGGTACAGCTTTTGCGCTGTAAGAGCAGGTGGAACATTTGTAGAGATGACTCCTTCGAGCTGGGAGTTTAGTGGCTTGTGCCAATGCCAGAGACTGGAAAAGTCTCCATCCTTGGATAAGGCACTTTGTAGAAACAGAAGGGAAAAACTGAGCTTGATTCAAATAAAGGGCACAAACAGCATCCACATTTGGGATATTATTCTGACACATGAACATGTTGCCACTCAACCATGAAGAGAGCTCAAAGTAACCAACTTGAGGTGCATACACACCAGAGAACCCACAAGGATGTTATGTCAGGCACACTACACAGCCATCAGTCAGCAGCTAATTGTGTATAGAAACATCATCTTCATCCAGTCCCACTTAACGTGCGGATTCATCCATTCCGTGCTTGTTACACTGGAACAGCCTTACAGCTGTGCTTCCAGAGATGCGAGTGTGAAATGATAACATCTGTGACTACCTTCTCCATCCATAAAAAAGGGTTTCAACAAAAACCAGATTTGTCTGTTCTTCACTGAACCGTGTGCTCACAAATTCTGGCCAGCTTGGGATCTACACAAAAATCAACAAAGTCATGAACAGATAAACTGTGTGCACAAGAACACTGTTCACTGCTGCTCGCTGGCGAAATAAGCTACACACACGTCTAACTGTCAACCAGACCAAAAGTGAAAGGATAGAAATGACATGAGAAGAGGTTAGTCATATTCTGTTCCGTTCTTGTAGCTTCAATTACTGGAGAATATTTAAAAATATTCTAGCTAAAGATGAAGAGACAAAAAAAAAAGCGAAAGAAATGGCAGTATGGGGCTAATGGGATGTTCAGTAGAAGCACAATCTATAAAAACTGCCTGGGACATCAAGCACAGGCACTGAATCACACATATACATCCCTTAGAAAAAAAACTAATTGCAGGTATAAGCTATCTTTAAAACTGAGCCATGATTAGGAAAATCCTTAATTGTCCAAATAATTGGTTTGAAAACAAGATGCCAGCAGTTTAACTCAGAAAGACTCTGAGCACTTCCACTCAACACAATACAAAGCTTAGCACATATTAAAAACTCTGAGCATATGTTTAAGTGTCGTATTCATCCACTACGCTCAGTATCTTCTTGGATTAAACTAAAATGAAATGGAAACAAACTTTTTTTCCTGATATGTGATCGTTTACACAAGGGAAAGTTAAGAGTGATTTGGTGTGCAGCCGGCATATTGCTTTGTTAAAAAACACACCTACTGAAAAAGACTACAGAAAAACTGCTCTGCCTGTATAAATTGCTGTTGGGGGTTTCTGAGATAGTACAATTCTGTGCGTACAACATACATTCTGGCAAAGTAAAACTGGTGCTAATGTACAACATCCGAGTACACTTAGACTATTAATGACTATGTGTATTGCTGGTGTTAGAACTGGGTTCAAGTCTAGCTGTGCCAGTGTGCAATGCTTTCCTGCCGGAATTTCCTCATCGGTTTTCATACTGTGAAATATGAAGTGGTCATGATCAACCATGACTTAAAATCCTGAGCTTTATTTTTAATTTATAAAATGAGAAATAAAAAAACTAACCTTTACTACTGAAGTTATTCCTGTGGATATACATAATTTCTTTTCAATTCCACATGTTAGACATACTGAAATATCAATTTAGAAAAAGAATTTATAGTTCTGTACCAGCCATTAGAAAATATGATCTAAGAACAACTATTTGGTGGCGATTATTCTGTTAAGCTCTTTGCTGTGGCTGTGGGTTGCACTTGGAGATTCTGCCATCTAGTTTCCTTGCTGGGAAGGTAAAAGACACTGTTGCTGTTGTCTTCATTCCCAGACAGTGTACCAAAGACTATCTGGAAGGCTTTCAAATGCAGCAAACTAGCTGCAGATGACTTGATTTGAGGGCAATCATTCTGGAATGCCTTAGAAGACCTGATTTTTCTGAGAAGGCTGAGCATCAACTGCTGAATATAAGGACTTAGAAAAAGCGTTGGAAAGTGCAATGACTTGAAAACTAGTTATTTGGCTGTATTAATGCAGTATCCATGGGTGAAGTGTTGCAGTACTGAGAGACTGCAGCAATTTTCTCATTTTGATACTTTCAGAGGAATGCTATTGGGATAAGCAGATATCTGAAAGACTGAAAAAAATCAAAGCATCAGAACTAGGAGTCCAAAACCAAACAAAATATTGTCGTCTTCAGATGTGGATAATCTGCCAATAAGAGCTCTCTTCACAGCTTTCCTTGTTTTCTTACAAGCAATGACAACATATCAAGTTAGTTATGGGGAAGGAGAAGGTGTAGACTGCCGCTGATGTAGTGATGTACTGATGGACGAGAAAAGCTACTGATACAAGACTAATCATGATCATAGTACTGAAACATAACAAAATGATTTCAGAAACAAAAATAATTATGATTGTGCTTCTCACCTAACGTCTCCCAGGTTACTTTTCTCCAAAGTTTTACAACATAAAAAGACTAATTTCTTATGAAGTGGTTTTCCAAAGTATCCATGATCTTTAGGAGTACAAGTCTAAGCCATTTATGTCCTGCTCTTAGCAACAATTCATTTGTCAGCTAATAGGTTCTACATCAGAAAAGAGGATCTAAAACTTTCTCAGTGGGCTCCCTTTTATTTAGTTTTTGATCAAACTAATTAACCAGTTTTCATCACAAACCAATCCTTGCTCACAGCCAGCAACTCTATTCAACAAGGCATATAAGCATGTGCTTAACTCACTGATTTCAACAGAGAATAAGCAAGCACATACTTCAAATAAAGACAAAACACGTTTAAATCTTCCACTGAATTGTTTCCAGGTGCTGTTATTGGGATGCAAACCCTCCAGTTCTTTGCACAACGTGAGCTTGAACCTCTGCTCCTCTTGCAGAACCAAATACAATGTTGTCTTCAGTCATTTCTCTACATCTCATTCAGTCCCTCCTGACCTACATCCTGGCACATCTCAGCTTTCTACTACCTCAAACATCCCCCCACGGCTAAGGAGGGCAGGCTCATATCAGAAGCAGTATCAGCAACACATGATGGATGACAAACACAGGCCAAGCCCTCTGCCTACACAATCTACAGCCAGGAGCACACATTGGATGTCCTGTGGGCATGTGGGTGTGGGTGTGCAGGTCTTGGGGGGAGAGTCCCCTCACGCATCCTCGTACGCAGGTTACCTCTTGCTTGTCATGGTTACACTTCTCGCACATGGCCGGCGAGGAGTAATGATGGAAGACGGAGCCCGATAGGTTATCGATGATCATTAACTCCCCGTCGAAGGAGTCCTTAATAATTAAAGAGACACTGTCCAGCCATAAGTTCTCCTAGGGGACAAGAAAGGGGGGAGGATGGGAGAAATCATTTTAAGAATGCCGAGCTTTTGCTTCAAAGTTCCTTGTGAATTTGGGGCTGGATTCTCCACCCTGATTCACCTGGCGCAGTACCTTGTTCTTCAGGTACCTGCACAGGGCCACAGGAGGAGCATTTGCTCCTTAAGGTGTGTTAAGGTGCCAAAATCCAATACAAAAAAAAACGATGGACTGTCTTCACTCAAAGTCAGTGCACCCTGGCACTGCTCACGCCTCCCTTTCAGCTCTGGTGGTGTGCCTCGCTCTGATCTGCCATTTCTCCTGCTCTCTTCTCCTGAGCTCCCCTCTCAAATTTGCTCCTAATGCACCTTTAGCTGATCTGCTCCATCCCTCCTCTGTTGATCCTCAGAATCCTACACTATGATGCCAATGATCTTCTAGGCAGTGCTACAGGACCACATCCCTGTCCCCTCGCAATGCTACCAACTCAATAGTCTACTGCCGAAAGCAAACCTCTCACCCTGAGGTGGTAGAGCCTGCCTGCTAAGCCCTCAGTCGTCTAGGCTCCCTGGCTTCTCCCCACAGCCACTTGCTGCAGTCTGGTTGGTAAGCTCAAAGGTGCACCCACCTGTGCTGGAGAGTAGCATCTCGTGCACAGACGTCCTTCAGGCTCTGTTCTCCCACCACCGCCTCCTGTTCCTGCTCCTTTTTCCTGCCTTGATTTCAGGGAGCCTGACTTGCGGGAGCACAGCCCATGTGCAAATTCCAGCTCAATCTCAGCATCCATCTCCGCATCCTCCTGGGCTTCCTTGTTGCTGTCATCCAAATGTTTCATGAGAACAGCTACCACCACGTTGATGAGGACAAACTGGGCTGTGAGCACAAAGCTGACGAAGTACAGTGGGGAGATGAACTGCAGGTTGCTGAGGCAGCTCCGGTCGTCATGGCTGCAGTCACGTAAGGTGTCCTTGGGAAGGAGTTGGGTTTGAGAGGGAACGACGGAAGGAAGGAAGGACTAAAGTAAGAATGATGCCACTGGAAAGAACAGGGCCAACATTTCTATCACCCCACACCCTCTAGAATCATGAAGTCTTTAAAGAATCAAGGAGAAGAGCTGATCATGGGATACAACTCCTGCTTTCTGCTTCAGAGTAAATATGCCTGAAGGTGTACAGAACAAACTCCTTTTGACTGTTGCATTTTGCTGCCACTGTAGCCCCATTTGTGTGAGCTGATGCTGTGTAGTACTGCCTCCTCCCATCAGGCTCAGAAGTACTGCATATTTGCAAAGAACATTCCTTTTCCTCTCTTCCCATCTTTTGAAGGATGGAAATTTTTATTTTAGATTGACCTGATAGCTCTTTATATGGGTGCCATGCCAAATTCACTACTTTCAGCTTCAAAAGTGGGCCTTATGACACTAAGTATTCTATCTTAGCCAGGTCAGCCTGTTTGCTCCTTCAAGGACAATTTGCACTTCTCACAGCTGGATGGCTGTAGGACCAGATGAGCTTGGGGCCCAAGTTACCATGGCAGGGAAGGAGATTCTGGCCCAAGCTGGGATCTGATCTAGCAACTCAGCTCCTGTGCTCCTCTCCTCTTTCCAATCAAAGCACTGCTGATCTGAGTACAGGTCAGAATTTCTCCCACACCCCTGAGGCCCAGTTACCTTCATGATCCCGTTCCAGTTGTCTCCTGTGGACACCTGGAAGAGTGTGAGGAAGGCCATCCCAAAGTTCTCAAAGGTGGCGTGACGGCTCATGCCCTCACAGGGGTTCTCATCATTGCATACTGAAAGAGAAAAAGGGGATCAAAGCTGTCAATGGGGTACACACTGCCTGCCCTGAGACTGACAGCAGGAAATGGGGAAGGGGACTTCAGGCACCTCACAACATGGAGGTCTCAGTTAATGGCCTCAGCACTCTGCCCAGCAGTAGGCTGTTGCCCAACAACACTTGGCTGTTGCCCAGCAATGCAGAAAAATGACTAATGGCACTGTAACTCAGTTGCACTGGGTGACCCTCCTAACATGTCATTGTGCTGCCGTGATCAATATTCCATGACAAGAGACATGAATAAGCTTTCCCTGAGTTCTTTTCTGTAACGTCAAAGCAGTGAAGAAAAACTGAAGGTTTAAGAATGAAAGAGAAACCAGAAGCTGCTTTTATTCTCTTAGGCTATTAGAACAATAAAATTTTAGAGGGAAATTCCACTTATATCAAGTTCACAAAAAGGAGAATAAAGGACACTAAATAATTCAGTCCCTTTATTGAATGAGTACAGAGCCAGAGAAAACTCAGCTTCCCAGCAGATCTGTAGCTCACACTGGAGCACAGGCTACTTGAGCACTTACCCAGTTTTCCAAAGAGCTCCACTCCTAGAGCAGCGTAGATGAAAAAGAGGAGCATGAAAAGCAGTCCAAGGTTCCCCACCTGAATGAAAACCACATGGTCAGTCTATCCCAAAGCCTACCTCATTGGAACAGGAGGATGTGGATCACACCCTCACAGTTTCTTTCTTCCAAAGCCAGAAGAGAAGAGCAAAAATTCATAGTGTACAAATACAACCAAACAATTGCTCAACACCTGAGAAATCACCAGTGACAGCACCATCCATGTAACAACAGCCACCAACAGACTCAAAGGATGCTCTGTTCCTATCTGCCTCCACTCCAGCACAAACTGTGGCTGGTGCTGAGTAATGTGTACAACTACTGGGCCAGGTGAATGCAGGCATGTTGGAGAAGAAGCAGAGAGAAACAAATCTGGTTTGGCTGGGTGAGAGCTGAGCTATGGATTACAGCATACAGACATGCTACAGCGCTACATGCCCCACCAAGCTGCCTAAATCCCCCAAAGTTACGCTTGGAGCAGGGCTTCAGAGAGATGGGGACACAGATACAACAGCTTCTGCCATGAACCCTGCACATGTGGAGGGCTGAGCAGGGCTTGTGGAGGAAAATGGGAAGGAAGATGGATAAAGAGGCTCTGTTAAAATGCGTGGAGAGGAGAAGAAGAGAAGAGACTACAAAAGAGCAAAGAAGGGAAGCAGAGCTTTTTTAGCATCCTATGGATAATGGGGCGAAGCCTGATTTCTAGGCTTCCAGCACTTGATATTTTGCAAACCCCACAATGGGAGGATTGCTGCTTTGTGGTGCACAAAGGCAGCACCAGCAATGTGTGCACTGCCCCCAAGTCCCCAAATCACTGTTCTGCCTCTGAATCCTCTGCATATCAGCATGTAGATTCTACGTGGGGAGCAGAAGGGATTTTAAAAGAGGCAGGCTGAAAATGCTAGCAACAACTAGCACACCAGTGGTGGAGCAGGGGAAGCTGGGAATGAATTAAGGACCTGGTACTTGGGTGTTTTCCAAAAACCGAGTAGTATGAGATCCAAACGCCTGTGAGTGCATGTGGTCATCAGGCCTCTGTTAGGATCATCTACTTCAGGAATCTAATTTAGTCGTTGCAACTGCTGTGACATCCAAATTCAGGAGAGAAATGAATGATTCAGCCCACCCACTCCCCCAGGCTGCCAGATTCTGGCTTCCTACATATGCAGTGGAAGGAATTATTTCTGATGGCTAAATTGGACACCACAGTAAATGCTCTGAACACGCACCTCTGTGTCCGTGTCTACAGGGCATTAAAAAAAAAAGAAGCTAATAAAATTTAGCTAAGGACAAAATTTCCAAAGGGCTCTAAAATTAAAGCTCTATTCTGTGTTGAGAACTGTTGCAACGTAACAAAGAAAGGAAGAGAATTGGAACAGGACAACTGGAGACGCCTTACATGCCATTAGCAAGCCAAAATCCCTGACGTGAGTCTGTGCTCTAGGAACATAAAGAGAAAGGTCGAGGTGAGGAAAAAGCGCAAGGGAAAGGGCAGCTTATTTTAAACTGCTTCTTTTGGCAAAGCCAATAAATCTTGGAGAATAATATTACAGATAATTCAATTGTCCCCTGAAGACTCAGTGTGTAAAATATGGAGACTCAATGCAATTTTTAACAGTGAAACTGGGGGATTTTATCCCTGCTTTGAGTGCAGGTTTTGACACAACCTTAACTACGAAGTGATTTTTGATCTCTCTGTTATATAACTTTATTAAGTGAAGCTAACCCATTACAGAAGGAAGCAACAGTCAGTCAATAGGAACTGGATTGATCATAGGCTTTGATGCTGGAAGGATTAAGCACTACTCTCTATTACCTTCCAGGGAATACCTAGAAGTCAGACCTTGACATACGCTTTGGGAGGCTGTTGTGGCAGATATTAATGACCTCCAAAAGACAGATGTTCATGGCTAGTAAAGGGTCTGTAGGTGGCTATGAGAGAGAAAAGCAAGAATTTATAAAGTGTGGAAGAATATGCTCGTGGTTTGTGGCTAAGACCGGAAATCAGAGCTCGAGCTGAGGTCCCAGCCGTGCTCTTTGCCGTCCTGAGCAAAACCCATCACTGTCTGATGACTCAGTTTCTCTGCATGACACGGTTATGAACATTTACTCCCCTCCTATTTATTCACTGTATTTTGGGGGTAGAAGTTGAGTCTCACTATTCCAGTGCAAATATACCACAAAGTCCTTTTACTGAGGGCTTCAGAATACAACTTCAGCCAGCTCATAATATCTGTGTGCATTTATCTGGGTTGCAGAGTAAACACACCACAGATGCAGATGTTGGATCTGGAGACCTGCTCCATTCCAGATCCTCACCCGAGCAAATTTGTTGTGGCTCTTGGAACGGAGAAGAGCAAGGTGCAGAGGGGCTGCACTGAGCCAGCCTGGGGCAGCACAGCCAGAACTAATAAAGGGGCCCAAAGCTGCCTCCTGCAAGAACACTTCCATTCTTTACATAGTCCCAAACTATTCTGCATGACAAAGGATATTATTTTATAACTTATATATGAGGTATATCATTATTAATATACAAAAATACAAATTATTACCGTATAACAGAAAGCATGGGAAATGAGACAGTGCTCAGGATTCAGGAAAGATCACAGAATTTCCTGCTTTTCATAGAATCATAGAAACACTAGGTTGGAAAGGACCTACAAGATCACCTAGTCCAAACATAACCAACCATTTTGTGCTATGAGTTTCCTCTAATTCAGATTGGCATCATTTACTGCCACTAACATCAGAAGTAAGCTCCTTGCGTAACTTCTCATGCTGTTTTCAGATTGATTCTCAGCTCTGCACCACACATAGAGACTGGCACATTAGCTGATAAAGCAACTGACAAATGCCCATTCATTTTGATATCATGCAAGATAGCTGCCTGCTCGGGGCCTGCCAGGGAAATGTCTGATGTCTGATCAGTAAAGAAACTTGGTGCCATTACTCCTTGCTTAACAATTCCCTCTCGAGGATCCAAAAGGAAGGAGATAGGTCTCTTGGGCTGCTTATCCATTGCAGAGGATCCTCTCACTAGGCTTGATGCCTGTGCAAAGCACCGTGTCAGCATCTCATTCGGGAACAGCTGCCGCTCACAGCTCACAAAATCCTTCTGTCTAGCTGTCTTGTGGCAGACACTTAACTGCCGCCTGCGTGAGCCACAACAGAGCGCGTCACTGCTTCTCATACATGAGAGGCTCAGAAGCGCGAGGGGATCCAGGAGGAGAAAGGGAGAAATGAAAGTAGGGAGGGGGAGGCCCTGGCTGAGAAAAAGAGTGATGGGAATGTGTCTACAGTGACACAGGAGTCACAGGAGTGAGAGAGAGGAGGAAAAAGGGGGGACATGCAGGGTAGGTTGAGAGAGAGACTGGGTGAGTGAGGGACAGAGACCTGCTTTCCTCTTGAAATGACTGCCAGTGCTGTCCCCTTCTTACGGAGAAGGAGGAGCTGGCCACAAACAATAGACATTAGTTAGATACAGTGGTAAGAAACCTGCTCTTACCCAGGAATTAAGCCTTATTTCATTCACCCTCTGGAAAACAGGGATGCAAGGGGAGCTGAGTCCCCATGACTGACATGAAAACCTGGGCATCACTTTCAGGCAGTTGCCTGCACAGCACAGCAAACATCACCTTTGAGACACCAAGAGAACTGATCTTCTGGAAAAAAGGTGCAGAAAAAGAGTCTTGGGGGAAGGTTGTGTGTTTTACCTGTGGTAAGGCTTGAACAACTGTATCCAGCAGTGCTCGCATTCCTGTGGCCATCTTCAGTAGCTTCAGGACTGCCACAACAAGCACAAGAGAAGCGTCGCTCAAACTCAGCCCAGAGGGTTCATCCTTTTGTGTAACCTACACAAGTAGCTACGCAGTAGCATAAGACTGTTGCCCTGATTCTCCTCTTCCTAGGAAAATTGGAATGTCCCCCTTATCTCCCTTTCCCACTTCTTTTCACTGTAAAGCCCCAGTAGTTTGTTCTCCTCTAGTCTATCTCCTTACTAAGTATGCTGCTTCTGCCACCCATGCCCATCAGGCTTCTGCTTCATCCAGACACATTCTAGCCAAGATTCCTCTTTCTCCCAGCAATATGTATCATAATTCCAATTTTTCATGCTTTCAATCACTTCCTCTTCCTCCAGCCACCACCTGTTAAGGCAGCTTAGCACATCTTGGCCACCACCAGCAGGATTCAATCCTCTCCCTGTGCAAACTTCAGCCTGCTTTGTGGCCCCATCTCCAAATACCATTGCTATGCTTGAGCCATAAAACAATAACAGAAAAAATTCAGCTCTAGCATGATCTGCTCACCTCCTGCTCCTCCACCTCCCGTTGTAATTACTGTATCTAAATGCCTGGCTTAAGGAAGTCAGAAAGCTTCAGCCTGCTGCCCATTCCCTGCCTCCCTTCCAGGGCTGGGGACAGCACTGGGGACTGCATAGCCACTGCTCAATGAGTCACTGCACTGGGACCCACCCCATGGCCACCTACATCCCTGCCTTCAGCCAGCATCTCTCTCACCCCGGGCGATGCGCAGCACCCTCATGATCCGGATGATAGTGGGGTTAATTGGGAGAGCAGCGTTGATTTCAATCTCTTCCAATGTGATGCCCATGACAGACAGCAGCACAATGGCCAGATCTAGCTGGTTCCACCTTAAGAAGAAAAATCAAAGAGAATAAGGGAAGATAGAGGTTTTCCACTTCCCCAAAAAATAAAGTGAATTGTTTCCACTTTAACCTAAACACTCCTTTACATATGAATTCATGGCCCCATTCTGAGTCAGCTTGTATGGGCTTTTGCAGACAAACAGATTCACTTTGCACACACCCTGAGCAGCCAGAGGCAAGCCAGCCTGATCTGAAAGCATGGAGCTGTGTTACTATGGTGCTGTGCTTTGACTAATGGGCTCAGCTTTTTATGGCCTTACTACCTCGAATCGGCTTCATTATATATGTTCTGCTTCAGCATGCTCCCAGTTTGCCTCAAGGGCAGGAAAAAGCTGTTTCTGAGCCCACCCACTCTGCTTTCTAGCCTAACTAGCAGATGCCAATGAAGAGGCAGTTCTTGGACAAATCTTATTATTGCCTAGCATCGCAGCTCTGCTGAGCAGAACTGGGAAGCAGTCTGGACTGCTACTGCCTCACATCCCAGATAGGGATATATCCTCGGAACCTCCACCCAAAGCCCAGTTGCCCCACAGCCACGTTCTACACAACCCTCTGCTCACCTGTCTTTGAAGAACCGCCGCAGACCAAAGGCCACCAGCTTGAGAACCGCCTCCAGCACGAAGACAGTGGTGAACAAGTAGTTACAGTATTTAAGAGCTGTCTCCAGGGACTGTCAGCAGAAAGAAAGGGTGAAAGAATTCAGGCAAGAGTAATAACAAGTTCATAACCTGTGGGAGACTCTCCTGACTGCTGGGAAATTGACAGCAGATGGGGAAGCTGCCCCATGCCTCCTATCGACTTGAACATGGAAGCCACCTACTGAAAGCAGCCATCAGCTGGCCCCTCTACCCCACAGTTTTCTGGAGATCAGTTATTGCTCCTTTCTCCTGTACATCTCAGCATAATGGGAAGGAGAAGGCTACTGCAAGGAGAATCCACTAAGATTCCATCAGCCTCCTCCTCTGCCACAGCCCATGTCATCTGGATGCTACCACATTAACTGTGTTGGCACAGCTATGGACCAGGAGTGAGGCCTGAAGGTTGTGAATAAATGCCATCTCTGATGGGAGAAAAACCCTCTGTGCCTTGGCCTGGGACAGGCATGTCTCATCTGTGTCTCAGCTGTGGGCTTCTAGTTCTTCAGTGTGCTGCCCCTTCTCCATCACCAAGGAAAAGTGCGATCAATGGGCAGCGTTTGGTGGCACCTCATACCGGAACGGCTCAAAGCACTTTGGCAGGATTTATTAGCAAAGCCTGACAGCAGGCTGCATCTGTGCTACAGGGGAAGGAGCTGAGAAGAAAGAATGAAGAGTGACTTGCTCCAACACAGACAAAGGTCTGACAAAAGGTGACAACAGATAAGGGTTGAAACGTCCTGCAGAGTAAAACTGGGCACCACCAGGAGCAAGACAAAAGGTGAGCAAGGAACAGAGGAACCTGACGGCATATCTGAATGATAACATAGATTCAGACCCTGATTAAAGTGTGAGCTACCTTAAACAGCATCTGCTCACATATCAGAAGTGTCACTAAGAAGTCTCCTCAAGAGAAAGCTGAAATGCCACTGAAATATCACATCAACTGAAATATCGTAATGAATGCTTTGTCGACATGCAGAGGCAAAAAGCTCATTTGATATATACAGCATACATTTTTATTTTATTTTTTTTATCAGAGGCATCTAGACCTTTGCCAGGAACATTGGGAGGTACCCTGGTCTTCTCCAACCGAAGCTGGACTTTCAAAGCCCTTTGCTGGGAATCACTCCCTCGGCTGAAAGAGGCTCTGGTCAGTGCTTTACCTCTTCAGCTCCTCTTACAGGAAAGAGGTGTCTGGGTGAAGAAATCCCTGTGACACACAATTCAGTCCTCACAGCTCAGGCCGTATGACAGGAGAATTGGAACGACATTTGGAAATCTGATGCAAAGCCTGAAGGCACTGCTGCTTCTACCAGTCCTCTCACTAGAGTCCAGGGGAACACATCAAGTAGACCAGGCAGCTAAATTTGGGTGACCCACATACCCCATTAATAACACAAAGCACAGAGACCTAATTACACAAAGCTTTCTAGGGGCCCTACTCTTACCGAAATAACTTAAGTCTCTTGATTTCAAGCAATTCCAGGTACCTAACTAGGGGCTGCCTTTCTGAGACCATACCAAACTCCTCACATAACTCTGCCTCCTACATTAACACTTGCAATGCTTTAACAGTATTTTGAGAGACACACGAGTGTCCTACATCTTCTGGTAGACAGTGAGCATTAAAGAGCTGCAGCAAAAGGTAGTTACTAGAGACAGGGCTTATCTCCACGATCTCACTCACCACCGGTTGGTTGTAGTGCTCCAAGGACATGGTGACCACGTTGAGGCAGATGATGAAAGTGATGAAGATGTCCAGGTAGTGGCTGGTGCAGACCGAATGGATAAGGAGGCGTATGGGGCAGTAGGTAGCATAGTACGGCAAACGCTGCGCCTCTTCAGTGGAAAGAGGGAGATGGGGAGAGTTAGGAGGAAAACAGAAGAAAAAGAGAGATGGGTAAGAAACACTGAGGAGGGAGCAGGCATAAAAGTGGTGATAAGTGTTACAGACAAGAGAATGAAGGCAGGAAAGAGAAAGAACGGAAAAGTATAGGTAGAAGATAGGGGGCATCGGAGAAAAATGAAATACAAAGAAGAGGAAAGTAGAAGTGGGGAGAAAAATAAATAGAATAAAGAAAAGAAAATGAATGCTTAAAATCTGTCAGTTGATGTTTGTGGGAATGGTGCTAAATCAGCATTTCATGCCTCAACAAATTAAGATCACAAATGATAAAAGGGAGCAGATGGTTCTAGGAGAGGCCCCAGGGTGTCACAGGAGAGAGGAAAAACTGGAGCAGAGGAAGGGAAAGCATGCCCGCAGGCTGTAAATGGAAGAAAACCATCAGTCTGGGGTAGTAGGGAAGATATCCAGGGGCAAGTATGCTTTTGCAATTTTCATTTAAAAGTAATACAGAACAGGACAGATACACCAGGAAGAGGGCTTACTTCACCGCAGAGGGCCTGGGACCCCAAGAAGTGACACTACAATGCTGACAGAAAGAGCAGGAACAAAACACAAGGATCTTCCTCTTTTTTTCCTCTCCCTTTTCTTGAAATTTTGGTTTAAACATGGAGGATCGTTTGTCTGGGTCTTCCCCTAACACTAGTTGGGGTTGTGGGAAGCCCAGGAGGTCTACTGAGCTGTGTATGTCCTGTGCTGACTGCATACCAGCATGCACACAGGTGTATTTTTGGTACGTGTTACCTCCCCAGGGGCTGGGCACTAAAACCCCATGGCTTCCCCAGCACCATAGCTTCCCAACAGCCCTCATCAGCCACCCCCTCTTCCCCAGACCACCGGTGTGGTGTGTAGCGGGGCGGCAGTGGCACGGGGAGGAAGGCTCAGAGCGCGGCCACAAGCGATGCATTTCAGAGACCGGCCCGTTGAGAAAGAAAAAGAAGAGGAGAAGGTTTTTCTCAGAAAACCTTGGCCTACGAACCAACCAAACACTTAGGCTGTGCCTTACTCCTTCGCTTCTTCTCCAGGCGCCGCAGACGCTTCTCCTCCCGCCGGCGGGCCTCCTCGGCCTCCTGGTGCTGCCGGCACTTGTGGAAGTTCTCCACCACCACCCCCACAAACATGTTGAGCACAAAGAAGCTGACGATGAGGAGGAAGGAGATGAAGTAGAGGAGCATCCAGGGGTTGTTATTGGTCACTGGCTGGAGGAGAACAGACAGGCTTGTGGTCAGATGGGTGGTGGTATGGAAATTATGGGGATGGGAGCCACCATGGCGACTGGCTACTGAGGAGGTAGGGTGGGATTATGAAAAGGAGAGGAGTGGGGTGGGAAGAGCTTGGACTATGAGCGGCGGTACATCTCGTGCACAGTTTCAGAGGTAAATGGAGCACCAGACCCAAGGTTCAGGCCCATGGCTGTGCCATGGCAGATGCCTATAGCAGCACTATCAAGGTCATTGCCTTAGCAAGGAAGAATTGCATAGCAGTGGGCAGCAGCCCAACAGCCACTGCTTATGGGGTATTAAAGCAACCATCTGTGGGCTGGGAGGGAGCCAGCATGCCCAGAAATGCACATGGTATTGTTGCTTTGCTGTTACAAAGACCTGCCGTGTGATCCAAACTGGTTATAGAGTGAGAATCACTACAGACACCCACTGCGTGGTCACAGCTGTGCTTCCCTCCATGGACTTGGCACAGCCTGAACTAGGTGAGCAATGGATTGAGGAGGACCCTGGAAGGAAATCCTGGTCTGAGGGAGGTGGCCAAAGCAGGATGTTAGAGTATGCTCCCACCTTACTAGCCCAGGGAAAGTCAAAAAAATCCTTCTGCAAGGAAGTTTTCATACCTGCTGGTCAACAGCCACAGCATCTAGTCCATTATACATAATATTGACCCAGCCATCCTTGGAAGCCAGAACAAAGAGAGACATCAGGGCCTGCAATTCAGAAAGCAAAGCAGATGTGGAGCAGGTGCATCTGGCAGACTGGGAAAATAAGCAGGGTTTTATGCTCTAACACACACAGTGTTGAAATATTCTTCCTGCCTGTGTGTCTGCACACATCAAAACCTGCTCCCTTCAGCATACGGGGGGGGCGAGGGGGACAGGAAGCCAGACCCACCAGAGGAGAGAGGTCATGAAGAACATCTGCTTCACAGCATGAGGAAAAAGAAAATCAAGCTCTCTGCTGCCACCCTTTTCTTTCCCTGCAACACGTAAGCATCATCCTGATACCAAACCACTAGCAACAGTCTCTGCAAAAATATCCATACCAAATAACTGCTCTTTCTAGCCCTAGGATCAGGCTTTTCAGGCACTGGGAGAGAGGTACCTATAGGAGGAGAGCTGAGCTCTCATCAGAGGTGTGGGCTGCAGGCACACTCACCTGTCCAAGGTTGTCGAAGTTGTACTTGTGGTGCACCCACTTGTAGTTGGCGGCCACGCAGTCAGACCGGTTGGTGATGTTCCTGATGTCGACCCCTAGGCAGTGGTAGAACTTGCCCTTGAAGAGCTGCGGAAGGGGAGCGCAACTCCATCAGCCCCTTTCCCACCAGGGTTTCCCATGCTCCCTGGGATAAGCAGAAGCTCCCGAGGCAGCAGGTGTGCTGCAGAGCTCCCTCCAGCTGCGGGCCAGGTGACACAGGGTAGGTATGGGGGAACACCAGTGCATTATACAGCACTGGCTGATGCACTGCTAAGGAGACAGGGCCACTCCTGTAAACTGGCATCTGGTTTTTCAGCCTCCTATATTGCTCCAGGCCAGCAGTGACTGTGAGTCCTCATCACCTGACAGCTGTTAGGGCAGTTTTTTGGGGGCGCAATAGGAAAAAAAAAAAAACTTCTATTCCGTGAGTAAGAGCAACCACCCCTCCCTGCCTCCCAGTTACCAAGAAAGCTGATGGGAAAAAAAAAATCATCTGAGGGTAAAGAACCAGAAAATACGTCCCCTGTTTCTCAGATACTTTTTTTTTCCGCAAAGCTGCACTGCTGTATCTCTCTGCCCAGGGCTCCTTTCCCCATATGGAAGGTACTGGATTGTGCATTTGTACAGATGCATCAGAGCAGACTAAGTATAGCGCATTCCCTGAGATGGAAGTAACGCCCACGCCCTTGCTCCTCTCGCCGAAAATAAAGAGGATTAAATAAAAAAATAAAAGGAGGGTGTGGGTGGGCTTAGGGCTGGGAGCAAGGGGGAGGAACAGAGCTGACTGGAGGCAGGGTTTGTGCAAGCAGGCATGGAGCTGCTTGTCCTTGCTGTGTGGCATGAATGTGCCCAGCGAGCCAGCCCTGGGCTCTCCCTGTAACACTTACCCAAACCCTGATCCAATCCTGCCATGCATGTACGAGCATTAACTCGTGTCTTGCACATTCAGCAATGTTTGCACTCATTGAGCAGCCGGCTGCCCTTGCCAAAGGCCATGGGGACATCTCAGTGGGAGACAGCTCATAGAGCTGAGCAGCTGCAGAAAGTTTCCCAGCTTGCCTGCTCCTTCTACTCTGTTCAGTTCCCTGTGCTGTTGTAGCAGCTGGGAGTACAGGTGCCCATGGTAGGTGTGGGGGTACCACAGCTGTCTGAGGGCAATAAGAACCCTACCTGTACACCCAGGATGCCAAAGATGATGAAGAAAGCACAGCAGATGAGGACAATATTTCCTATGGGCTTGAGGGAAGAAATGAGTGTCTCCACCACCAGCTTCAGGCCAGGGGCTCGGCTGATGACCCTGTAAGGAAAGGAAAGGAAGGGGTGACAGAGAGACAGAGCAGGGATGTTTGGCAACAGCTAAGCATTTTCAGCAGTAGTGGGCTCCTGCCTCCCCCTGTGCAGTGACCCGTCATGGGGAAATACTCTTACAGGGCCCCAAATCCTATTTTCTCCCATGGGTTGGTTGTCTGATGAGATATCTCCAGGGCCGTACAGCTAAGGGGGACCTCCCTCTGGTTTGTGGCTTGTCAAAGACTACACTTAGAGCAGTACAGTGGGATTTGACTCCAGGACCCTTCCTGGGTGGACCAGTAAGAAGCAGGAGAAGAATGAGACATGATGGGACTCTGACCGGAGGGGCCGTAAGGTGCGCAGCAGCCGGAGGACCCGCAGCACCCCCAGGATTTTGGCACCACCAGCAGAAGCCACTGAGACCACAATGTCGATGAGAGACACAAAGACCAAGAAGCCATCCAGGATGTTCCAGCTGCTGCGAAGATAAGCCTGATCCCCAAAATACAGGCCTAGGGAGACCACCTGCAAGAGAAGAGAGAGGATGGGGTCTAAATGGCTCCTCCATTTTCCCTGACAGAGGGCAGCCACAGAGAGAGGGGAAGGATGGAGAATGGTTATCATCTCCATGTGACACTTCCTAACAGAGCAGTGAGGACTCATTCTGGAGGGTTATGAAGGGAAATATCTTTGGCCAAAGCAATGTTACATAACACTGGAAACAACAAGGCCATGCTCTGGAGTAGCATTTTGCCATGATTGCCATGGTGTCTTCTCACCTCTCCTTTGTCTCCTTGAGTAATAGGACACTGTCGGGAATATTCCATACCACCTATCTGAGGTGAGTCTCCCAGTCCAGAGATCACTTTGATTTAGATAGGTACTAAGACCCATACTCTGGCTCCTGAGGGAGCTGTTTGATTCACAGCAGTTCTCAGTACCAGCACGTGCTACAGACATCACTGGCTCTAGGAAGAACTGAACACTCTAAAAATCATGGCAGTAATTTAGGAATGAATTTTAGGGTGATTTCGCTTCAGGCATCCTGGTTTGAGACTCTCTTTCCCCCGTATTGAGACTCCTCAACACAAGAGGATTAACAAGATTTCTCTGTTGTTGCAATGACACCTATTGAATAATTATCTCAGTTAATGGCAATTCATTAATATCATTGTAATTTCTCCCACTCTTGCTCCAGGAGGAAGGGAATGGACATCTGACATTGCTACAAAATCCATACCTGGAGGCCACCTATTCCTCCCAGACAGCAAGATCCCTTTGGTTTTGAAGTCTGGGATGAGCACCCCTTTATGCACAACAAGAGGGGACTCAAATCCTGTTTTACCAAGGTAGGGGAAAGGACTGGCACACTGAAAAGATGGAGAGATTTTAGAAGGGTGCCAAGCAAACATGAACCATGCTCTTCCTTACACTTCCATGGCTCTGAGCCATTCATCTCCATTAACTTACCTTCAGTGTCATCTCAGCTACAAAAATCGCTGTGAAAATGTAGTTGGACACAGTGAGAAAGATTCTCTCCTAGGAAAAAAAAAAAGAGAGAGAGAGAGAGAATGGTTTTAAACGTATCTTGACTTCTTCTTGCTACTCAGTGAGGCCCCTGCTGTGAATTCGATATCTTTTGCTTTCCTGTGAAGGGTCTGAAGGTTGGAGGAATAAGAGAAGTGCCCCTGGCAAAGGTTGGCACTGACAGCTTTTGGCTACAAGCCTCAGCTCTGCCCCATGCCACAGCTGGGCAGGATCCTACACAGCTCATCCATTCACACAGCAGACGGGATTTCCAGTGCATCCTACACATCTGGTCCCAAGGTGCTCACTGCCCTGCTCTGCCAGAGCAGCTCAGTCCTGATCTACTGTGCTGCCCTGGGACTCCTTCCCAAAGGGCTGCTGAGCACTGAATGACTGTTGTAGGGTGTGTAAGTGCCACAGATTTGTGGGGTCAGCCAAAGAAGAGATGCAAAAAAAGTCATTTCACTTGTCAGCTCAGTCTTCCCTTTGACATGACAGCCTGAGCCACCTTCAAGATAGCTCAAAAGCAGCATACATGATGACATACTCTTCCTACAGAGGTTCTGCTGCACGTGGAAGTCACTTCTTCTAGTTCGCAGTCCCTGTCCTTTTGATAAACCATCTCTTAACCACGGGGATCCAGAGGACTCTCTTACCTCCCAAAAGGGAGCAAATGAAAATTATCCTTTTATAAAGAGGATTGATGCACTGTAAGTCCCTGCAGGGGAAGCACATATGGTATGAATTGCTAATACACGGGAATAGATGAATTCAAGTTAGTGTTTAATGCTAAGTTTTGTCCAAAGGCCATGATGGTACCAGGAAGGCCTACACACCTGTCGGACATTGTGTTAAAAGGTAGACGGGAGGGAATGGTGCTCACCGTGCTTCTGTGTTCGATCTGCGGCCTCTCCAGTGCAATGGTGATGCAGTTCAGGAAGATGAAGGCCAACACAACATAGTCAAAGAGCTTGTGAGCAATGATGGTTTGGCAGAGGAGGCGAAACCTGCAAAAGAGTTCTAGTAGGCAATTGTACCTTGGGCAGAGGGAGGTTAGAAGCTAGGAGCACAGAAAATTGAGTGTTCTGTCTGACGAGCTCTGATGTAGTAGCTTTCCTATCACTAATACTGATGTCCTTTGTCATGGCAATATCCCAGGGTAGCTCATGGTCAGAGCAAGGAGCTGAACCTTAATCCATCACCCCAGCGCCAGGGTGGTCCCTAACCACTAGGACTCCGCTCCTCTCTTGCCCTGTAGAGGAAATAATCAATTTCAGCTCCCAGACTCATACTAGGGCAAAGAGACCATGTGTTGAAAGCTGAGGAGAGGCAGGTTGGTTAGCTGTCACAAAGAACACACCTCCACCTGCTCTGAAGGACAGCACCCATTAGCACAGGTGTCACCTGAAGCAAAGGGCTCTCCTCCATGGGCTGTAACAAAATCTCCTTCTCAAGGGGAGATGGCACATTGGTGAGAATACTGTTGGCTGAGATATGTGGGCATTCCTGCCTGGTGGGAAGAGCCCTTTAGCAGGAAGAATATCTCTCTAAAGAACTTTGGGGTTTGTTTGTTTGTTTTCCCAGCAAGAATTCTAACTTTGCCCTAAAAGGTGTGATATGATAAGTTGGCACTGGGACTGAAAATGGAATGGAGAGACTGTTCTGGTACCAGGGGAGGAACTATCAGTGTTGTGGAGTCTTTAATAATACATTCCTTCTCCTTTTTGGGTTAATGTCAGTATTCACTGCCTCACTTTGCTATAAATATTTATGATTACACAAAAGAAAAATGGGATGCTCCAAAGGGAGAGAAAATCACAACAGGCATTTAGGATTCTCATCCGCCCTTTCATCTCCAGAATCAAGGAAGAGAAATGTTGTTTGACTGTAGAAGGAGAGACAACAGAGAAGAAACGCATTCCCAGCTGGTAAATTTAAAGTTACAACCTAATGTCCAGCTCAGGGGATGCAACTGGCAGAGCAGCAAAATCTATCCCACCTTCTCAACCCTTTCATGGCAAAAACTGCACAAACCTGTTTTGTGGAGAGAAGAGATATATGGACCAGTCTTCCCGTAACTCACACCAGTCTGGCTTATAGACTTCCATCATCTTTCGGATGCGAAAGCACAGGCTCTGGAGGGATGCAGCAGAGGCAAGTGTCACTGGCTGACTTCTCATCTGCCTAACAGAGGCACTCTCACTTTCATAAGACCCCCAAGCACCACTACCTGGTGTTCCTCCCCAGGTGCACTACCTGTCTTTCTTTAGCACCCAAATGAGGAAATGAACCCAAAGAACAACAACCCACTGAAGAGGAGGTTGGTACTTCTTTGCCAGGGCCAGTTTACCTCTCACCTTCAGATTTCCTCCTCATATCATAAAAAATAAAACTGATGGTGTCCTATCTAGAAGCGGATGTTGTCCATGATATCTTCTCAGAGCTGTTGGCTCTATTACATGAGCGTGATGTTTCCTCAATAACTCAGCTGAGTGAGATGCCAGGACAGGATGGTCTTCTGTTGACACTTGTCTTGGAGGTTATTTAATTTCACAGAGTATGTATGTCTGTTCAAATTTCTATTGACCCTCCTCTCCATTTTTCCCACCCTTTGATCTGCTCACAGATCGCGTATTGTGGTCTCCCAGACTGGCACAGAAGATCTCACTTGCCTCATCTCTTGTGCCTCTGCTTCCTGCTCTGTTCTACTATGTTCCCAAAGCAAACCTCTTGCTTTTCACAAAGCCTGACTTTTCTCTCTCTACCTTCCTCCGACCACCTATCTTCATGAGTGCCCCGCGGGCAGCCTGACGGTGTGCTGTGGGCATACCTGGACCCAGGAGGTCCCACCTACATCCAGTGATGCCCTCCAGCTGTACTTAAAGCACCTTTGCAAGCTCTCCTATCCAAATGGCAGGGAGACTGAAACTTGAGGATGGAGCTGGGGTTTCCCATAGTGCTGCATTGTAGCCCCAGGTTCCCCTCACCAAGTACTCACATAGTCTATCTCTTCATCATCCTCGCCCCGTTCCTTGCGGTTGTTCATCTTTGGGAAGATCTCCTTTGCAATACTGGGCATCTTGCCATTGCAGTCTTGATGCTCACTGCCCCCTGACATTGTCCCTGGCCTACGGGTCCCTCTGTGGCCAGATGGGATGGAGGCCAACTCCAGCAGGTCACAGGAGCCTTTGTTGTCCAGAGAGAGCGTCCGGCGATGATGAAACACTCTCCCCGCTCCATCCAGCTCCCCATCTCCTGCCCTGTGCCTCTCCCCAGACAGGAGGGACTCATGCTCAGCGGAGGGAGGTTTGTGCTTCAGGCTGTGTCCCCGGGCCAGGCTGTTCCAGCTGGAGCGACGGCTCCCCCAGGCCCCACTGCGGCCCCAGGCACCGTAGTGGGAACTGCGAGAGCTGGACTGTAAGAGAGTGAGATGGGGAATCAGCCACCAGGGGCTGGGGAGGGAGCGTGCTGCCCTGTTTCAGACATCAGTCTTCCCTCAAGCTCCCTAAGCCATGCAGACCTTTTTCTAACCCTCAGGGAAGATGCATAGTAGGAATGTAGCTATAATTGCTATAAATCTAACAACAAATTGATAACGAGCTAGCAGTGGTGTTGGCTGTGATCACTTTATAGCACCATCTGTGTGCAAGGCACTTACAGGGAAGGTAAATAATAAAGCCAAAGGCCAGGTGCCTGATGTTGTTACTTACACCAGAACAGAGCAAGAATAAAGATTTTCAAAAGTCTGATTGGCAGCATTTTATGCTGCCCTGGGGTAAAGGATAATGCAAGGTACAGGGAGATGGATAATGTGACACATCATCTTTGAGTACAGTCTTCTTAAAATGAAGAAATGAGAGAAGCAGACTTGTTAGTTACAGTCTAGTCCAACAACATCAGCAACTTATCATGTAGTACTTGGCTGTCAGCTCTCCCTGTTTAGAAATAACATGGGCATGAATGCTTCTAGTACCAATGCACCCCCTCAAAGCCTGTGTGTATCAGCATGAAGAGATCCAGAAAGCTGATGTTACAAGGTGGACAGGTCTGAGATGCATTGGCTGGACAGCCAGCAGAGTTTGGAGACATGCTAGGGGGCAGTAGGACCTGATACAAGTAGCTCCAAGCCAAGATTTCTCTCCTCGTTGCAACAAAAGCTTCCAGAAAATGCATCTATTATGTGACTTGGCAGTTATGGCAGCACCCAGATCTTTCTGTGCTCTCAGGGCATCACTTTGTGCACTGTGCTCTAGGAAAACAGGGAAGGCCAAGAGGACAAAACATGTTTTACCCTAAGAGGAAAGCTGTCTCCATGATGTTTCCCCTCTCTCACCAAAAGAACTTAAGAACTGTATCCTACACTCAATGGAATACTGATCTATAACCTGGAAATACAGATAAAAGATGTGAACTGACTTGGCTTCCTAAGGGAAGGCAATACGTTTGTGTTACAAGCCTATGGCAGCAATGCAATCCTCCATAGCAATCCACCAGACGGTGACAGAAAGGCAACGGAGTCCTTGGGCCTCAAAAGAAGGGTATGACAGATGTTTCTACTCACTCACTCACCAAGGACCGCTGGTCATAGGTCATTCTTCCCAGGGACATCACGCTGCTCTTCCGGGAGCCAACAGCAACACGGATCTGGTCAGGCTGCAGGGAGTTGCGCGAGGAGTTGGTGACCCCCCCAACAGCCATTGGTGGGTTGGAAGAGGGCAAGGACGGGTCCAAGTGGCCATTCGGTGTCACAGGAATTGCACAAAGCTTGGGATCTGGGTGAAAAGATGGAAAAAGAAGAAAAAAGGAGAAAAGATGGAGGTTGGCAGCTCATCACCTGGTGACTTTTTCAATATCCAAGCTGTTAAGCACATTAGCAGCAGCTAACAGTGTGTTAGCCGTATAGCATCAGTCAGCATTGATTCCTTCTGAGTTAGGGTGCTACGGCAAAAGCAGTGCAATATGCATTCTCTTCAGCCTCCAAAACCGATGGTGGCTCTCCTTGAGGCCAGACAGATGAGCAGAGTGCTGGTCAGGCAGACAGGCAGAGCCCTGGCAGCAAGGGGAGCAGAGAGTGCTTCTGCGTGCCAAGGGCAGGCACCTGCATCTTCAGGTCTGAACAACTGCCAGACAGGCAGACACTGACTATTTAAAGCAGTGAGGCTGAGACATCAAGGAAGAGATTAAGACATGGGGAGACCCACAGCCATCCACACATTTGGCTGTACTTTAAATTCCTGTGATCACACTCTTCATCCCAGCCTGTCCTCCACTGGGCCTCTTCAAACAACCAGTCATTGACCTTGAAGACTCAGGGCACCTTCGAGGGCTGTTTTCGCTGCTGTAAAAAAACACTGACATTTGTCAAGATGGATGGAGAGGATGGGGTGCTGGCTTTTAACACCTGAAAGGACTGGTGCAATCATTTTTGTTTGACCTACTGCATAATGAAGGTCTCGTATCATTGTTTCTTATTCTTGACTCCCTGCAGACTTGCGTGGCAGAACCACTGTTAGACCCTGGCCGCCATCAGCAAAGCTGCTCTGCTCACCTTGTGCAAGTCCTGTGCCTTTGTTGGTACAGTCCCTGCCCTGCCTGCCTGGATGCTTCCCTCAGCCCCTGGCTCTTCATTCCTTGCAGAGCAGGCTCCTCTCGATGCTCCCTATCACCAAGTCCTGCCTGAGGTATAATACCTTTTGCAGACAGACTTGCAGCCTTCAAGGAAAGACTTCAAGGGGTGGAAACCTTACCCGGCAGTTTGTAGGCAGATTGTTCCAACAGTTAATTATCCTTCCTTAAAAATATGTGGCTTTTTGCAGTCTGAGTTTGTCTAGCTTCAGTTTCCAACCTTTACAATCTCATTATGCTTTTTTCTGCTCAATTAAAGAGCCATCTACCATCAGAAATCTCTCCTTATGGCCAGCATTTACAGAATGTGCAGTCAAGTTACTTCTCCAGTTTCTCTAAGCTTCATTAGCCTCTCACTATGAGGCAGAGCTTCCAGATTTGTCTGAGTTCTTTTTAATGCGTTGGTATCCCCTCTCCAAATGTGGCCTCCGGATTTGGACATGGTATTCCTGAAACGGTGCCCCTGAAGCTGAGCAGAGACTGTGGCATCTTCTCACTCCTATTTGCTAGATTTTAGGTCATTCAAAAACTACTCCCTTCAGCTGTCACTTTCCTCAGGATGTCAATGCAGTCCCAAATTTCCACATGTAACATCACAAACTAACATGAAGTTCAAAATGAAAACCAGTAAGTTCTGTCTTGGAGATGGGATTTGATTCTTTGCTGAGTCTGCTGTCAAACATCTCACTGAACAGCAGTGGGATGTGAGCAACTGAGGCTGTTTGAGCTATCATACCTGAGCCTTCCTGGACCTCTTGGAACTGATCTAACTCCTCCATGTTTGACGAACTCTGATCTTCCTCTGAGTATGATCGGTTGGCATCACCCTGGAACACACAAATTAAGAAGCTGGGAGCTCATAAACAGAGAAGATCATTTTTTCTTGTATCTCTTTATTGCCAGTCTTCCTTGGCAGCCATGCATTATCATGACCACTGGGGAGTCTAGTGTGACCTGGGATGGCAGAGATACTGCATTCTTGCTTTAGGAGCTGAAAAGGATTCACCTTAACTGGTGTTGCATGGGATAGAAATTGTGAACTCCATTCTGAAGGGAGTTCTTTCATTGTAAGGATTAATACTGTCATCCATTTTTTTAGAGAAGCTCACCCTGAACTTAAGAAGGGAAATGGCAGTGGCGTGATAATTAGGCAGATCTCAACCCTGGTACACTTCTAGTGTCTCAGAGGTCCCTTTTTAGCACCACTCTTCCTCCCCTCCATGGAAGAAGCATTGTTGAGAATTTACCTCAGCCTGGAACCCCTCCACAAGGATGGCCACCAGCAGATTGAAGAGCACGTAATTGCCAAATGTCATGAGAGCCACGAAGTAAAGGGATGCCCATGGTGAGGTGGAGGCCATGCCATTATAGAGCACAACATTCCAGTCCTCCTGTGTTAAGATCTGCAACGAGGAGCAGAAGCCATGTAAACACGAAGGAGGAACACAGAGAGGATTCCCAGAAAAAGACAGTGAAAATATACACTTCAGGACACATCAGGGCTTTTAACCTCTCCATAACCACACACCTACTTCCCACAGTTACAGTCCATCTGTGGCACTGCCCCAGTAATGCTAGATGAGCAAGAAGAAACAAGAACAAATACGTGGGCAGTCATGTGCTGGGGTGACGGTGTTAAATGCAGGTGTTGCCACAAAAGAAGTGACCTTTGCAAACTCTCTTCTAGGAAAGAAGGAGTCCCTCTGTCTGAGAGATACCAGTTACCAAGTTACAATATGCAATTGCTCTTCCTCCTTCAACATCACATACTGGAGCCTTCTGTGCCATCAGAAGTGAATGCAACAATCCACAATGAGAAGAACACCTCATGATTTTCACTTTGCCTTTTCCCACCCACATAGAGCAAAGTGAGCTCACCTGGAAGACAGTGACAATGGCCCACAGTAGGGAGTCAAAATTCTTCCGGTCAGGAACTGTATCTCCTGTATCCGTTCTCAGGCTGAACTTGCAACCAAAGATGTGCATTCCCAAGATACTGTTGAGACAGGAAGAGGAATTGGTATCAAATTTAAATATCTCTGCCATCACAATGAACTTGTCACAGTGACACCCCCAGGCAATTAATGTAGCACACAGGTGCTAGGACAACACAGCCAGACCACTGGGACCTACCTGTGAAGAGGGAGCTATGTGTTGCAACCTTATGGCTCACCACAAAACCTTGTTTCCCATCTGCACAGCCTCAGAGCTCACTTAGTGCCTTCAGACCTGCTTTCTCCAACATTCCCATTTGCTCTCATTTTCCTTCATCTCCCTACCAGTGCATCCATAAAGTGCACTGACAAATTTTCTTTGATGCTTCCTGCAACCCTTCTGTCAGTCAGCTTCCAGGCTGAGCTATTCCTGCAAATACTACTGATTGCCAAGAGACATCACCTGTCTGGCAATGGGACGTTATGCTCAGCAAACACATTTGGTGGCAGCATTTCTCCACCCCATCCTGGACAAATCTTCAGTTACCAAACCCAATTTAGGGCAGGAGGAGCCTCAATCCCTTTAAGCAAATAAATATCTGTCAGTGCTACTTAAGCCCAGAGCCATGGACAAGATGAGCCACGTGCTCATGCACTGATGCTGCTGTCAGTAAGAACTACGCAGTGCCTCCCCAAAACACTGCGAGGCAACTGGCTCCTTACCTGAAGATGAAGATGAAGAGCATGAGGAGCATGCAGAAGGTGGCTACATTGTCCATGGTCTTCATCAGCACCACGAGCTGGCGGCGCAGCGCGGGCATGAATCGCACCAGCTTCAGCACGCGCAGGAGACGGAAAGTCCTCAGCACAGAGAGGCCCCCATCTGACTGGCCAATGATCTCCCAGATGCTATGGCCCAGAGAGTCACAGGGAGCATGAAGGATAAAATGAAAGAGAAGTGAACAAACAGCAGAGAGAGAATAACAATTCTACTCCAAGTTATCACCTCTGCATTGGCACCATGTACATGTGGCTCAGAGAGAAAATCTGTTAGAACAAAACATAATTAGAAGTACATACTACGGGTTTACACTTGTGTAGATAGCAGCATTTCTACTTTCACGAAGCACTACGTGTTACAGGAATGAGGAAAGGATTGCAGCATTAAGCCCCAGCAAGACAGGTTCTTCTACCACGCATTAAACCTTCGTGGCATCCTTCATTTGTGCATTTTGAAAAATATTTCAAAACTAATATTGGTTGTGGACTTGCAAGACAGTCGTGATGGCCTCCATTCTACAGAAGAGAAAAGTGAGGGACAGAAAAGCTATGCGGCTTGCCCAAGGTTGCCAAAAGCATTGGGAAATGACATCTGTCTCTCAATCCTTTGCCTTGTGCATCATCTCATCTTCTTTTTCTGTTAAAGCTGCTAAATCTTTTTGGAAAAGACACATGAAAACATGCAAACTTTGTGGTACTCTCTACTATGCATATTTCAGTTGATACTAAAGACCCTTGTTACCTGATGATGACGATGATGCTGTCAAAGATGTTGTAGGGGTTGCGGAGGTAATCAAAGAGGCCAAATGCAGCAAGTTTCAGGATCATCTCCAGGGCAAACATGCTTGTAAAGACAACATTGCTGATCTCCAAGATGTTGGTCAGTTCCTCTGGCTAGGGAGAAGGAAAATTCAGAGTCAGAACTGAAAGAGCCTTGAAACTGTGGGAAATAAAGTGCCACCATTCCTTGGGGACAGGCTCTGTAGGGAACTGTGAAGAACCACTGGTGAAGTTGAAGTGAGGCTGGGCAGAGCCACCTTTCTGCTCCAATTCCTTCCCATATTTACCACCCTCATCATAGATTCTGTCCCTAACAAATTGTTTTGTGGCAGGCAGGGAGCTACACAGCCATTCACACAGCCAAAACTGACCAAACATCTCCCACATCCTACTATAAGCACTGCTCCCTCGGCTAAAGGTTGTTCCGTTTTGCACAAAGACCTTGAGTATTTTTGAAGGAGGGCAAAAGTGACTGATCTGTAGTTGGCTTCTTCCATCAAAGCTTTCCTCTGAGGTTTCCATATACCTGGTGCAATTTTTTTTTTTTTTAATTTTGTAAACATGTGAATGTCAGAAAACAGTTACCCATTTTTCTCTAAACCTCACTGCACTTCTCTGCCTGTTTTTCACTGTTCTTTTTTCCCCCTTCCTTTCTCATTTTCTCTCCCTCTAGCTCCCAACTAAATCCTGGATATGCATTAGTTTCCTGGTCTTGCTCCAATAATTTCAATAATTACCTAAGTGAATATCAAACTGTATGAATAACACAACAGCAAGGAGGGACACAGTGCTAGCACCTGCCTGTAAGGGACAGAAGAGCAGGGCAGGGTGAGGAAAAGAGAGAGCAAGAGGAGAAAGACAGATGCGCTATGTGGAAATCTCCAGGGATGACATGAAATTACTGTGTTGAAAGAAGAAAAAGGAAAAAAAAAAAAAAAAAAAACCACCACACAACCTGACCCTGCCTCAGGCATTTTCTTCTGATGAATCTCTGACAAACCTTTCAGCCCTTGTGAAACAGTCTCCTCCAGCAGAGACTCATGTGTTTGCGTGTAAGAGAGAAAGTGTTTTAATGACTCCATCAGTGGAACAAGTCTGAGCAAATTAAATTACTCCTCCTTTTGTTTTCTGAATTAATGACTTTTCTTCACTGTGTCCAGCCTTGGAAACTTCTCTGACAAGGTTAGCAAAGGGTCTACACATTTCCTCAGGAGTGATGAAATGTTGCTTTAGAGGGAGACAGAGGCTGCATTGATGTCATTCATGAGGGATGCTGGGTTCTTGCTGTCCTGCTGTGTGAAATGAAGGTATTCCCTGCACTGAATTTGGGCTGGACAAAGCACCTCTCACCCTAGGGACTGGGACTGCACCAGGCCAAACTGCAAGGGTTGAGGTCTTCAACGAGATCAGATGCACGAGGGGTGGCGTGCACAAGCTTGGCCATGCTTACACGTACTTAGACACACGCATGCACAACCCATGGGGACTACCATGGCAATGGCCAAGCAACAAATTTTCCCTAGGTGAGAGAAAAACTTCCTTCCAGTATAATGCATTGCATCTTGTGGCCAGGCTGGACAACCTATGGCCTTCAGACCACACAAAACTGCTAAGACAATCCATTTGGCTTCAGCACACTGCTGACCATCACCTTCCCAAGCAGCCGCTGGTAGGAGCCTGCTCCAGATGAAGGTGTGCCACCTTCCCGACAAGTGGGATGGAGCATGGCATTTCCCAGGCTCCTCCTCAGGGCTCCTCTGGTCCCATTTTCCATGTTTACCTTGGGGCAGGTATTTCATACCTTGGACAATGTTACATATTTGATGTTAACTTACTGTGCCATTGAGCCCTGGCTTCAAGCCTGTGTGGTAGCAAGCAGTGGTCTCTCACTGGTTTGTTATCTATGCCAAAAGGGTGGCCAAAGACCACTCTCTTCCTTCATAGTGATCTGTGCAATGCCTGGACAGCAGGACGCTCTTTTAAGCATCACCTTCCGGTTCCAGGTCTGAACCTCCCTCTAAAACTGGAGACTGCTTTAACCCTGGTTCAGGAATCCCCAGGGGCAAAAATCTGGCTGTCCTCCCACATGAACAAATGGACTGGAAACTGCTTCTCACAGTCATGTTGTGTCTACCCATGACCTTTGCTAATTTCTTCCACTCCTCAGTGCAGGTTTAATTGAAATATTCCATTTCTTTGAAATCAAAAACGGGGAGATAGCTCAATTTATATCCATAATTACATTTGAATAACAAAACCATCCTGAAAATGAAGGAGAGAGGAGGGGAGATAAGAGTGATGAGGCAGAAGGAATGAACGAGTGCACATGGGAAGGGAGAGATGAAGATCACTGCACTGAGAGCCAGGCAGTAATGACACCAGCTGGGAACGTGAGGTCCATATGCTAAACAGAGATGCCAGTTTCAGCCTGAATCAAATGATTATGTCAGTGAGAATGAGGAATGTAAAAAAGCAACAGGCTATAATGGTGGATTATCCTTCTCTGCTGTCCATGCTTTCTCTCTCGTGCTGTCGTAGGGAGCAATTGATGTTTGAAAAGCCAAGCTTGCAGCTCACTTATGGAAAAGGTCACCTGTTCCCCTGTCTCTCCTTCCCTCCCTGACATCTGTTTCTCTAGGCGAGCCTCCACCTGTTAATCTTTTTTCTAATGGGCCATCAATCAGACCCAGCAAAGCATCCTTCCTGGAGAGAGGGGCAAGAAGAACTGGGTAGGAAAAGAAAGGAGAGAGAGGCAGACACAAAGGCAGCAAAAAGAAACTACAAAACAAGCAGAAAAAAATATGACTAATGAGCTCACGGGCACCCAAAAGAAGTAGAGGAGATGTTTTTAAAAATAGAGTAGGAAAGAAGTACTGGCTGGCGAGGGAAGAGCAGCACAAAAGGAATGCACTCAGGAAAAAGAAGAGAAAAAAGAGCCAGCTGGAGAGGCCCAAGGCAACACACTCACAGGCGACAGGCAGATCCTGTGCTGCAGCCGTTCCTGGAGATACAGATAATTAGGCTGAGTGAAAAAAGCCATCAGCTGGGAGCTGGGGCTGCTGCTGGCAGGGTAGAGGCCAGCAGGGACTGTGCTCTGCACAGGTATGCTCTCACATCTAGGTCAGCGTGGCCAGGAATACAGTGAACATGGCTGGAGCGGAAGATTTGGGCCAGGGAAGTGTGAAATTTATGAACAGGGAAAGCGAACAGGGAAAGGTGGTTCTCTCCTTTTCCTCCTCCTGACACACAGGATTCTCAACACAACGGATGTGTCACCTCACAGTTGTGACAGCTGCCCAGGCTCCCACATATAGCACCCAAGCATTCTCTGTCCAAATGGCTTTCAAAGCTTCCTCCACCTGTGTTTATCTAGAAACAATAAAATTGAAGGGTCCGTAAGGAAAGGCCTGAACTTAAGTCTGTTTTGGTCCAAACAAAACCAGGGAACATTTCCACAAGTCTGTTCATGCTGCCATGCCAGGATAGACTGGTTTACCCACCATGCTGGGAGAGGAACCTGAACAAAACTGGGGGAGGTAAGCATTGGGGTAGTAAAGAGGGTGGCTTGAAGGGGGGAGATCCCAGGGCGAAACATGCTCAGAAACAGTGTTTTAACCAAAATCACCTCTTCACCTGCTCTTAATATGGTTCTCTTTCCAAATCCATGAAACTTCCTAATTCAGCTCTCCATGGTGCTAAGTCCTTCATCCCTACCAGGGTGGATCAAATACAGAGAGTGAAATGTATGATCCAGGTCTGCTTCAGGACTCTGGCCCAGCAGTTACAAACTGGAACTGGGGCAGCAGAAGGCAGCTGTTCAGCATTTTCACTTTTTCTCCTTCTATGTTACTTACTAGTCAACCTTGAAGTTCTTGGATTAGATTGAAAACATAATTAGCCCATTATCTGACAGCAGCCAGAGGCATGTACACTGTAGGAAAGGTTAAGAACATGCAGACCACCACAAAGCCCCTGCAGCAGGAGTTTATTTTAACCAGGAGTAAGTTGGCAACAGCCCTAGAAACTGGAGAGTAATTGATGTGATCTGTGTAGACCAGCCCTACCAAATTCTACCTGCATGCCACTGCTATTGAGAACAAGAGAAAAAATCCATACACGGGTCTCTCCGGTCTGTCCATTTTTATATATCATTTCATGGCTACTTGACAATAATCAGGAGAGTCACAGAAATCAGCCATGGAGCATACCAGCTAGCTTTTACTTTTTCTAGTCACCACTCCGCAAACGTGCAGGATTTCATAATATTTTGCTATTCCCTAGTTTTACAAGACTTAAGTGATGTGGTTTCATCCAGCACCCTGGGGAGACTGTTCCATCATTTACTAAATGTCAGCATGATGAGCTGGCTTGGACACTTGCTGAATGTTTCTGACAAGCAGCAAATAGCGAGAAGAGAAGCAATAACTGTAAAATATGAACCAGTGGATCCAATAAATGGTGGTATAAAGGGAAATCATGCAGGCTAAAGGATATGAAGGTGTCAAGACATTAGGCTGGTTTAACTGGGAAACAAGAGATCGCCTCCTGATCTACACCTCATAAAGTGTTGATCTGATGTGCAGAGGAATCCTGGATGTAGATGCTACAGGAGGAAAACCAAATTACTCTGTAATTGTCTTATTGGCTACTAATGGTAAAGATATGCAAGTCCAACAGGCCATTCAAGGAAATACATGAGAAAGGCAGCATGGGACACGCAGCTGGGAACAGCCTTGCATCCCTGTGCTGAGTAAGGAGAAAAGTGAGCAGCACTAGATCCTCTATGAATATCAAAATAAATTAAGCCTATTTAAAGGGTCTTCCTGGATGGTCACAAGCATATAATATCTTGATTTTCTACACTGGATTTTAAAAAGCAATTCTTCCAAGCAGAAGCAGATTCGAAGAACTGCAAAAATTATTTCAAGCAGGACAAAGCTTGAAATGATGGGTTTTGGCTTGTGCCACATCCCAGCAATATCTGAAGACCTAATACTGAGCGTATTGCATGGTATAATGCACACTGATGGATTTGTATAAACTTACCCGCTTACAAGTGATAACTTGTGATAAGCTTAAGGATTAAAAATGACTCATAGCAGTGCAGTTTGTCCCAAAATGAGTTGATTTCCCTCACAAGAAATGTACAAGGAGATAGGAAGGCACCTTGGCCACACAAGCAGGATAGCAAAAAGGACTTGACGGATGAGCCAAATTTTAAAGGTGATGTGGATGCTGAGGTTAAGTTTCCTGACAAGAAAAAAGAAAAAAGAAAAAACAAGCAAACAAACAAACCAAAACAACAAACAAAGCCAAAACAAAACAAAATAAAAACAGTCTGTAAATATCAAAAAATGGAAATTCTAGTCGAACTGAAGAATGGTGGATGTTGTAAGAGACTTCCAGAGGTCATCTGGTCCAAACCCTCCTCATTCAACAAACAGATAATTTTAATTTACATTTTCCTTTCCACTGGCCAAGGCTCAGGAATTGGAGGTGAGACTTGCAAATAAGTTTTGTGTTCAGGATGTCTGTGCTTCTGAGCCTGAGCCTTGTGTCTAGCTCCTGCATTAACCTGGAGGTTGGTGGTCCTTCATCTGTGGGCCACCTCATCTGCATAGTCCATGAGCAAGCAGAGCAGCATGAAGCTGATGGACCAGGACCACTCAAACCTACAACACCTTCACACATCCTCTTTCCTGGACAGGTGTATCCCTAGTGAGTGGCTGGGACTGTGATCTCTCATCCATCAGAAAATCAAAGCTTGAAGGGTCTTTATTCATGTTAGCTCTCAGCTGGGAGAGATTCAGGTGATAAAGTAGCTGAAGCAACAGAAACTGCTTCAGTCATAGGATGGTGTCAAGCTGCAAATCACAGATCTCTGTGGGCAGGGGGGTTTTGCTGAATATTTTTCTGTGAACATTTATGTTTCTGGAAGGAAAAACAACAGGATACAGAGAAAAGAAGGAGAGAAAAGGGGGCAGTGGAGCAGCAGTTTGAGATATACGAGGAGCAAGGCTTGAGAAATATGAAAGAGCAAAGGCAAGCGCACATGCCTGTGTGGTTTTGAGGTAACTGCTGACTGAAAAAGACCTGGAATTCATGTTATGACATAAATATTCTTTTAAAAAAATCTTGTGTTAGGTAAACAGGACTCAGCAGACACGTTTTAAATAAACAGGCTGCACCACATTTTTCAGTTATGATCAATACAGTCAACATAGTTTTTTCTACTAGAAACAGCCCACGGGGCCATGAGCTTTTCCTAGATACTTATGGATAAAACGTGATAGCATAACTTTAAGGATGTGTCATTAATAACCTGCTACCAGAAACCCTGAGGCTGCAGGCAGATCCTGCTCTGCTAAGGGCTGTGCAAACACAGCAGAGGCAGCCCAGAAGGGCTTAAATCTGCACACACAACAGTCAGAGTGAATTCTCTACCTCCAGTTCAAATATTCTTCTGTTAAACTCTTAATTAATGCTGTCTCCAATAACCCAAAATGAACAATGCCTCTCTCTGCTTGGTGCTTGCATCTTTAAAACATCAGTGGGCAGTTTTCACATTGTCCTTAGTCATCTCTCTGCTACGTGATAAATACATTGCTCGTTTTTATCTATTTTCATGAGTCAACCCCTCCAGCCTCTTCTTCATTCCCCTCTTCTCTGAGCTCCTGCCAGTATTTTTCTGGTACTGAAGCATCCAGAGCAGTTTTGCATTCTATGATCAAATTAAGGTTTCCCAACCTTGTATCAGAAATCAGCTGGGCTTTGTAAAATGCTCTAATGCTTGCTGTGTGGGTGGGATCCAGACATCTGGGGCTTCAAATACTGGCTCAGCCACTGTGTTGCCTCAAACACGGAAATTAAGATACTCTGGGGCTATCTCCACCCTAGCATGAGGCAAATCTGAGTGCCTGCTTAAACCAGTCCCACCAATTGTCTCTTTGCTACCTGAGATTGTATTCAGGGTTTGAATTCATCTTGGCTGCAAAACTCCCTGATGCAGTTAGCATCTCAGCTGTTGACCAATCCCTTATTTTTTGTGATCTGGGCAGATATGTGGGGTGAATCATGGACACATTCAGACTGGTGGCACAGATTTGAGCCATAGATACACACCATAGAGTCCTTTAACCCAAAGTGCAATACAACTATCAGCCAGCAATGCAGATGAAAGGCCATGGATGTGCTCAACACCCTCTCAAGCCTGCTCAGTGCAGCACAGGATAGACATAGTCTCTGTTTCCCAGCTATAAAATGAGGGCACACAATCCTTCTCCATCTCACAAGTCTGTCATTAGGATAAAGTGCACTGCTGACTCAGAGCTGCCTGCAAACTACTGGCATGAAAAGCAAACCTGTCCTCACACCTGCTATCTATGCCTTGACCTATCTATCACTTCTTGCTGTCAGGGCAAAGGAAAGGCTCAAGCCATCTGAGCCCCCAAAATGACTGGAGGTGGGAGGTGATGCCTTTCCTAGCCCTCTTGTGCAGATAGACAGTGCTCAGGCATCTCCTAATTAAGTTGGAAAGGCTAGCAAGCTGATGGATTTGAATTGAGATGCTGGTGAAATGCCTGTGACATCCCCAGAGGGCACATTAAATTAACCAAATAGACTAAGGATTCAGTAAGCTAATGAAGAGAGAAATGAAAGAGAGATGAGGAAGATGGAAGAGGCGAGGGTGAAGGAGAGAGAAGCAGATGGAGAGAAAAGACAATGAAAAAGAAAAATAGAGGGATACAAGTAAGAAGGGAGGAGGAAGAAAGAGGGACAGAAAGGAAGTGAAAGGAAAATACGTGGATTAATAGTGATTAAGTGGAGGGATAGGCAAGAAAAGACCCTGCAACATCCTGTGGCTTTCTCAAAGCTGTGCTGGGATCGCCTGTGCTATGTCTTGGGGTCCAAATTACTCAATCTCTGCCTCTAGCTGTTTCATCTGCTGCTTAGCCTGGCCATAACCCCAAGCACAACCCTTCACTCCCCAGTGCGCACCCTGTGCACCTTACCTGCTCGTGGTGCTCGATGCCCATGCTGATGGTGTTCACGAGGATCGCGATCATGATCCCGCGGTTGAAGTACTTGCTGTCCACGATCCCTCGAAGCTTGACCCTCACTTCCCGCCACATGTCACTACAGAGCTTCAGCCTCCCACCTTCTTCTGTCTCCTCCTCCTCTTTCTCCAGTGCTGAGGCACCCTGGTCCCCTCTGCAGCCTTCTCCCTCCTCTTCACTGTCTCCTCCATCCTCCTGATCCGAGCCAGCGCTGTCCAGGACAGAGAGCCTTCGGGATGCGTCATGTTCCCCACTGTGGCATCGGGGGCAGTTGGTGAGATCGGAGGTTGTCGTCACAGCAATGGGCTGGACCAAGCCCTGGGGAGGGCAGTCAAGAGGGTTGTGCTGTTGGCAAAGTCCTGGGGAAATAAATGATCGTGTTTAAAGACGAAAGCTTTGCTTCCTTCAAAACGTGCATCTCAGCTGGGCACTTGTTTGGCTTTTGGGTATTTAGACAGTGTAACTGGGTTTTCTAGCTGTAAGGATGACTAAACGCTGGCAAATCATCTCAAGGGCAGCAATAAAAGCCATTGCTGCTGGGTGCTGTACAGTGACTGGCTGTGTCACCAGAAGGCACAGCACTGTTCATCTGCCAGTGATTAGGCTCAGTGGGTGTTCATGTCCATCAGAGGAAGAACTGCTTTGTCTAATGCAGGAATCATAGCTTGAGGCTCAGCCATTTGTATTAAGTGGGAACTGAGGGAAAAATGATAAAGAGGGCTGCTTTTGGCCCAAACAGCTGCAACTAGGGTTCAAGAACCCAGATGCTGAGCTGAACTCTCTAAATTAGAGACACCACATTAGCAAAGCATCTCAAGAAGCCAGAAAAGGTAACACAAGAACAGTTCCTCCTGATAGTCCATGCACTCTGAATCAGAACAACTTGCTGACTTCAGTGGGAAATTCAAGTTCCTCAAACCTCCAGTTGTGCCTGGAAGATCAAACAGGCAATGGAGGAATGAATCAATTAATTCATTAACACAGTGCATGAGGACTGCAGAAACCTTCTTCCCAGCAAGTAAAGAAAATGAAAGACTGCGTATGCAAAACTAGTTGAAGGAAAATCCATCTTTTCGCTTGTTAACTGAGAGCATTTCTTACGAAAGGTACCAGCAGGCAGTTAATACTAACTCTATAATACCATTTTTACAGTCACTTTTCAGGCCAGGAATCCAATTTAAATGGTATCTCATGTCTAATTTTACACAACAGGATGTGCTCCCATCAAGAGAAATTGTCTCCATTGCCCTTGTACATCAAACTGACTTCAGTATTGCTCTTCTCCCTTGGCTCAGGGGACACTCTATTGCAATTCTACTCCCTTTACTTCTCTCCTGAGGTCCCATAACAGCTCGGTTTGGGAGGAGAGCTCTGGAGGACCTGCTGTGTCACTCAGTCCAACACTGGACTGAGCCCTCCAGGTCTCCAGTCAGCGCCTTTAATGTTGTCCACTACAGTTTCAGGTCTGGGTTTCCATCGTTCCTGGTTGATCACCCCGTTTCCATTCCCACTCTTGCTGGTCACCCCCACCTTACCGTTCTGCTGCACTGGCCGTGACCTCAGTCTCAACTACTAACGCTAATTATAACTCTATGCTTTGTAGACAAAAGTCCTTTGGCAATCTGGCACGTGGAGATGTTCCCAGTTACACTCCCATTTCTCTACTGGCATTTCCAGATAGACCCATGCAATCCTTACTGTAGTGCCTCTGGTTCTTCCTGTTTGCATCTCGCTTGGCGTTGCTCGGATCCACGTGGCCCTGGCGCCGGCTCTGAATGCTGTTGTACAGCCCAAGGGTGCGACGTTTGGCTTTGCGCATGATGTGGCAGACGTATTGGAAGATCTCCTCGTAGCAGTCCCCGGGCTCCATGTAGCTGGCGACGGTGCTGGAGGAGAGGTAGCGGGCCCGCTGCTCCTGCATCAGCTGGTGCTCCCGCTGCTTGGTTTCTGAGAACTGCGTGGCGATGACCACCAGGCACAGGTTAATCATGAAGAAGGAGCCCACCTAGGAGCAAAGGAGAAAGAGGGATGTCAGCGTGAGGAGAAAGAGGTGATGTCAGCGTAAGGAAGAACACGTGGGAGGAGGAAAGGAGAGAGAGGAGGGGAAGGGGAGCAGGAAGCAGACAGAGGAACAGGAACTAGAGCTACCACCAGTCTGTACGTGGAGATGGGATTTCAGGGAAAGCCAGAATTGAGTTTGGATTTGAGAACTCACTCAATGTCATTTCCATGCAGAATTCAGAGCTTTGAACTGAAATTCAGGAAACAGAAGCCCTACTTTCAGCTCTTTGGGTGGGCTTTATGGCCTTTAGCAAGTCACTTAGAACTTACCTACAATTAAGCCTTTTCTTTCCCTCTCCTTTGTGTTAAACAGAAGGTGGGAGACAGAGGATTATTTTGATTGCTTTCTCCTCTGCTTGCTCTTTTACCACTGAAAAAATCATGCACCATCATTTATGGGTTTCAGCTCTTGGAGGACACATCAGCGTTCTCAGGGAATTTTATTTATTTCTACCATTTACACCTTTATTCACCAGACGGGGCAATGAACTTTGTTGAAATGAATGAGCTCCTGAAATTGAAGATGTTTGCAAAAACTAATGACTTTGAGAAGGACACTAAATAGTCTGTCAAAACAATACTTCCTTCCTCAATTTCTATTCTTCTGATTCTTCTGATACCAGATATTTACTTTCTTTTATTTTGCTTGTCCTCCAGCCTTTGTAGGTTTTCCATTTTGAGTACAAAAACAACCACAGCCCACCCCCCCAGCTTCTCAGAAATAAAACAAAAAGCCCAAGTTCTTGTTCTTCTCCCTGCGGATACCAAAATGCCTACCAGGCTTATTTTATACCTCAGCAAGTTCCCCTTAAGATTTCTTTGCCTCTGTTTTCCTATCTGTAAAATTGAGACAATACTTCTTGGTGCTGAGAGATCTGAAAGTGAAAATCTCCCTCTCCATGTTGTGAATTATGAAATTATGGATGAATCTCCACTAGAAGATCTTTCCATTACACTCAAAAGCTATGATGCTACGATTGGTGGCCACTCTCCACAGAGCTGTTAGCAGCAACATGGCATTGAGATAATGTAGAGTCTGATTTTTGAAATGGGTTCTGTAGGGCAGCCCCAGGAGGAGAGGGAGCTCCAGCTTGGGATTTCTGCATCCTCTGGATCAGGGAGTGTCTCTGCCAAGGGACATCCTTGCACTGTGCCTCTCCTGTGTGATTTGCCCAGGACCCAGCCTCATCTCCATGCCTCTCCTTTCCAAGAAGACCACTCACACACAGAGCTGGACCCAATCCTCCCTTATCTTTATACATGTGCCCTCCTCCATATAACCCTTCCAGTGAAGCGGAGAGCACAAGAAAGCGGGGTGATATGCTGATCCCAACTCTTAAGCATGGAAAAAACTGTGGATTTTTTTTTTCAGCAAATATCCCAGCTCATTTTATCTACCCAAGAAGCTTTTCCCTCAGTGCATAGCCCTTGCCACTCCACCAACAAGCTTGTCCCCTTAGATGTCTTTTTCTCTTGCACACAGGTGCCCAGCAGCTCCATCCAGAGGCTCAGTACTTTGGCCCTCCGTATTTCAAAAAGGAGATGTCCCTGCTAACATCTGAATAAGCCTTTGAAACACGAAGCCCTTCACAACCAGATTCATCGTAAGGACAATAAACCATTTCAAAATAATGGGCGCTTTTTTTTTCTCCTCCTCTCAGCACCCTTCAAAGCTGTTCTAATTTTGTTCCCCTTCATCACTGAGCCCTTCTCAGTGATGAAGCCTATTTTCCCTTTAGCTTCTGTACATTGCCTTGAAAAGAAAAAATGCCTCATTCAGATCCCTTCACCTTCCCCCAAGGATTTCTGTAGTCCATGATCTCTTGCATGTTTTCACTGATGAAGGTATAACTGGGAATATGAATCCTCCTCCAGTGTGCTCTCCTGCCCTCTTCCCCCCTCTCACAGGATTGTCTGTTATCTCATTTGGCTTGCTTCGAGTGAGGTAGGGTTGGTTTGGGAACTGAATGCCTGCTATGCATTTCTGAAATGCAAATTGTGACGCTGCCTGATACATTGCACCTTCCAGCATCTCCACAAACCACAACCAATTAAGACTCACAACACCTTCTCTGTAGGTGACAAGCAGAGAAGCTGAGGGCAACAAGATGATCTCAGTAGTGTCATGATGTAAGCCTGGGGTTGAATCCTGAGAGGAGTTCAGGTTTACATCACTCATCATCACAGGGAATTGTTTGCCATGATCTCCCAGCCGATGACTGGAAAGGGGAGAAGTGGAGAAGTGGGAGGACTGGTTATGCCAACTAACCCTCCATCCTTGAAACTCTTACCTAGGAACATCAAACACAATAATAGAGCTTGCTTCCTCCTTACAATGACAAGCAAGTCCACAAATTCTAAAGCTCTGCTGAGCTTGACTCTACCTCTCACCTAGCAGAAGGACAGGGAAGGTCCCAGATGGCTCGTAATTGAGGGATGCATCCCAGCTAGCTGAGTGAGGAGATCACAAGTGTCTGATATGGAGTCAGACAAAGTGTCTAACAGAGCCAGAAGGAGACCATTGATTCAAAGCCCCAACACAGGGGTCTGGTTCAGCCCTGAGACCTAGCTTGAGCTGATTGTGACTTTGTTCAGCCCAACGTTCAATCCCTGTCTCTACAATCTCTAATAAAAATTGACTGGTGCTGGAGATGCTAGCTTACTTGCCAAATATTTTTATTGCTTATTCCTGGATAACCAGCTCATCTTCTGAAGCCCACATGTGTGAGCTCTTCAAGGAGGTCTGAGTGTTGCCATGTGGATATGAACCTAAGCAGAAGAAGAGCCTGAAGGTTTCTCTAGTTCAGAAGCCAAATCAGTGGCCAAGTAATTAGAGTGGTGACACAGAAATCTAGTCTTCAAGAAAACTGAAATGGAAGACTGAAATGAAGCACTGACCCAAGAAGGGAAAGCAGGCTTTCCTTAATGCCACTTCCCTGGTCTCTGGCAGAGCAGAAAGTCACTTGCTGAATACACAAAATGCTTTTATCAAATTGTTCTGCAAGGCCACTGAGCGCCAGGAGCAGCTGGGGCTCTTCTCCTCAGGGACCTTGTATCAATATTTCTCACCTTCCTTGGAAGGTGTGGGAGTCCTAGAAAATGTTGGCAATATATCCAGGTGTGATGGAGCTTTCTTCCTGCCTGATGAGCGGTAACAGATAGTGCCCTTATTAAATGTTTGAAGCTATCTCTATAAGGGAGGTAAAAGTCACAGATGAAAGTATAGCTCTAAGGAGGAAGCTGAGGAGATCCGGACCCAGAAGAGTGAGTTTGAGCCAAGGCTAAGACATATGTGGGAAAGCAAAGAGTCAAGACTTAAAGTATGCCTGTCAGGGCAATCTTGTTCAGAAAGTCAGGCCTTTGAGCCATGGAGAAGGAGGGCAGGATAAAGGCCACAAGTGCTGTGCTTCAAAAAACTTGAAGAGGGAATGTCATTGCTATAAGGAGACTTGGAGGAAAAACAACACCAAGCAATAACAAGTTCACACTGTGGTTTTGCTAAGTACTGCAACAGCACCCCGGAAAGACGTACTACATGTGAAAAGAAAGTAACAGAATTGCTAAATCCTTTCTTAGTGCAACTCCACCAAAGGTGAAGGAAATATCCTATCTAGCATAAAGCTCCTATGTTCTGAGTTGTCCTCAGAGCAAGCTGAGGTTTTTGTGCTCCTGTATCTTATGGAAATAAGCTTACATAGCTTCTGCAAATGAGGAGGGCGTGTCTAGAAATGTCAATGACACTCCACAGTAAAATCTCAGGTGGAGTGTTTAATTGAGGGTTTTCAGCTGCCTGCAAATTCAGAGACAAAGTTTGAGTCACTGGAAATACACATGAGGTGAGCCAACACTGAAGGATGCTCTGGTTTCAAATCCAAAAACATGCTGGCAGAATTTATGTAGTTTGAAGCTGGGGCCAGAGGGAACAGTTTTTGAAATCGGTCAATGGGAGGTGGGCATGCCTACCTCAAAGGTTAAACACTAACTCTGCACCCTGCACAGCTCTTCCTGGCTCAGGGAGAGACTGTATGTGAGGTTGGGAGTCAACTCTGTGCCAAACTATGTGTTATACAAAATGGGTATCCTGGCCAAGCTGCTCAAAGTGAAAAAGAATGTAGGTCCTAAATATCTGTTGCATAGTGGGAGATCTAACAACCTATATGGAAAATAATTGCTTTCTGGACTCACAAAAAGCAATGGATGTTTGGTTTGGCTCTGGGAACAGAAGAGGAAGGAGCTCCCCTTCCATCCTGTGCAATCCTACCTCTAGCCTGTCTCTCACTGGGACTCCCCAAGACTCAATGTAAGAGAAACGTTCCTCAAGGTGCATTTCACCTTTGCTTCTTGGCTCATGCTTTAGCCCAAGCGAACACATCACCTTTCTGTTTTTCATAGAATCAGCAAACAGAATCATCAAGGTTGGAAAAGACCTCTGTGATCATCTAGTCCAACTGTCCACCTACCACCAACACTGCCCACTAAACCACTAAACCATATCCTTCAGTACCACATCCACACGTTTCTTCAACACCTCCAGGGACGGTGACTCAACCACCTCCATGGGCACCCCAACTGCATTTTCAGAGAAGTTCTTCCTAATATCCAACCTGAACCTCCTCTGGTGCAACTTTCTCTCTTTTCCCTGTGATAGCAGAAGGCAGGAAGAAATGGGATACTATGAAGATTCATCTTTTTCATAAGTTCTCCAACCTGAATGGTCCAGAAATTCTTTTTTGTTTCACTGCCCATACATACAGGCTACAGAATTTCTCCCTGAAGCTGTACTAAGGTTTGTTTGCTCTCAAACAATTATATGTCCACTTGAATTTAAACTAGGTCCTGTGACAGGTAAGCCTGTTAATGTTATTGGGTGACTGCTTCTAAAGATCTGTTTCTAGGAGGTCATGACCCTATAGGACAAATAGTAGATGCAGAGCAGAATCTAAGCCAGGTCCGTTCAACAGTCCATCCAAATGTATGTAGGATTTGAAGATACACACTGAGGTCCTTCCTGGTTAAGTGACCTAGAACTGAATTGTGTCTACCCCGTACAGATTTTAAACTTCCTGCAACACATCCTAAGTTTTTCCTTTCTAATTTGGACTTTGGTCCCCACATAGGAGAAGTGAAAATGCAAAGTGCAAGTCTTCATAAACAAGGGAAAATCTTCCTTGCTAGAAACACGACATTCCCTCCAAGAAAATGTATTTACACGTGGGAGAAGGTCTGGGGAAAGGAAAAGGCAATGGCATCATTTTTTTCAACTCCCCCCAGGCACAAACAACAATTCTCTTTACAACAGAACAACCGCCTTCAACCTCCACATGCATAAATCCATAGGGCTCATAAACTGCTTATGAAGTTCTTATCACTGATACACTGCTCTCCTTCCATCCCCACCAGCCACAAGTGATGTCACATAGCCAGTTCGTGTTGGACTGATGTCACTTTGGGAGCAGCAGCTCCTTTTTGTTCATAGCGAGGAAGTAATTCAGCATGACAGACCTCGAATCTGACAAAGTCTGAGTCTGAGACCCTGAATTTGAGAAATCTAAGTGCTGCCAGAAGCCATAAAACAGGAACGACTCAAGAGCTTCAAATGTGCAAAAGACGAAGTAGGAGAAAAGATGCAGAAGTGGTTTTCTGTATTTTTGAGTCTACTGTTTTGAGAGGAGATGTGTGGATGAGCACATTATCCTCCACTGGGTATTGATTCTCAATCCTGAGCGTATTTCTTTGAGTGAAATAGAATAACGTGGCTGACAAGTATGTGACTCTGCCAAGGATTCTTGGTGAAAAACTTCCAGCTGGATTTCTGAGATTCCAAGAAGAAATCCAGGTACAGTAGCTTGCTACCCAGTGTCTGTACTGACCTAACGCCTGACTTTTGTAGCCTCTTTTAGCTTGCAATGCTGAGACATGATAAGTCTTATACTTACAATTATCAGCAAGATAAAGTAGATAAAATTGTAGAATGAATGGGCATCCATCACATAGTACATGATCTCCACCCACCCTTCCAGTGTGATCACCTGCAAAATCAAGAAACAAAAAGAGAATCAGGAGGGAAGCGAGCTTTCAGAGTTCATTTCTCAGTGCACACAGGCAGATAATGGCAAGGCTGTCGTATTCCAAGGAAGGTGAGAAACAAAAATTCCTTTCAAAGAGGCCCATTTTCCATTCCAGGAAATCAGCATGGTACTGCTTGGTGACTCTGGCATACTGTCAAAGCCTGTGAGATCATGCTAGCCCACAGCAGGAATATTTCATTAAAATAGTTCATTTCCCTGGATCACAGCAGGGGAAAGCCCGCAGCAAGTTTCTGTGCCCCTTGGACTGGACACTGCGTACAGCAGGTGGAAAAGAAAAAAGGCAAGGATTTTAGCTCCCATCTGCAACGAGTGCTGGGAATTTAAAAAAAAAAAAAAAAAAAAAAAGATTGCTATAGTGACCTGTATCAAAAGGAAAACAGGTACAAGTCAGTCTGAAGGGTGTAGTTCATTTCAGCAAGTGCCTGGAACAGCTCTACATCCCTACCAGTCTTCAGGAACACTTGGTGGTGAGCACTTGATCATGCTTGCCAAAACCATTGCAATGCCTCTTTCTCTCTATAGAAACCATCATGGGAGCAAAGAAAGTTTGGGCCATAAAAAGAACAGCTTGAGCTTTGTTAGGAAGGTCTTACCTGAAATATCACAATCCAGGCATATCCAATGTTGTCAAAGTTGATGGCACCCTTGTGCGGATTGGCGTTGCCCGTACGGCACACGTTGTAGTACTGGTTCCAGTTGACGCACATGCCACTGATGTTGAACTCTTGCCGGACTGAGTTGTAGTAATAGTAATCATCCTTGTCCAAACAACACTCGTGGCCCCGCTCCTTCAGGGGTGGGATCTCGTGACAGCCCATGATTCCATTGTCTCCTGACAGCGAGCAGATAAAGGGCATCTCATCATCTTCCTCAGGTTGGTAATAAGGGGGCAGGACAATGTCACCTTGTCTATAAGGATAAAAAAAAAAAAAAGTCATAAACTTCCCATAGCAGATGTTTTCCCATCAGTGACAGTGGTGAAGCTGGGAGCTGCCATTCTGACATAGGATGGTACTGAGTAAAGGATTTCCATGTTTATTTCATCAAGAGAAAGGAAGAACAGAGCTCCTGGAAACCATGGATTTTTCAGTGATGAGTCCCCAGCATTCAGAGCTCTGTCCTCCATCAGCACACCCCAACTCAAATTACAAAATCTGTTTGCATGGAGATGAAGAGAAGCCAGAATGCAGACATTTGCATTCTGATCACTCTCCCCATTAGCAACAAAGCTAAATCAGATGCAATGATATTAAGGAAGTTCATCAGGTTTTGATGTGATGTGCTCGTGTATGTAACCATTGATGGACATGTTTTATAACATTTGGCTCTGAACCTTCTGCACTTCCAGAGAAATAAATACAAAATCCAGTTCATGCATAATGAAGATTGCACAGCTAAGCCTTAAAATCAGGAATTGCGGAGTTCAATTTGACTTAACCTTAACTTTGACTCCTCCTTGACAGTTGGCATTATTGGTATAATGTTTCATGACAAGTTCATGTGCTTTTTCCCAAATAATGCAGGCACCTTCCAAAGGCATGAATAATTAAAATCATCTTTGCTTGCCTAGCTGGAGATGAGATAATGATGAGGATATGAAAGGTGGAGATTTCAAATTTTCCGTTAAACTTTATCTGGTGCACTTGCATTCCTTGTAGTGCCACAATACACAGCTTTCACGCTGCATGAATGCAGACTTTTTCACTGCGTGTCATTGGAAGGGGACAGGTGTTGATGAAAAAGAAAAGAGAAAAAGCCTCTGATTCTAAGCTAACCACAGACTTCTGTCATTACACATCCACATCACTTGTGAACCGGGTGCCTGCAGACTTCATTTCTCTGGTAATGGTCAGCCAAAAATTATTCAGTATCTGTCACTTTGCAAGCTGTAGCCCCAATCCACTTCTCGGTTACATCAACTCTGCTTGGATTTAATTACACTCATTAAAGTAGTACTACTCTGATTTACATAAAGGCCAATCATCCTAAACACCCGTTTCTCCCCAAGGAATATATAAACACTGTAAACGTCTGCTTTAAGCAGCTCCTACTCTCCAACCCCACTGCTGTTCTGCAGATTGTGTTTTTGCACTGATTTTTTTTCCCAATTTGAGAAGGTCTAAAGCTTCAGAAGCGTTTAACCAGTTTAAACTGATCAACAGTGCTAGCTTTTTTAAAGCAGTCAAAACTGAGCAAGAGTCTGGAATTAGTATATGGTTTTAAGGAAAGGTTTTAAAGCTAGAGATCAGTGAAAGGCTGAAAGTCAACAGGAGGAGCTGAGCTCTGCTCATGGGTAGGGCAATCAGAGAGCTGGTGGCAGGCAGGATCTCTTCCACCCCTCTGCCCCATGCCCTGCTGGCTCCCCCAGCCCCTCTAAGACGAACCCCAGACACGTGGTCAACCCCTGCATGGCTTCAGCCTCTCTTTGCCAGAACCGTGTCCACTTTTCCCCAAATCTGTTTGTCATATTCAAGCACTCTTTCTTCACTTTCCTGCACCTGAACTTGTCAGTTCACTAACCCAGCTGCAGGACACCTCTCCCAGCAGACCTTCATCCTCTCCCGTGGCTCTTCCCACAGGGAGTTCTGCTCCTGAGGTCCCCCAGTAATTTCCCCAGCTCCCTCCAAAGCCTCTGGAGGTGAAGCACTACTGTCCAAACAGTGCCCTCAGCTCCACCTCAGAGGTGCCAAAGACATCCCTGGAGGCACCAGGCAGCAGTATGGCTTTCTGTAAGACTGTTTGTCTTTTGAAGAGGGAGCGTGTCCAGGAGAAAGACAGCACGGCTGGTGTTTCTGAATATCAACTATTTCTGGGAGAAGGAGCAGTATCTCTCTGCATGACTGGAGGAGGCAGTTTTGTTAACTTGTGCCTAGTCAAATCCCCACGAGCCCAGGCATCTATATACTGTGCAGCTGGACAAAACCAGGTTTCTTTTCCCTTCTTCCCTCTCCAATCAAACTGCAAGACACAGCCAATGTTCTGCACTATATCACTCTCTATCTGTTTGGAGTAAGCAGTCCACAGAGATCCAGACAGCAGAAGCCGAGAGAGCAGAGAAGAAGAAAGAGAAACACCCTTGGAAGAAAAAAGGGGACATCATCTCCCAGGCACTCACATTGTGAAGTTCTCCTCCATGAAGCAGCGGTTGCGGAGCAGCCCAGCCCACAGCTGCACCCCGATGATGCCGAAGATGAAGAAGACAAAGAAGCAGAGCAGAAGGACGTTCCCCAGCATGGGCAAGGTGTCCAGGAGCAAATTCACAAGGATGCGCATGCCTGCGGGTGGAAGAGAACCAGAAGGAGCAAGTGTAGGGCAGAGGGAGAGAGAGAAAGGGAGAAAAGGAAGGAAAGAGGAGGAAACGAAGGAAAAATTTAGGAGACAGAAAAAAGAAAGCTACATAAAGACAAAACAGAGTGTTGAAAATTAGTTACTGCCTGAGTTCAGCTAGATTTATAATCATTGACCTTTCTTGTCCAGACCCCTACTGACAGGCAGCCAGCAGAGCTGCTGAGATGCTGTGATCTCTTAACCCTAGGCCTCCATCTGTAGCACTGAGAAGAAAAGGGAATGAGACTTTCGGTACCATCAGCCATCTCATTGATACCCTCCCTCTCACTCCCTTTCCTGCAGAAAGGCAGCAAAGTGATAACCCTGCCCCAAAGGTGCACAGCAGCTCCGCAACCCCATCCTTGGATGGCCTGGGCTGAAAGCGTGATGGCTGCATGCTGCAACCTGTGAGAATTGTGCTGGCCCAGCTCACCTTGTGGGATGGACCTCTCCAGTACACTCAAACTGGCATAAATTGGTCTTCTCAATGGTGGTCTCACCAAGGGATGGTCACAGAGACCATGCTCTCCTCCCCTGGCTTGCCATCCTTCCCCAGCAGGGCTAGAGCATACAGGCAGCGGGCACAGCTCACAATGCTGTCAGCACTGCACCTCTGGCCAGTGCAAATTTTCTCAAATCCTCCCCTTTTTTCTATTGTTAAATCGCATAATGAATTCTTTCTCTGCTTTTATTTCTCCCTCAGCTCTTCAGCTCACACATCCAGAAGCTGGGGTAAGGACAGGCCTGTTTCTCCATGGTGCTAATGACTTTTCCTCTGCTCTCCGGGGATGGCAAAAGCCTAGAAATCCTTCCAAGCATCGCCATACCACCTTTACTCCACACAGTTATCTTTCCTCTCCACCACGAAGGAGCTGCCCAGGGAGTTCCTTCACTGAAGATGTCTCATGTAGGCCAGCCAATAATTAGCTAATTAGGTATTTATAACCAGTTCATTACTTCAGAGGGCAGTGGAAGGGGAAAGAGGAGGGGAAGATAAGATTAGGATTCACTGACAGCCCTTTGAGGCACAAGTTAATCCCCTCTGTATGCCCAGCGTCAAGTAATTAGCCACACAATGCTGAGCATTACAATGTCTCCATTCCCCAGCTGCTCGTGCCATGGGGAGGGAAGGGATGGGAAGCGGTGTCTGTGGGGCACGTGCAGGCACGAGGAGCACGCATACTGAAGGGAGGAGGGTGCCTGGCGAGGGACATCAGCCTGGTTCAGCTCAGGAGGGAAGGTTTTGGGATGGGAGAGGCAGGAGTGCTATTTGCAGGTAGGCAATCTGCAGGGAGAAGATGCTTAAGGATGGATTACGAAGGAGGAGTGGTGGTGCCAGCTCCTCCAGGGGATGGCTGAGGCCAGGCTGCGGAGCAGCTGCTAAGTCCTGTTTGCCTGGCTGCCCAGCCACCAGCTGAGGCAGTTTCTAGACAGAACATCAGCAACATCAGCAGTCCAGCACCTCGCTGGGGATCACAGACATGTCATGAGTCACTGATGGCTTCCCGATCTGTCACCATACAAAGCCCAACAGCACAGACGCGGTGCCCTGCTGCCTGTCCCGATCACCTCCCAGGCTCTGCAGCTGCACACCCTCACCGCAGTGCAGCGCGTTCCCAGCATTGACGCTGCTTCACAGCACGAGATCCCCAGTTCCCATAAACTGCCCTGGTCAGTACGTGAGGGAGAGCCACGTAACACAGGAAGCTGTGCCAGCAATGCTGAGAGGGGGGGCTGATGTTTTCCAGAGTGGTCAATGCTAGCTCCACCTCAGGGCAGAGGCAATGGGAAGGATGAGACTGCCCTTCAGCCAAAATGCAGAGCAGACATCCCCCAAGGAATCTTACAGACAAAACACTGGCTGTGTCAGAATTTGCTGATTTTGCAAAAATTGATTTTGTTTGTATTCCAAGAGAAGACAAGTGACTTGCAAAATCTGCCTGTCTTTTCCTTGGAAGCATCCTGCCTGACCACATATTCTTCCTCCTGACTCCCAGAGGTGCTACTGATGACACAGGACTGTGTTATCCAGGATCACAGCCTTTCCCTCATGCTGGGCATCTGGCCACCTGGGCCTACAGCCCAAGAACCAGGCAGGTGGCCCCAGCACCTTACAGGTGGCCACCCCTCAGATGGCCCCAGCGCTTGGCATCTTTTTCACATCACAAATAATTTCAGCATTGGTAGGTCCCATTCATCAGTCCAGATGAAATCCAACTTTCATTTAAAAAATTCTGTTTGAATTTACTCATCCTTTCTTGTCCATCAACATTGACTGTGGATAGGAGCAAGAACACTGAACCTACACTCATCCAAACAGCAATTGTAATTCTCCTGTGGACCATCTGCCTCTAAACTAAGTCTACTGCTTCACTTTGGGCAAAGCCTCATTCACTTCCTGCCCTAAACTGCAAAGCAATTGCTCTGGGAACCCATTTTGCAGTCCCTTGGCCCTGGGCAGGAGTAGAATGGTCCAGCAGCCATGCTGCGATGTCTGCTGCGGGTGTCCAAGATAGGAGGCTCACTGCCAGGCATCTCAGTGCTCCATCTCCCTTGGGCAGGAGGGAATCAGCCCCTGTGGAGCAGCAGTCCCTCAGGCATCACAAGGTGTGGGGGAAAGTGGGAGAAAGGCTGAGGAGCCCAAGGATGGAACGTGGTGATTTACTGGAGACCCTGCCTGAGAGACATGGCCTCCAAAGCAACCACAGAGCGATGGAAATGGATGGAAGGCGAGGCAGAGATGGCAGCAGGTTTGTCAGTGCAGCTTTGGGAGCGTCCTCCCCTGGAGAACCACAGAGGGCTCCTTCTGGACACCCCCATCCATGGTGACACCCGTGTGTCACCATGCACAATGGCTTCTAGAAGGTGCTGGAAAGCCAGTCCTTAACAAAGTCCTACTGTTGCCTCTGCCCCGTTATTTCCTCTCGCTGTGACTACATCTCACCTCTGCCTCTCCACCGCTTCACAGCACCCACGTGCTGCTCTCCCAGCCCATCTCCCCCCTCCCCACCGCTGCCCTTCCCCACATCCCCGCCTGTCCTTTGCCATCAGCAGAGCAGAAGCCACACTGGCTCACAGCAAGGAGGGAATATGAAAGGGACAGTGACCTTTTCTGAAGCAGCCTTTGAAAAAAAAAAAAAAAAGAAAAAGAAAAGAAACGTTCCCTGAGAAGAGAAAGGAAGAGGGGCCGGGCAGCCCAGAGGACAAGCAGGGAGGAAAAGCATTGATGAAGCAACATTCAGCAACCAAACAGGCTCCCAGGGCATCAAATATGAAAAGGTTTTGCTCTTCATGGGGAAGAAAAGCCAGAAGCATGAAATATTCATGAGTGCCAGGTGTGGGCTCTGAAAGGCCCTTTCTCCTCTCCGCTCACCCTCACGAGGAGGCCAGGGGAAAGGAGGAAATGGAATGACATCTGCTGTAGCCATCCGAGAAAGGGTCCTCACAGCCAAGCGGCCCTAAATGAGCCTCAGCAAACACTTCCCTGTTGCCCTGTGCCCGCAGGCAAGGGTGAGGGGGGGTAAAGGTGCATGGTGTGACCCCACGAGCAGGCTGCTCCTTGCAGCCAGGCTACGGGCACGGCAGAGATGTGTCCATGGCTCCAGCACAGCAGAGGGCATTGGTTAAAAGGGTGAGAAGAAGCAGGAGGGAGAGGAGCGCCGGCATCCAGATGCCCTTCCTGACAAACCCTGCAGACGCCACAGCGACCGCAGCTCCCTCCAGACACTCGCTGTCAGCTCCGATTAGCTCGGCCACTGCAGCCAAAGCCTCACCAAGCAGATTCACCCGGCTCACGCCGGGGCAGGGCTGGGGAGGAGGCGAGCTCCTGGCAGAGACCACCAGCCCTGCATGTGCAGGTGTGCCCGGCTGCCCACTGCCACCCCCATGGGAACCCCGGTGCTTTGCCTTCTCTCCACCTGTCTCTTTGCAGGAGTGAACACCAAGAGCCAGCCTTATTTATTCCCTAGCACTAACTACAGGTGACCTGAACAGGGAACTGGCTCAGAATGGGGTGAGAAACCCTAATCTTTCTGCATTCTTTCACCTCACCCATCTCTGAGGATTTTGAGCCCTCCCCAAACAGTTTAACACAACCCTTCTCTTAGAGTAAACCAGACGGAAGAGAACGCAATCCTCAGCACCCATCTCATTTGCATCATGGGCCAAGCCACCAATTCTCGTTTTCTTTGGAGCAAAAGCAGATCTCTTTCCCATCAGTGCTCGTGACTGTAGCTGGCAGGACATTTTTCAGAGCATGGAGCTGAACCCTCGCTCTGTCCCCCAGCCAAGCACCTTGCCCAAGCTTCTTTCCTTCCTCCCCTGCCCCAGGGCACATGGCAGTCCACCCAGCTAGCACGAGGTTGGCAGGATTTTCCCATCCATACTCCTTTATGGGAACTATCAGCGCTGAGGAACCATTCCAAGAGATGGACGGTTGTGCAGAGAGCACACAGAGAGAGCTGCACCTTTTTTTTGCAGCCAGCTCCTGCAGCTAAAATAACCTCGGTTTGTGTGCACGGTGCAAGCTGGTGCTACAGCTCATGGCCCTCCTCACTGACCTCTCGTTGATCCCACGCTCAGCTGCCGTTTCACACATTGCTTTCATTTACAGCAGCGAAAACACAGGGCTGAACCACTGCAAAGAGAAGCTGATCAGCTATGAGCACACTGCCAAGTTCATCACTATCATAACCCCTCGCTTCCTTCGCCAGCTGGGATATGTTCCCTTTGCTGCATTCCTCCTAATTGGTGCTTCTCCTGCAAACACGTGTGTGAGCAAAAGGAGCTCAGTTGCCATGGCCTGTGGGCAGCCCTACAAGATTTCTCACAGAACCACAGGATGGCTGAGGTTGGCAGGGAGCTCCGTGTCCACCTGGCCCAGCCCCTGCTCCAGCAGGACACCCAGACCAGGGTGCCCAGAGTCACGTCCAGATGGGTTTGGGAGATTTCCAAGGAGACCTCACAGCGTCTATCAGCAACCTCTGCCAGTGCTCTGTCACCTGCACAGCACAGAAGTGCTGCCTGATATTTCCTCCTCAAGATGTAAGAGCCAGCCTCACACACACTGCAGACCATCGCCCCTGCTTTGCACCAGTGCCACAGAGGACATGCCCAGACGTCTGGCCTGACCCAGACTAAATGGACCCTATGGAGAAGCAGGTCAAGCTGATGCGCAGCATAGTGGGAGTTCTTAAGCCAGCTTTCCTGTTAAGGAAAAGGCGGCAGCCCCAGACACAAACGCAAAGCATTAGCTACATTTAGAGGTGATCAAAGCCTTTTCATTGATCTCTCCACCAGGTTTGTGGTGTGGTTTTAGCATATATGGGGGGCTGGGGGGCTTGCACTCACAGGCTGCCAGCATGACTCATGGATTAGGAGTGTCGCTGAGCCCCTCACCATCATCCTGTGCCTGCCCTGCCAACAAGCAAAGCTTTCTAGTACCTCTGGCTGCCTCGGAGACCTCATCCCACTCAGTCTGCTGATGACCTAAGTCCAATTATCCAAATCTTTGTCCCTCCTCAGCTTGACCGCAGACACAGAAAATATCAAAGCATGACATTTCCAGCACTTACGAAGCTTCAACAGGTACAAAAAGCTGCTGCTCATTTTCTCACAGGCACATCAAGCCCTGCCTGCGTGCTTCCTTCCCTTAGGATACTGAATCAAGTTCAAGCATTAAGTGTCCTCACTCCTTACCTTTAAAGTACTCCTCAGCTTAATCCCGAGGTTGCTAAAATAGAGACTAAAGCTGCATAAATGAATGGCTGGTCAGACCTCACCCTGTTGGGACAAGGGAGCTCTCCAGAGTGGTTTTAAAGGGCACAGATGTGAGAGAAAGAGTACTCTCAGGCTTGCTCTGGGCTGCGGAAACAATTCTCTCAGGAGCCAGGGACTAGCATAGACCTCAGTGCTTTGCAGTCTGAGAGCACAGTGCTGACTGTGGAGGGATCGGGTCAGGGGGCAATGTGGGTGAGCATCCAAAAGAAAAGAAAAAAGGAAAAATAAATAAATACATAGCACATTCTCTGACACACAACACAGCTAAAACAACCACTGGAAAGACAGCCCAAACAAAACCCAAAAGAATCAGTTTTTCTTTTCCTTTTTCTTGAGAGAAGGAGAAGACAAACACGTGGGCACTGCCTAGCTACGGTGCTCAGCACATCACTGAAGAGGGCTCAGGTGCCAGGGCTGGGGATGAATCTTGATATTCTGAATCGCTCTGAGGTCTCCTTCCTCCCTGCCCATCAAATGTCAGAGGCACGTCAGGGAAATAGGCCCCTCCCAGTGAGACTTAGCATGCAGAAGTGCCAGCAACCTTGAAAATGCTAATTCCCTTTATCATGGCTATTAACACAAGTCCGATAGGGCTGTGGCCTGGCTCACACCACAGGTAGGAAACACCCCATTTCCTTGCTAGAGACCTGCAGCAAACCCTGCAGAGGAGCAGGCCCAGCTTCCAGCATAGATTAGTGAAGATTTCATTACATGAGGTGTTCCTGTGGAGTCAACTCAGTCCAGAGCTGTCATATTTCTCAGCTTTGCCCAAGGTGCACTCAGCGCACAACGCTGTCCCTCTGTGTTGGGCTGGAGGCCTCACCAGGGCCCCAGAGCCTCACCAGCCCTACAAAGGAACCAGAAACCAGAGCTGTGCCCAGTGGAGCTGCCAGGAGCTTCAAGGAGGCCAGCCCAGAGGTGAGAACTCCTAACCACAGGGTTACAGTGCCCTTGAGAACCAGAGCATTGATTCTCAAAGGCAAAACCCACAGTATTTTCCTTGACACTCAAATGTCGACCCGTCTGGAAAAAGAGAGGCCCTGGTCCATGCTTTGCAGTGATTCAAAGAGAGAAGAGCTCAGCTCTGTGATGAGCTGCACCTTATTAGAGGTGCTCTGTGCACCCTATGAGGGATGCTTTGAGCTAAGGTTAACACGTAGCACTGCACTCAGCAGAAAGCCTTTCCACCATGGGCACTCCCATGCAGTCAATGCCACCACAGCACAGTTGGTAGCCACATAACCAGTGACATGAGCAGAAACTGAGACAGTCTCATTCAGGAGACCACTTTTTGCTCTCTCACCCTATTAATCCTTACAAGGTTTGGTATGTTAAGCACCCATGTCTTGGAGAGTGATGCCAGGTAAGGGATTATTTCTTAGAAAGGCAGCTCTGTGTGTTTGCTGCCGTTCTGTTTCTTTTTCTAACGCTGCACATCTAATAATCAACACCTACTTCCACCTGCTACTGTCGTTCATTCACTGATCAGCTTTTTTTCCAGCTATCACTGCAAAGATGACTACATCCATTGTCAGTGAAAACTCTATTAGAATGTACAGCACAGCTTTTCTTTCTGAATTGCAGGGGTCACATAACGCTGGGGACAAAATTCCAGAGCTGCAGTTGCAAGCCTCTTCCTCATTTCTATAAATACCCTTAAGTTCTTTACACACATCTAGCGCTGCATAAGTAGGACAGAATAATGCAAAATATTATGTAAAGCAGTGTTAATGCAACTTCTGGTTAAGATTTAACGGCGCTAATTTCCTCTTGCTGTCACTAGCATGAATCATGTTTCTTTCTACTGCAGGCAGCGATGTGACAGTAGGTGAAATGTGTGCGAAGGGGAGAATCAGGCCCTAAATACACAAAGATCAAGAAACTTAGGGTTGTGGTGGTAAACTGCCCTGCCCACACACACAGGGTGCAATTTGCATTACTGTGTATGACATTATCTTTTACCTGATAATACATTGTCATTATTGCTCACATTTCCATGGTATCCATCGCTTGATAGGTCCCATGGGATGGATTTTGCAAAACAGCTCAGCTCCCATTTAGGCAGCAAAATACGTGGCTGGGCTTTCGAGAGCACTGTGTATACTGAAGGCTGAGCTTGTTTGAAAAGGCAGCAGAATTGGCACAATGGGAGCTGCGAGGTTCTGCACATTTTTTAAATTCTGGCTGTGCAGGTTCCCCTAGAGGAGAGGGAAGAAATAAAGATTCCAGCGAAGGTCTCTTTATGACTGGGTGTTTTTTTTTTTTTTGGTTGTTGTTTTTGTTTTGGACTGTGTGTGGTTTTTTTCCCTCTAATCTTGCTTTACTTCCAGGAAAATCCCAAGTGCTGCTGCTAATTCTTGTGATTTTTATCAAGAGTCTTGGGATGCGTGGCATTAACCTTCAGGCATGAGATCTTGCTATGCCTTGATAATCTCAGATCACTTTTTTTTTTTTTAAAAAAAAAAAAGAGGTTTCTGTTCCTCACTTCAATGGGGAGGAAGAGGAACACAGGATCTGAGTCACAGGTGTAAAGGTCTAAAAGCCACAGGAAAAATGTGATTTTTTTTCCTTTTTTTTTTTCTCTCTTTATTCAGATTTTCTTGATTCTAAACCCAGACAATGACTTAAAAGGACACAATTTGTGACATTTGAATACTTGTTTATAATAACAGTGAAATTGAACAGATTGGTTCAGAGGGGGAAAAATTACTTTCCCGCATGATCTATGACCGCAAATAGAGATTGAACAATATGTGGTACAAAATAAGACATTACCAGTTGTACATTTTGTGCACTTTGGTGTTCCCCAGGTCCCTGCCATGACTCTACACTAACAGAGGGATATAATTTTCTTTTTGCTTTTCCCCAAATTTACTTTAATTACCCATTTAAACACAGGGCAATACACTGAGCACCATGGAACACACGTGAAAAATGATGTTTACTCAACAAGTGAGTAAAATCGGAGCCTGTTTTCAGGCACTGAAGAACTTCCTCCAGCACTGTGAGATGTGGGTCTGTTGCAGCCTGGTCAGTTGGTTAAGAAAGCCCCAGAGAAGCACTGATTTGCAAATCCATCAAGCGTATTCACCTGCAAGTTGACAGAGTCTACAGTGGTGCTTGCCCTTGTTTCACTTTTGATTCCTCCCTTCTCCCCATGCCCAATCTCTCGGTGCTACCCTACACACAGAGGTGCACCACACCACTGCCACAGTGGGAAAGCCTTCACACTCCATGCCCCCAAAACTCTGCTGCTTGCCTCTTGTACGTCTCTCCAACACCCTGTTCTGTTGACCCTCACACTGCTCTGCTCCCTCCCATGCTCTTTCCCTGTATCCTAAACGTTCCTGCCTGATTTAGGGCTCAATTGACTTGATAAAGAGCTGTGCTGCTCAAGGAGCAGTGCGCTTGGGGAAGCATGGTTCTGAGTTACTTTTCCATCGCTGATCTGCCCCTTCTCCGAGGAAAGGCATCATCTAATGGCCTGCTCCAGGCATAAATTGCATTGCTCTGTTCAGTGCTTCGCTCCACTTGGCCAGGAGATTGGGTTGGGAAGGGAGGAGATAGGCTGAGCTCGAACCCATCAGCACAGCCTACACAAAGCTGGCAGCTTCATCTCTGGATGCATTCCAGTCACATGTGTCCGACTGGGGCACAAAAAGGCTCTCTGGCCTCTTAACTTCTGTGTATGACGCCCAACTCTTGACCCTGGGCTAACCCTGCTCAGGATGGCGCCTGTGCATGGATAAACTTCAGTGCACACATTTGCATGTGGTTGCAATTATGGTTTCTGTGTCACTGAGATGTGATGATAGATGTGAACAGAGTATCTGATAAGAAATGAGGATGGGCGTGGGTTAAGTATTTGGGAAATACACTAACATCTGAGTTTCAGTTACCTTTTCACGAATGAAGCTACGAGGAAAAAAAAACCCGCTTCACAAATGGTCAAATGAAACAATACATTTCTGAAAGGTAATCAGTGTTGGAAGAGAACCAGCGAGAGTCTTCTTTCAGAAAGACTGAGGCGTGTGACGCAAAGCCTCTGTAGGGTGGGGTCTTGGAAGAGGATTCTCATAATCCCTTTGCATTCCCACCTTCTGGGGCAGGACTGTGTCCATCAAATGCTCTTGCCTTTTTGTCTGATCTAGCTGTAAATGAGACTGTTTTACAGCCTAATATATCTCAGTCAGACGCTAATTTCACACATGCTCATCAGTGAAATTAGTTCTTCAAAAACACATTTAGTGAAGAAAATGTCATCACTTTTCCCCTGTGCCAGGTGCGGGGTTCACAGCCAGATCACTCTGTCTTAGGCACTGTCACAGCACAAACACAGGTCTCTCAGTGTGGCATACAGATTTAAGGCACACAGAAGAACACCTTCCTTTCTCATTCCAGGTTTCAGCTGCTTTGGACTATTTTTGTATTGCAGCTTTGGTCTAGTGGGATGAACACAGGGCTAAGAATTAGGAGACATCAGCTGGATTCCTGATATTGCTGGTGACACTCACTGAGCCTCACTCACCTCATCTGAAACACGAGGAAGATTAAACTAACAAGCTTGGCTTTATATTTCTGAGATCTGTAGAAGAAAAGCACAGAAATCGCATCTATTTGGACCCATGGAGCTACTATAATAATAATAATAAAGAAAAATAGGACTAGACCAAGATTTTTCTACCTAGCAGTTTTGTCAGTAAAAAATGCTATTTCATTTAAATGGAAACACTGAGATGGATTTTGTGATAGCTACTGATACCTCATCTAGCCAAAAGAAAAGGAGGATGGCAGTAGGGGAAAGCATTTTGATAAAGTTGAAATACCCTATTTCAATACTTATGGAATGGCACAGTTAATTTTTATTTACTTATTTATTTACTGAAGCTTCTTTGTCATAACTAACTACAGGATGTAATCAAAAATCCAAATGAACCACCTAAAAATAGGCAGAATAAAACCATACTACAATGAATGGCAAATGCTTCTTCTGGTTCTGACTGAGGAAAAAAAAATATATTAAAAAGCAGAACTTCCCACAAATCTGAAATTCTATTTCCTGCACAGCTAGAAATAAGAATATAACATCATATTTCTGATGCCTGAACCTCCACATAAGTATTACTGTGCTAACACACCGAGTATTAAGCACATGTATACACTTTATATTCAATAAAGTTGCTATGCAACACCCTGCAACAGACTCCTTCACTTCCGCACACTGTGCTCAGCTCAAGTAATCTGCTTCCAAATGATGAATCGGTTACTAAATTCTAAGTGGAAACTGGAAGGCATCAAACACAATGCAAAGGTTCTTCTCTGCATAAGATCGACGCGACAAGAAAGAGTAAACGGAAGAGACATTTTCTGCTCCGATGTCGAAAAATGTAACAACAGAAGTGGAAGAAATTCAGATGATCAGAGGCGACTACAGACTCCCTGCTCAAAAGCGGGCAGAAATTAAAGAAAAGCAGCACCCCTCTAAACCTTGTGCTGTGCCGTGGGAAGAAGGGATGCAAAAGCCAGCAGAACAGCAGCAGCTCACCTAGCAACCTGCCACGCTACTGCAAAAGGACAACAACAACAAACGGAGGTGGAAATTCACCCCCAGCCCAGGACACGGGCATACTCAGAGCAAAAAGCAACTGCCTCTGACACAGACCTGAAGGGCATTTTGCTTCCTTACACTTGTTTAGTGACTTGTCACATCAGCTAACCGCTACAAAATTGAATCACAAGGCAACAGGACCAGAAACAATCTATAATTTGTCGTTTCATGCATTTTCAGGCAAAACTCCCAAAGGCAGCACTCCTGGGGCTGTAGTCAGGAAAGCAAGAGATAAGCAGGAATGCTAATGGAGGTATGATACATGTGCCAAAAAACAGAGCACCTCGTGTTTTCTCTAGTCCTCTCTAACGATTACATGTGAATGTAGGAATGATGAGGCAGGTCAGAGCCACAAACTACTTCAGCCACGAAGTCTGAAATGGTCAGTAGCACATCCTACTGAGAATTACAAGAAATGCAATTAGTTGCTGATAACTAATAGCTGAAGATCAGCTCTATCCCTGTAGAAGGGAATTTTGAAATCCAGAAGCATCTCCATGTGAGCTCTCATCCCTTGGGCAATCCCCTTTCACTCACTGTGCCTACAATGAGTCTTGAGCTGGGGGTGGAAGAACTTTCCCTGGCAGTGAGTTTCACAGTCTGACTATGAATTGGGTGGAGAATGTCTTACGTAATGGACATTTGCCACATTACCATACCTTAATGGACAGCACATCTGTCACCTTTTGTTTACACACAGAATGTCCTTTTCTTCCTCTGTAATGACTCAGGTAGAAGAGTCTATGCCTCCTTCACTCCATACCTACTGATGACAGCACGTGTATTTTTCAGCTCCTCGTGGGAGCCTCACAGGTCTCACTGTACGGAAGACCTTTCAGCAACAAGAATGAACGCAGGTAAGCAGAATTTAGACCTATCCAATTTGAGCATTTAAACTTCAGCCTTGCCTTCCTGCTAAGAATGTGAAATAAGTAATTCCAATTTATCTAACAGGTGATGCTTTTTCCTATACTGCCTTTCTAGTGTTTCCTTAGAGACATTCTAAATTTCCTCCCTCTTAATTATCAGTTCACACGGCCAGACTCTGTAAAAATCAGTCCCTATCTAGCTTCCTATGTGGAAGCCTTTGAGATGGCCACTGGGGAGCATCGGGCCATGTTATCCTATCATGGTCTTCCGAACGTGGCTGTGTATCTGTGTTTGAGGTTACCACCTGATCCTCCCCAAATACCTCCAATGCTTCCAGCAGGACCTCAACCTCTCCCTGCCTCCAGCTGTGTTATTTCCCTCTTGGTTTGCTCACACCTGCAACGCTTCCAGTTTGGTATCATCTGCATGCTTCACTAATGGACTTCGCTCTTTCCTCAGATCAGTAATGAAGAACTTTAAAAAGACATTAAAAAAAGATTTGTGGCCAAAGGTCCTATTAATTATGTTCGCTCTCCCCCACTGGGCACACCTTCCTCCAATGCAGCACATTCCCATTTATTGTAAGAGTTTGTTTACAGCCTCTGCCAGTTTTCAATCCCCAAGTCAATGCTTCCTCTCCCAGGGACTCTGGTTTTTTTCTTTTTTTTTTTCCTTTTTTTTTTTTTTTTTTTTTTAAATTAATAGCAGGATGTCTTTCTTCCAAAAACTTCTCTCCATATAACCACAGATTTATGTAGCGAGAAAGATACATAAAGGTTGAACCACAGAGTGGAAATTAAAACAGTATCAATTTCATACAGGTGGAGTTTTATACTGATAAAAGGAGCAGACAGACAGCTTCACGGTCAGGACACTCGGGGGAAATTCAATGGCTTGCACTCCGTGGAGGTCAGCTGAGATGATTGAAAACCTCCCTGGGGCCTCTGCATCCACAGAGCAGGTCTCTGGTGGGCCAGTTCTGGTCTTGCCTACACCACTGCTCCCAGCCATAACTCCTGTGAACAGAGGGCTGATTCTGGCTGTTTCAGGCTATAAATAAGAATAAAACACACCCTCGGCTTTTTGTCAGTCAAGCTTTGGTCCTGACTGCCAGTGCCCTGCAAGTGACACACCTTTGGCAGAGGTCTACAGGAGTCAGCTGGGTATCATTCAAGACATTCCCACTCATCGTAAAGGTTAAGTCTGCCCTAATAATAGGGATCAGCCTTGAAGTCGTCTCCGAGCATACACTCACGGGACTCCTTAGGTAGCAGGGAGGAAAGAGAGTTGCACAACAGGAGGCTGGGGCTGCCTTGACACAGCCAGCCATGCATCCCAGAGGGCTGAACAAGACATTCCTCCACAGCATCCCCCTCACCTCCCAGTCAGCTTCCAGGAGAGATAATCCCATCCTTGTCATCCCCACATCGGATGTGTCAAATGCATGCAGTCAGTGCCCAGACCAACTGCTTCTCCACACAGCCCCTTCCTGCCACAGTGGGCATGCAGGACTGTGCCTCAGCTCCTCAGTCACACCTTGCAGCACTCTCTGTCCCTGGCTATTGCCAAGAGACAAAAACACACCCAGCAAGAAGGACACAACCACATTCTGGGAGGGCTTTGCATGAAGCCACACATCCTGGCATTTGGGTCCAAAGAGGTGTCATCGTGAAAGTGGCTTTGGCACAAAACAAAAAGCGCGTGATGCAGACTGGGAGGACAACTGCAAACCTCCTCAGATGTGGGAAAGAAAAGGGAGAATCTGAGCTCAAGAAAAGGATTAGGAGAGTTCTGGCAAGGTCTTAGCCACTGCAGACAGTCTGATTAAGGAGATTATGGGGAAGAGCAAAGAGACTTCCTGCCACTCTGTGAGACAGAAAAACGTATGGAAGAAATGCTGAAAGTCTCACGGGGATGCGCATGGCAGCTGCTGTCTTTGAACAGAGAAGAGCCAGAAACATCGGAGTCAGACAGCAGGCTGAGTTCAGAGCTTCTGCAACCCCCGGACCTCAACAGTATGCAACCTGCCCACTGTTCACCTCCACCCACTCAGATACAACCAAGCCTGAGCCACCGCCAGCAATACCTCCTGAGCTGAAATACCAGTGGCAATGCCTGCTTACTCCCTCCAGGACTGCAGTGAGAGCAATGCTGACCTGAGAAAAAAGACAGGCAGAGGAAGGAATAATCAGAGTTCCCCCATGATGGGGAAAAGCCTGCACACACCATGCAGCAGCCTCCACTCATTCAGCATCTGAACCCAGCCTGGAGAGGAATACTGCACACAGCCCCACTGATTGTGCATTCACCATGTACAACCCAAGCTGGCCAGGTACGAGAGGCAAGCATGACTTACTAGGCACACGGTTGATAGCTTTCAGGGGTCTCAGGACACGGACAGTACGGATTGCAGACAAGTTAATGTTTTGGAGATCCAGGGAGTACTCCACCATCCTGCAGAAGAAGAGAGAAAGAGTTTAAAACAGCCCAAAATCTTGGCTTGAAATACAGGGTAGGGTTGCTTGCACAGTCAGTGTGGTGCTGAATCTCAGTCTCACTCTGTGAGCATTACTGTAGGTGTTCTCAGCGCAGGACGAGATCCCTGGAGGAGGCTCACGTTAACCTGTTTCACCTCGCATAGAAGCAAACCCTCTGCTTACAGAGGTAACATTTTCAGCTAGGTGGGAAGGCTTCTCCCATAGCTGTGAATCACTCCTTTTTGACAGCAACCAGAAGAGAAAAATCCTAATTTTAGGACATATGCTAGACCTCAGCTTTTCTAACCCAACAGTATGCTCCCTAAATAACCCCAGGCTGCAAATAGCTATGACTAATGCGTTGGCTTTGCTGCATGAGCAGCAGGTGCCGGTTACAAAAGTGACCTGGCCCAGCATCCCTTAGCCCATTGCTCCTCTCCTTGCCCAGTATGGCAGATGCCCAGGTAACTTGCCTGTCTCTGGGAAAGCACTAGGAGACACTGGGTTATAACATCCATTTACCCTGGCCAGCAAAATCCACTTGAGGATCTCAAAGAATTTAGCATGTTTTATTGAACAGAGGTGGTTGAGGCCTCCAAGAAGACATGGTTGTGCAGAGTGAATCAAGAAAATGACAAAGTTGCTGGGTGAGACAGCAGCAGTCAGGGACAGAAACGGCTGCTCCTGAATCTTTTATCAGAAGTGACAAACTAAGCTAGAAAAAGCTCTTTTTTCCTAGCCTTCCAAGATGCTCAAGAGACAAGGGAGGAAAGAGGAGACACAGCCTTCTGTCATTGCACCCCTTCTCAAACCAAAAGCATTACAACTCATAAGGATGTCCCACAAGTCCATAGTCCAGTGGGCTCAAGTCCAGCCCAACCCCTCTGCCCAGACATCACTGAAAAGTGAATCAGAGGGCATAAGTGATGCTGAGAGTAAAATGTGGTAAATCCAGTCCGTGATAAATGTCAGGGAGAGGACTTGAGTGAAACCTGGGGCTATTTGGATGCAACCCTCTTTCTCCAGGGCAGTCAGCTCCCCCTTCTCACAAGCACTGACTTCTTTCCTTTTCCAGTTACAAATTGACTTTCTTCCAGTCTCTCCACACACCCTGACTCCTACATTTCTACAGACTGCAGCAACGGACTGATCCTTCCATTGATCACCCTCTTCACTCAAAAGGACCTTGAAGAGCAAATGTCGAGTTATCTGTCTACACCTTTCACAAAAGGGACTTGTCAGAGTGATAGATTTTCAAACACAATGGGGTAAACCTGTCGAAGTGTTGTGATTATTCTCTCTCATGCTCTCTTTCTTTCCTCTCTCATTCCTTTCACTCTATTCTCTCATACACTTTTAGGGTAATTGCATGAAATAATTCTTTCTCTGAAATGCAGTGGCATTCATTTGCCTCCCTGGAGCTGTCAGTTCCACATATGCCAATGGAGAAGAAGAGAGGAGGAATTTCATGCAGATAATCAAAATATTCATGCACACAAGATGCAACCAAAAAGATACCAAACCCAGAAGCAATACATAGATAGCCTACAGTAAGCATTAGTGATAGAGGCTGAGGATATGATCAGCTGAAATTGGAAAGTGGGTAATGAAAGGAGAAAGAATATGCAGCAATATACATACGCATACATAACTACAGGGCATCACAAGGAGGACATAACTGTGAGGTGCAAATGAGCACAGCGCAAAGGCCCCTGAGTGAACACAGATCATCCTCGCTCCAAAAGCATAAAACAAGATTGCCTCATCAGCGTGATGTTGTTCCAGAACTAGACAGATCTGCTGGAAGGTTGGAACTCCAGTTAAAAGCAAAGCAATGTATGGATGCGGTTGTATTGCTCCCAAGACGTGGGCTAATGTCTCATTACAGCACAGAGACCTGACATGCAGACGCAACTTCACAGCTGAAGGAGTCTCTGTGCTGTGGTCCATTACAGGGTGTAGATACACACACAGAAACATGAAGGTCTCCAAGCCTGGTAAGGTCTCACAGAATTTTCTTCCCTCTCCTAGAAAACCATGCTCCCTAGAGCACTGGATTGAGGTCAGAACTCGGAAGGCAAAAAAAATAAATATTTTTGAGCCATAACAGAACCACTTGAAACTCTGTCAGATGCCAAATCAGCAATCACACCGAAATTATCAATCACCTAATATGTCTAATTTTGAGAAGTGGTCTTCTCTGAACTGCAAGTGACCAAATGAAAAGTCCTGAAGAACGTCACAACCCTTACAAAAACTTGAGCACAAGGGAACAGCACTGGGCTAGAAGTGGGAAAAGATTAGTAAACAGAAGCAGTATCTTTTCTCAGGCTTAGCAATGCAAAATTCAATTAAAGGCGTAACCTACATTTACAAATTGCTTTAGTTTTGCCCTCTTGTGGCTACAGCTGCGTTGCTGGTGTTGCTACGGGAGAACCCTTAATCAGCTGCACGTTCCACACCTCTTCCAAGTGAAATGAGCTTGCCACCTATGTGACATGGTCCATGTGTTACTGGAAAAGCGATAATCACCAAAACAGCAAGTGCAGGTCCTTTTGAAGCAAGATGAATGCTGCCCTAGCTGCAACTGTTCAGTTCAGACAGCCAGAGAGCCAACCTCCCAGAGCCCTTGAGGGCTGCAGATTTGCTGCGATTATGTTCCAGTTTAGCCAGAAAAAACGCAGAACAGCCAATTGCTCTGCCAATGGAAACAGCCGGCTGTTCCCTAGGATGGGTCAGAGAAGGGCAACTGTTAAATTTTTCAGAGAGCAACTTCTAACAAAAATGAGCTCTGCCCTAGCAAGCCCCAGGGCTGCTGCTCGTTCAGCAGACCTCCTCTGCCTACAGCTCTTATGAGGCCTCTGGTCTTGGCTGTAATAACAGAGAGATACCCAGGATGCTTCAATCCCTGCAGATGGGTTATGCCTATTGTAGCCATGTAAATCACATCCAAAACAACTCCAGCTCAACTCCAGTGCAATTCTTGCCATTTCACGGTGATAGCTATGCATCAGCTCATGCTCACACTTCCCTTTGCACAAGGGTAGAATGCCTGCACAATGATGGACTGGGGTGAAACAAAACTCCAGTGATAAACAGAACAACCAAAAAGAATTATCTGTGTAGGCAAAACCTATGAATCCAGATATTGCTTCCTTCCCCCACTGAAACAAGATCTCTGACTCTGCTTGAGACACTGGGCATCTGCAACATTTCAGAAACTGTCAGGCCAGCTGTGTTTGCTCTTACCTCTCTCCAGCCAGCTCCCCAGTGCCTGGAAACCCAGAAAATGCAGCCCCTCTAGGGCAGGGCTGTACCTGACGTCCTCACATCACATGTGGGAGGTGGCAATGGACTGACAGCAAGTCAAAAGCAGAAGTCACAAGCAGTGATCAGCCAGAAGCCAGCAGCACATTTACAGCAGGGGGTCACATTTTCCCACGTCTGCATCCAAGGTCTTGTGACCGTAGGTTGCAAATTCATGGTGCTCATCTGGGCTCTCAGGCAGACACCAAACTTTGGTGCATCAGTCTCCATCATTCTAGCAACTCAGAGAACCACAGGTTTTCTGGGCATTCACTAACCAAGAGTATAGCAGCGTGAAAGACAATACAAAACAGTTTTCTCATTATTAAATCACGGGAACTTGCTCCGTGGCTTCTCTGCACGGTGAGCAAGGGCAACACCCAGGACATCACTGCCCTTCTCCACTTCTCCCCTCTTTCCTGGCTGCTTTAGGCATGTGTTGTTTGCAAAATGCTTGGTTTCTTTAAGATTCAGAGGTAAGGACAAAGCCTTGAATGGAGAGAAGCTTGTGTGGGTTGTGAGCTGTCCCTTCCCCTTATGGGACAGAAGGGGAATGCATTTCTCCCAAGGGAAATGGCAGCTCATTTCTGGTACCACTAAAGTATTTTGTGGCCTCTGGCGTGGGTTGGCGAGCACAGGGGCAGGTTAGGAAGCTGGAACTATGCTAAATTAGAGAGAAGCTCTTGATCTGTGATGGAATTTGAGCAGTGAGCTGTCAAGATAATTGAATTTATACAGTAATTCTTCTTCCCTCAGTAGAAATTTTCTTCTTCAAAACTTTCCATAAGAAACTCTTCTGGAAGGAAAGAGGACTGAGACACTCACTGTCCCCGCACTGCACAGCCCAAGGTTGGTGCATGGTGGGGAGTGGGATGGGGGCAGCAGTGGCACATGTGGGGTTCAACCAACAGAATGGGAGGATATCAGGCAGGGAATACCTCTCCATTTGAGCCTCTCCTGAATCTCAAAGCATCCCACACCCTCCCTACCCCATCTCTCTGATTCATTCCAGCCTGCAACATTTCCACATCTCCTTTTAATCTTTCTGGTCCTCCTTATCTTCCAGTTTCTCTGTTTGACTTTCCCTCATCTTTTTCCTCTTTGCCTCATGTTCTTCGATTCCTTTGCCAACCCTTTATTTCCATTTCCATCTTCATTTCTTCTGTCCCTTTTCCTACTGACCCTTCTTTCTCCCCCTGCTTGGTCTCTGTCTTGCTGATAAACATCAGCCTGTATCCAGGCAGCTCTGCTTAGCTGAGCACACAAGAGACCTTGAGTTTAACATGGACGATGCCAAACTAGCACAAGGGAACAAGTGAGCAATTTGTTAGCACAGTGACCCTGTCCAGAAAGCGCCTGGCCTGGAGCACCTCCACCCCGTGCCAAGCCACTGGAGCGGACAGCCAGCACGTGGGGCAAGGGGGCACGCACCCAGTGCAGCATCGCACACTCCTGATGCTCACAACCTCAACCACAGCAGAAGATCTTCATCAGCCACAGCTTGGTACTTCCTTTGCTCCTGTGCACCTGCAAGTGGGTTTGGATCTGCCTTGGCACTCTGCTTCTCGAGCAGCTCAGGAAAGAAGAGCAATGCTCATTGCTCAACAGCAGCAGAAGCGCTCTGCCAGCATGGCTCTGCGCCAGAGCAGGCTGACCAGCAGGACCAAGGGATAAACACATCTTAAAGCAGATGCAGCAGAATATGAAAGAAAAATCCAGAAAATCCAGACTTTACCTTGCTGTACCTATAACCCAAGATAACGTACTCATGCAGCACCTTGCTAGCAGCTTCCCCACAATTACATCCAATGAAATCCACGATTAAAACAGTTTAAACATTACCATTTACCTCTTCATATTTACATCTCCTTATACTTTCATTAAATACTTATTAACTTTCTTAATCTTTGCTCTCAGATTTCTATTTGCTGATAATTAGCACCCAAAAAATTAATATTTAAAATGAATTCTGGAAGCATTCATGAAAAATATTTTTCTTATGACACAAAGCCAATATGTTTTTGTTAAATTCAAAAGCTGCCTAATTCCCCCTCCCTGATAGGGGTTTTCAATTGAAATCTAATTAACTGCAGTCTAATCAATTCATATTTCTTTGTCAAATAAATTTGGATTTGGCAGTGAAGCCAAAAACTTCGTGGCTGTGACTTTCAAGCTGCAGTCTCAGGCTTGCTGCAAGTCTGCGTGCAAAGTAGAGCTGCTGCTGCCTGGGGACTTCAGCCATTTGCTCCTCACATCTGCAAGCACCTGGGGTGACCAAGGCAGAAGACTGTGCTTGCTCCCTGCTCTGAATTCCTCCAGCTAAGTATGCAAGTTTTTTCCAGAATTTTCGCTTAGATATCGATGTCAAAAGCTGGAGCTGATGTTGCTCCATTTACCCAGATGCCCCCCAACACACGAGCCCATGGAAGCTGGGAATCCCACAGACCAACCCTCCCATCCTCTGTTTGTGGGATGGAGGCAGGAGGCAGATTTACCCCCAACCCTCCCCAGTGCTGCAGCAGGCACCAGGATGGGAGCCTCCGTGCTGTAGGACTGTGGCTGCAATGCAGAGGTGAGGCAATGCTGGTCCTGTCGCTGGACAGCACACCCTGATGGCCTCCTGTCTTCCCTCCAGATTTATACTCATGAACCTTTCTGATAAAAGAAAATTAAGAAGTATGTGCGTTGCTAGATCCACCCTGCCCTGCCCTCTGCCTTGTTAGTGGGACAACACAACCCACTTGGGTAGGTTATTCCCCCGTTTCATAGAATCATTAAAGTTGGAAAAAACCTCCAAGATCATGAAGTCCAGCCATCAACTCACCACCCCCATGCCCACTAACCCATGTCCCTAAGATTTCCTTCACTTGCTCACAGCTGCAGGAAGGCACAAGCTCTGCCAGCCCATTGGGAATGGGCAGAAGCTTCAGGCATCCGCCACATGGGTCTGCCACGTGCATACCCCATTACCAGCGGGCCCCTCTTCCAAAATGTTCCCTCCACAGCTGCCCCAGCTCCCTGCAGGGCTGGTTATTGGGATCTGACCCCCTGCCCTATGGACGTGGGTTGCTGGGTGATGCAGCAGGCACGGGGCTGCCAGGCAGTGCCCAGCACTGAGCCTACTATCAGCTGGCTGCAAACGTCAGCAAACACCCTGCACAAACACCTGAGGAGCACACAAATGTCTGTGCTGCACGCATTTTGCAATCTGCTGCCTCCATGGCCAGGCTTGGGAACCCACCCTAAACAGATGAGTCAAAGTCCTTCTGTTACCTACTGCAGAAATGGTGGGATAGCATCACAGGGGATGTGGCCAGGCGTTACACAGCAGGATCCTAAATCGCTCTGCAAAGCACAGTGCATTCAGCTAAGCAGTCCTGCTTATCTCTGCTAAAGTTAGAGCTCATCATGCTGCATGGAGACAACTCTCTGCTGACATAAAAGCTGGAAGTTAGGAGCAAGGGGAAAAAATGCAAGTAAAACAAGGACTGCAAAAATCACTTTTTTTTTTTTTTTATCCCCTTAAAAAGAGTCAACGAGGCTGTAACTGTTAGCAAAAAGACATTTCTTCAGGGAGTAATAAATTACTAATTAAACAGCTCCAGAGCTACAATGCTTAGCATTCTTTTCTAAAAAAACAACCTGCAACTGTGCCCCAGCTGGTACAAAACTTATTTATTTTAAGTTCCTCTGCAAACAGAAGCTTGCTGAAAGCTTCCAGAGCCTGCGAGACTGCTCCCTGGCTGCCTGGGATGTGATTATTTCACACCCCTGAACACTCAGACTTCTCCCCAAACTGAGCACTAAGAGAAAACGTCAGAGTTTCTTAACAGTTTCAGAGACATGATAGGAAAAGACATAAGCAGGTTTTCACACTGTGATAAGGAAGCCAGAGGGACTGGGCAAGCTTGAACGACTGAAGACGAGTGATGGGGCCTCACTTTTGAAATCAAGGAGGCTGAGCACAGACTCCTAGATCTATGTTTCAATGCTTAGCCAAAAGAAAAAAAATAATAAAAAAAAAAAAGTATTCACTGCTTGGTCTTGCAAGGTGCTGGTTGTGCCCACTTTATGTATTTTTTTTAGTAAAGGCACGGATTCATGCAGCAGGGAATTAGTTTTTAGGGAGGGGAAGAATTAGAGGCAATAATTGAGAGCTGCACACAATGCACGCAGGGTACCACTGCCTCCTTGTTTTGATTCTTCTCTGCTGTGATTCACTTCGTTTTGATGACTCTTTTCATTTCAATATGTTGCACTTCTCTGGATAGTTTTACTAGGGGAAAGCAAATGAAATAATTAGTATCATTAAGGAGGAAAAAGTGAGTGCATGTTGGGGCGGGGAGGGCTGCAGTTCTGATATTTCTGCCGTTGGTTAAGATGTTATTTATCCTGCTGCTTGCTGGTTTCCATCTTTCTCTGATCGCTGCTTGAAACACCTAATTGCTGTATTTATTACAGTTTTCTTTAACTTGACATAATTTTATAGAAACTTCCATTTGGCAGCAACGATTAGCTAACCGAGATTTTCCGAGTATTCTGTTGACACGGCTGCTAATAAGTATTTAACGGTCTGAGATTTTAAAGTCATAACTATGCAAATTCCGGCCAGGTCCCTGAAGGTCCACAGTTAATTAAAAACAAAGAGAAAACAGAAGGTTGGCAACCCATTTCCCCATCCTGCAAGATTAAGGCTATCAGCATCTCGGGCTATGCAACAACATCTCAGCGTGGCCAGTTTTGTTTCCTGGGGCCAGGGCTAATAATACCTCTCATCCTTCAGCCCTATTGCCTGGGCTGAAATGCTGTGGAATGAACTTAGGGCCCCGTAAGCGTAAGTCAGGGGCTGCTTGGTAAAGAAAGAGTCACTGCTTGGGTGCACACGTGCTGATGCTGCAAGAAGAGGGGTGAAAATTGCTCAGGAGAATGGATTTGGGAAGCAGCATCGCTGCAAGTTTATGGAAGAAGGATTTAGAGGAAGCAGAAATCTGAGACTGCAGATAACCACCAGCAAGACAAAGTACAAATAATAATAATCACAGTTGACACAGAGCGACGTGCTCCAGGTTCCCAGCGTGGAAGCTGCAAAAAGCACTTCTGCAGAAGCAGCTGGCCAAGAGGCCAGCGAGGAGAAATGTTCTGCTCAATCTAAGGGGCTACCAGGCGTGACCAAGATGGGATCTCCAGCTGTACAGAGATGCCAGAAAACCTCCTCACAGGGCTGCATAACTAAGCCAAATGGAAAGGATGCTCTGGAAGGGAAATGAAAATACCAGGAGAGCTGTGCTGCTGTACTCTGACTGAAATGAGAGATAAAAAAAAAAAAAGCAATCTTGGGAAGGTTTCTAAACTTCCAGGGCAATATTTCACCCATGATGTGCTCTGGAATTAACTGTCTGTCTTATAATGCTATGCCGCAGGTTATAGAGAATTTTTATAGGATGGACAAGAAACTTGCAGCTGAGATCCTCAAGCATCCTGACCAGAAGGGAAAGGAGAAGATGGAGGAATTTGGTAACAAACTGCTGGCTGAGTCAGCCAGGTAGGATGGGAGATTTGCAGAGCATTGAGCTACCTCTGAAGAAGCAGAAACATTAACCAGCATTTCATTAGAAATGAATTCATTTTCAGGGATCTGAGAGAGACACCAGTCAGTATGTTGTTAAATGAAAAACCAAAGGAAAAAGTGATGAAATTAGGAAAAGACTTCATCCTTGCAGGGCCTCCATCGCAAGAACAAAACTAATGAAGACACTGAAAGATGTAGAGAGGAAGAAAAAAAAAAAGTATCATCTGCACAACAATGCCAGGGGCTGAGTAATAGAGAAAATAGGAATTGTTCATTTTATGAGCATAAACAGACTAAATGGCATTAGAAAAGGCTGGTGGGAAGATTTGCATGAAAGGAATATTAAAGTCAATGATTTTAACCTAGCTAGGGAGGCTCAAAAGGACAGAAAGGAAGGAGGAGTAGTGCTCTTTATCAAAAATGGCATTTTCAAGTACAGAATCAGTGACAATTTGGAAATTAATAGTTAAGTTATGGATTAATTTTCTGCCATATAAAGAAGTGAATTCCTTGACTAGAGGGAATGGGCTGCCAGAAACTTCATGGAGTTCAAAGACAAATGCAAGGTCCTGCACCTGAGCAGGACAGATCCGCTGCCTTGGTGCTGGGTAGTGGCTCTGCTGGAAAGGACCTGGGGAACAGCAGGAACAGCTCACACTAGAAAACATCTCTCTTGGTATTGGTCTGTAACTCACAGGAAGAAAAACCTCCCCTTACCCACCTCACAACATTTAGATTTGGGCAACGTGCTGGGGACACCTAAATCTCTTTACAACTTTTCAGCATTTTCAGTGATATGCAGCGTAACTCAAAAATTGTGTTATAGGACCAAAGAAACAGAAGTGGCTTTTTTGTTTTGTTGGTTGATTGGTTGGTTTGTGGTGTTTGTCTGTTTTGTGATCAATGGACTTGAAACTGAGACTACTTGACTACATGTGTTAGGTACACATCAAGTAAGGTCACCAACACTACTGGGTGTTCTTGGTGGATTAGAGAGGCCATATTCGTGCAGTTAAAAACACATGGAAACAGCCATGTATGAACAAGTCAGGACAAAGAATTTTATTCATGAACTCTGGACAACAAACAAGTATTGTTTAATAAAGTAGAGTCAAGACAGCTGAACTGGTTAAAATGGTAGCACAAAATACGCAAAAGAGGCAATATAGCAAATGCAAGAGAGGGGAAGCTGATACAAGTGAATACAAATTAGGATATGAAACGGTATAAAATTTCTAAGAGAATTGAATGAACCGAAAATGGTACAACAAACAAGAAAACATAATTGTCACGAACAATTTTAAAAGGCAGAAACCTCAATTAAAAAAAAAAAAGTTTTATGGGGAAGGTCAGATGGTATATTTGTGCCATAGATGATAATGAGTTGTTTTCACTTGCAGCTGTGAACAAGTATTTTAGGCTGTATCTATGAAAATATGGATATGCTAAGATAAGCAGGCCTAGACAACTTATATCCAAGAGTTTTGAAAGAGATGACCAGAAGAGTCCTGGACCAGTACTGTTGATTTTCAATTAGTCTCAGAAAAATGGGAAAGCATCCAAGGGCCAGAGAAATTCTGATGTTGTGCCAGTCGTTTAGACACACAGTGATCTCAGTAGGCTGACTGGACTGATGCTGATCACAGCACTGCAATGAAATCACCAATACGTGGCTTTGATAAATTATGAATTAAAAGTGGATAATAAAATTAGCCATAATCAACACAGGTTTAAGGAAAAATAGACACCATCAAACTAATGTGCTATAATTTCTTATGAGATTACAAGTCTGCTTCACGCAAGTAATTATGTTGATATGACTGGAATGATATGAAATCATCATGACATACATTAGAGAAAACCTGGCTAAGTAATAAGCCTTGCATACAACAGCAAAGGAGGACTTGTGTATTAGAAAAGTACAGCTGCTCACACAATCCTTACCACTTTGTTTATTTATCACAACCTGGCAGAAAAATTTTAAAAAATTACTGGTGGAATTTGCAGTTAAAGCAAATTTTTTGAGAAAAAAGAAAATAAATGAAGAGGATAAGTCAGCAATACAGAACAGTGTGAGCTGCTTTGGAAATGCAAATAATGTGTATTCCAGCATGAACAAACATAACACCACACATCTGGGAACAAAGTCTGCTGTCCCTACTAATAGGAAGGGGTTTTCTTCTTTCAGAAGAGGAGATTGTGAGGGGAAAAGAACCATAATCAACCCCTACTTGGAGGCACTGGAGAAAGCAGCTGAATGAATTAACAGGGAGATGTTGTGATTAGATGGGTTACTGCAATCCTTGGCTGCAGAAACAGGAAAAATTCAGGTTGGAATGGAGAGGCTGCATTACCAATGTATAGCTCACTGATGTGACTACAGAGAATAGCAGTGCCTTGCTCTGTTGTCCACCATCACAGCTTTTTTTTAAAAAAGCTCTTAAACAAACCTGAAACTGTATCTTAAAATTACAAAATACACAAGTCATGCCATTCCTCTCATTAAGTTTAAGATGGGATTTGATCATAGTTTATGAGATCTGCATAGCAAGCTGTGGTGTGATGATGGAGAGGCAAAGACAGGATGTTCTGTGAAAGATACACCAGCCTCTTCTCAGCTATTGAACCAGTTAAAGAAAGATATTGGTTATATTCTAGACACAAATTTGTAATCACAATAATCCCCCTGGCCATACAGGGAACTCCTCTCCCCCTTAAACCACCTACCACTTGTACAAGTACATTCCACACATGCTGGGGGGACACTGCAGAAGTGGGCAGAGAAATCCCACCACAAATTGCTAACTACAGCCCTTGGCTCAAGAGAGGCAAAACAAATGCTCCCTGGTGGAATTAATGTCCCAAGGACATCCAGACCAGAGTCACGTAAAGGGACCCCTCTCTCCCAGAGGGACACTGGCATCCTCTCCAACCACATGTAAACACAACTCTGACTCACAGAGTAGAGCAGGAAGGAGAAAATCATTCACTCTTCGTTGCTAGAGAAGTGCCTGACTTAAGAATTTGATGAGCACTACCCTAGAAATAATTGACTCCTAAATTCATGCATGTAGAGACGTTGGCCTAAGTTTCCAACGTGGTTGGTGTACAGATTACCTCAGCTTTCAAAAAACAGCAGGCTCTCAACTTCAGGAAGATGCCCCTAAAGTTGCTTCAGATCAGGCTCTCCACAAGCACCCATATCACTGTGGGAAACAAATGACGACAGACAAGACCTGAACACAAACACAGGGGAAGCGGGACTCCCACCAGGACAGCTGGTGACAAGCACAGTCTGCCTGGGAACCTGCAACCTCCCATCAGCAGCGAGCAGTTGGAACTGAAGCGTCTACAAACCAAATTCAAACCCCTGTTGCTTGTGCACACAGGGGTACGGGCGTTCAACCCAAACTACCTCTCCTGGTTTTAGGAGCTCTGAGGGGAACAACGGAGAACACTGACTTAGCACTCTTATTTTGTGGTTTCGTTTTGTTTGTGTGCTTTTTTTCCTAATTCTTTCTGAAAAAACACGTTGAAGGTTGTTGGGGGAGGGAGCGTGTGAGAGGGGAGAAAGTTCTGGTGATGTCAGCTCCTATTGCCATGGAAACTGAGCATTTTTAGTGACAATTGAGTCTTCCTCGAGCTGCTGGGTTGCGTGGGGAGCAGGGGCAAGCAGGGCAGGGGCACACAAGGGAATTCAGCTAACTAAAACTATTGCTTCTGGCTTTCCAAGGAAGTGAGGAGAAAACTACAAATGAATGCCTGAACACATGGCTTATGCAACCAAAGCACCGTCTGGGGCAATAGCAGCAAATAATCATTATGCTCTTTGATAAAGCACACTGTCACACAGCTAGCCAGATGGAAGTATCTCAGCCACCCAGAAGCACCCGACAGAATGGTCCCTCGCCTGCGCTATGCTTTTCCAGGCTATAGTTCATCCTCCCAACCTTCAATGCTGTGCTTGGGGTGCTGCTTGTGTATATATTTGGAAAGGGAGAAAGAGAAGAAGGGGCTGGGAAGTGCAGTCCTTATTCTTGAATTTGAGAGATGCTCAAATGCCTTCTACGCAGTGCGTTACTCTTTATCATCTGGATGTTTTCTTGAGGGCCAAATTTATGACCTCCCTTGCAGCCCATGAGAGCCAAGGACCGTGAAAAGGAGGAGGCCTTTAGAAAAAAGCTGATTAGCCTCTTTTATAGCTCACTGGCATAGAGAAAATATGCAGGACCTGACACAGGAGGCCTTCTCTCAGGCAGCATGTGGACCCAGAGCAAGCTGAAGCCACGATCCAGGTTTGGGACCAACCAGGATGAAGCCTGGGGATTAAATCTGAGGTTAAATAAAAGCCTGTGGTCTGTACATAAGGGCAAATTCGAGCCTCTGCTTAGATTTGATTTAAGCAGTGCAGACAATTTTAATGAATTTCAAAGAATAATGAATTAATAACCGCAAGCTTTTATAACTCAAAATACATTATATAGTCATTAGTTCTATATAACTAAATGGAAAAATCTTTCTTTAGCAGATGAAGTCTATTGAGATCAGATATTCTAATGAGATTACTATCATTTCAGGCTGACACCTCATGAGAACAGTTGTATAGAAATCAGGAAACAAATTCCTTTCAGTTCTAGACCTGAAATGAAAAAATCCTCCACACTGATTATTTTATATCTAAGGAGTTGATTCTAAGTCTCCTTGGCATTGAAAGGAGTTTAGATACTAGCTTCATTTCTAATACTGCTATCAGATGTGCAAAAGACTCTCTATTCTCAAATTTCTCCCAGCAATGATGGTAGAGGGAAAGGTATAAATGGGGTTTACTCACTTCTGAGCTATGTAGTGAGGATTTCATAGAACCACTGGGTGGTTTGGGTTGGCAGTGACCTCTGGGACCACCTGGCCAGCAGGGACACCTGGAGCAGGGTGCCCAGGCCCACATCCAGGTGGGTTTGGAAGAACTCTAAGGAGGAGACCCCACTGCCTCTGGGCAGCCTGTACCAGTGCTCCACCACCTGCAAAGCACAGAAGTGATGCCTGGTGTTCAGAGGGAACCTCCTCTGGTGCAGTTTGTGCAACACTTGTTTTCACTTGTTTCCTTCATGGAACAAGCTGTTGAGTTCACCTCTTTCATTTAGCATTGCCTTCCTGATTGCTTCATCTCTACAGGCAGCACCACATGCACACCATGCCTGCAGGGACACCAGGCAGAGCAAGAGTCCCAAGTTCTCAAGCCTTTCCCCAGCCCCTCCTCAATGCACTGGCTGTCCTGCACCCACCTGAAGAAGAGCCTTCCTCCTACTCCAGGTATGCAGCACATCACCCCCAAGAGAGGAACACCATGATCTCTGTGGTTTCCCTTTCAAACACACCTATTCTTCCCTTTCCTCCTTGTTGTCTCACTTTCCCTGCATCTGCTCACCAGCACTTTATACCATCAGAAGCACGGGCTTTAACGAGCAATGGTCTGGCTTTTCTCACCACAACACAGCAGGTGCTTTAACTTATTCTTTCCTGATGAACTCACAGTTCCCATAACACAAGTCCATTTTAATTCACATGCTAATCACAGCAGACTCAGCCACAAGAAAGGTCTTCCTGTCTCACATATGTTGCTTAAATTCACAAAAAGCCACAGTTTTCATCTGCCTGTCCTCCTTTCATGTACAAGCCAGCTGAGGATCAACCTTCAAACTTTTACAACCAAACTCAGTTTGAAAATTTCAGCTCCCCTCAGAAGCAAATAATTATACGCCCCTCCAGAGGGAACAACTTTCAAGTCTTTCTGTAGAACAACTGTGTCAAAAGCAAATGTAAAGACAGTGCTGCTCTGCGCCTCAGGGAAAAGCTCTGCAAAGTGAGCTTGAACTCACTGGTGGCTCTGTCAGTAATGTGTGCAATTCCAGGTGACAGTGAATGCTGGTAATGCCTCGCTGGGAACGAGGGGAAAATTGGGGGGGTTCTCTCTGGAAAGATTTTCACTCCTTTTCTGGAAGAACAGCAACATTACATATTTTTTCTGATTTTTTTTTTAATTATATCACAAGGCAATATGATTGAAAATGGACAGATACCATAAAGCACATGCCCACTGCTATCAGGCATGGACATGTTGCTGTGGTTAAAAAGGCAAATCCTTGTAGGTTTTCCACTTCATACATGCAAAGGGAAAATCAGAGCTTTTCCATAGCAACTTTGTTGTAAAAAATGCTCAAATGTCAACTTGTCCCAATAGCACCATGGATGAGACCAATGCAAGACAAAGACAAAGAGCCCAGAGTTTAAAAAAAAAAAAAAAAAAAAAAAGTTATCCCTACCTTTGAAACTGCTGTTGGAAACAGAGGCTGACTTATTTCTGATAGAGGTTGTACCTCCTTCACTCAGACACTAACAAAATCATTTCTGGGCTAGCTCTTCAGCTGGTACAACTTAACACCCCCTAATGAAGTTGTGAGGTTGACAGCTCCATATCAGCTAAGCTACTTTGCCTACTGTTTCTTCCCCAGCACATCTGATTCAAGGTTTGCAAATTTACCAGAGTAGCACCAGAGTGGAAACTTTCATATCAGCTATACCATGGCAAATCAAGAGTAGCATTCACTGGCTTTGCAAGGATTTACTTTCGCCCTTCCATCAGGATTTGAGGGGCTTAACTCTGCTTGGTACACTTACAAAAAAACATTCACAGTTGCCAATAGATTTCATGTGCTTTCAGATGGAGAGTGTTTTTCAGTTGCATCGGAGATTCCAACAAAGAGAAGAAATAAACACAGAAACTATCAACCTACCCAGCCATGACAATGAAGAAATCCAGGCGGTTCCAGGTATCTCCAAGGTAACACTTCTTGCCAAAAATCCCCAGGGCCACCATCTTTAACACCATTTCCATGGCAAAGAAGATGAAGATGAAATCGTCAAAGACCTGCCAAACAAAAAGCCAAGAGCAAGTTTGACATGTGTTCTCAGCTTGAGACTTTAAAACACAGACAGTGAAATAAACATGAATTTCAGTACTTCTTTTCAGAAGTACTTTCTTTTCAGGGCAGGACTGGACAAGCTTCTTCCATGCATCATAGGCATCACAGCCACCTGCTGTCAAAGGAAGCAAGGTCTCTATTTTTCCCTCGTAAGCGAAGTAATTGATGTAGACTCATAGCCTCCTTACATGGCTTTGAAAGCAGGTGTTGGCTCAGGACCAGCAGGTCCTTCCTGTGTCAGGAAGACATGTCTTATGCACAGCATCAGGAGGATTAGCAACTATCTTGTATTGCCTGGTCACAAGTAGGCTTCATTCATTATCTCTCTAACCCCAAGCCACTCCTCCAAAGCAATTTCTTTCCATTTTATAGGAAGACACTTTTCTGCCAGGGATGTTCTCACCAAAATTTTTGGTAAGCTGTTGACCACACACTGAAAGAAACCATGCATGAAATGTTATGACTTGTAGTGATGCACCATCATGAGAGAAAGGAAGACTGCTTACCTGCAAGATTTTACACCTGTCAGAAAGGCAGTCCATATCCTCACACGGCTGGTACATCCCCAGAGTAACACAGTTTAGCAAAATCACCATCATGCTGATACACTCAAACCAGGTGGAAAAGAGTCAAGGAAAACTTCTGTAAAAGCATCGGGGCTGAGATAATCTTCCTCTAGACTTGGGATGACAAAATAGGAAGATTAAGGGAAATAACTGCTGGTAGGCTGATGTGTTACATTCTTATGCTTTTCTGCCTCGGTTCCTCACTTCTCCACTCTTTGGTTAAGCAAAAACGCTTTTGTTATTTTGTTATAAGTACAGGTAGCTGAAGGCCTAAGATATTTACACCAGTCAAACTGTTGCCATAGTTAAACACACACAGAATTCTCTCTTGTTGGTTTACAGATCTTGCAAATACAGTGGGAAAAGACTTTGCATGGTGCCCTAGACTCATACGCAGCAGAGATCTGTGGGATCTGGTGAAAGGCTGTATTGAACGGGATGAAACAAACATCTGGATCTCTGCATGAGACCAGTGACCAGGACCCTTCTGGGAAGGGAACAGCACAGGGCTAGGAGTCTCCCACTCCACTTCTGAGGAGAGCTTGGAGATAACGAGATGCCATGTTGGAACAGGCCAATGGTCATCTAATCCATTATTCTGCTTCCAGCAGTGACCCATGCAGGACAAAACTTCACCGTATGCCTAATTAAGTTATTCAGTAACCATAGGGGGAAATTGCGTTTCCGACCCCAGCTGGTGATCTGTTTGTGCCCTAGAGCATGAGGATTGATAGCCCTTATAATTGTTTTCTCAGCTATAGTGGTGTTCCTGCAGATGCTTTGCTTATTCAGTTGAATCCTTTGTTGAGAATCTTTCTAAAATATCTGCTTCAATAAGAGTTGGCAGCCGTAAGCTACATTGGCTAATTATACTTTACATTAAGAAGTGTTTCCTCCTATTTATTTTTAATTTGTTGCCTTTTAATTTCGCCAAGTGCCACTTCATTTATATGTTGGAGAAGAGGGTAAAAACGGTGTATTTGAGGAACCTTCTCTGTACCCTTCACAGCCTCTGCCTCTTCCTTACCATCCCACTCTTTCAAATGAAGGAGGCTTAGAACCTGATTCTCACTTATCCAAGGACTCATTTACAGTGTTTTAATTCTAAAATTGGGCACACATTTCTGTGATTTCTTTCCAGCGTTTGCATTGCAAAGCAGTGATGTAGATCTAATGAGAACAGACCTCCAACCTCTGGCAGAAACATCACTCGTGTAATTTAACACGCCTCCCAAACATCCCTGCTTAGTTTCCATTTTCAGACAAAGCTCCTTTTTTTTTTTTTTTTTTTTTAAATTAAACTACCAGAGCTGAGAAATTATCTATTTAAAATACAACCCGCTAAGTACACCCATTTTCACTCCTCACAGAACTGAACCCAAAATGGTGGCCTGTAACTCTGGTCACTTCTGAAAGACACTCAAAATCCATGGTTTGTTCTGAGCAACTCTCCCTTGCTCATTCTGACAGTGATTCATGACTAACCCTGCGCAATCTGATCCAGAAGATTATTAATTCTTTCTCTTCTCCCCCACCTGGCTTTCAGTGAACTACCTTCAGCTGCACAATCAGACAAGAACAAGGCACCAGTCCTACCGTGACAATCATGCTATGAGGTGATTTCAAGAACGTGTTATCACTATCCCTTACAAAGTTAATCCCAAGTGCTGTGCAAAGTAAGCACACAGAGCCCACCCTCGCTGCAGGCTTCAAAAACAGAGGCCTTTTCAGAGGAGGATATGCCAAATGGCATGAACAAAATGCCAAAATGCCTCCAAGGCCTACACAACACAACTTCAATTTCCCATCTTTCTCTCTCTCCTTTATGTTTCTATAATGACTCAATCCAAAGCCCACTTGAAGAGGTTTCCCTTAGCTCTCACAGGCCTTTCAGGTAAGAACACAACTCTCTTCTGGACTTTCCAATAACCACTTTGTATCACCTTTCACAGAACCACAGAAGAGTTGATGTTGGAAGGGGTTTGTAGAGGTCATCTTGTCAAGCTCCCCTGCTCAACATAGGATCAAATATAGCAGATTGCTTGGGGTCAAGTTCAGTCAGTTTTTCCAGTATCTGCAGAGATGGAAACACCAGAACATCTCTGGATAGCCTACTACTGGTGTTAGACTACTTACTCAGTGTTTTCTTACATTTAAATGGGATTTCCCATGTTTTGGCCTATGTCCATTGCCTTTTGTCCTGTCACTGGACACAACTGACTGCAGTCCAGCTCTGACATCTGTAGCCCTCCAAGCATGCATTATTCCCATCAGCACTCAGAGCAGCCTTGGCTGAAATGAATGCATACAAAAAGCAGAAATTGCTTTAAAAGCTGGAATATTATTTTCAGCAAAGAGACAGAAAACAAGAGACGAGAGACCTAACAGCAGGGAGTACTCTCCAACCATGACTAGATTCAGGGACTTCAGGCAAAAGGGCTTGAAGTCAGGCCTTCATTTCATACATATCCATGTTTCTGTGTACATGCTTTAGCTGTAGCATTGCACACATGGCCAGGATGCTTCCATGCTCCCCTTGCAGCAGCCCATCCTGAACCACACAGATCTGGCAGGGCACCTGGTGAGACCCTGAAACTCGTGACCCCCAGCTATACACAGCCAGTACTCCCCCAAACCTTACAATTTGAGCCAGGGGTACAAAGCCCTGGATCTTCTTTCTCACAAATCTGAGGCTGGCTGCACAGTTTCTCCTCCCCCATTTTTCAGATACCAGCTCTCTGAAAGTTTGCCAGCGTTGTCCAGGCTTCCTGAGGATGCTGCCGATTAAAGTGACATTAGGAAAAGCTTTTTTTTCTGCCACCACATGGTTTTCCTTTCAGGGCAGGTGAGGGCCCCAAAAAGGCAGATCCCGCCTGTGGCAGAAAGGAAGAAAGCAGGGGGAGAAAAGCAGAGCATCTGCCCCCAGCTCAGAGGGACAGCTGCCTGCCTGGGTCGGTGGAGGGGGTAATTAGGAATACCTGCTGCCTTTGATGTGTCACCACTGTCAACCACCGTGACTGCCTCCCGTCACCACGGCAACAGCCTGCAGCCAGGTTTGTCATCATCCTTTCGGTGATGCCTCCCCCCTCCCCGCATCCTTCCCCCCACCCCGCTTCTCCCTGTGCCTGAGCCTGTAATTAATTTCAGCTGCTGACAAAGCCGGTCTTCACAATCTGCATCATTCAGTCAGAAGTTTCATTACTAATTAACTTCTTTCGAAGTTCAGGTGATCTAATTACACAGCCTTAGCGGGGCCCATCCAGCTGCTGGCCAGAGGCAGCTGCTACGTATCCGTTGACCTTCCACCACGTTTTCCAGCAGCGACAGGTAGAGACTCAAGGGGAACACGCGTCACCAGCACACCCTGGGGAAGAACCACCCTTCACCCCAAACCATCTGAGATGGAATTAGAGCCGAAAGCTACAAGTCACTGGACAATGAGGGCGATCTGCAGGTGTCCCTGGGACCTGGACACGTTGCTTGATAACATGACTACGCATAATGCAAGATGATGCTAGAAGCAGGTGATGAGGTACAGGCAAAGCTTTGGGGCTCGATTCCTGAAGCAAGGCATCTCTGCATCAGAGCTGCAACTAGCTTGTGTGTGGAAAACTGAGCACTACTCAGTGTTTTTGGGATCAGCTTCAATCCCTGCTTTTCTTACTGACAAGAATACAAGAACAAAGCAAAATAAAGCAGTACTCTGAGATCCCCTCTCTTTTTCCCCCCTTCCTCCTTCATCTTCAACTGGAGATTAGAAGTACACCAGGCCAACGGCCTGTGTTTCTTCCCTACTTCCCTCTACTGCTTTGTGACCCTCCTACAAGAAGCCAGTAGGATGCTGTAATCGCTGCACGACAGTTAATATTTCACTTGTAATGGAAAGAGTGATTTGTGTTGTGAAGGTCAGAGAGACAAGTAGCTCCAGGGAAGGAAGTTCTCATTTTCTCTCCCTCAATGCTGTTGGCTTTTGCAGATGCCCTCAGAGGTGGGTCTCATTTTTTATTCCCTCCCACTTTTTTCTTATCACTTACTATTTTCCCCTCCTTCTATTACGTTAATGCATTGGAGTTTCACAGTATTTTTTCTACAAAATGAGCCAAGAGAAGCAACAGGGTTCCTCCTCTTCAGCCTCAATCTGCTAACCTAACCCGCTAGAAAAAGTTGAGTGAACATCAGAGGTTACATTCAAAGGAAAATACATCTCAAAATGTGTTTGTGTTCAACTAGATCAAAACAATCAAAACATTCCTCAGAACAAAAAGCTTTAAAAGTCCTATTTTGGAAACGCTGAAACAGTTCTTCTTTGTCTTTTTTTAGTGCAGAGGAACGTTTCAACATTAGAGAAAAAAGGTTGTGGGTTTTTGACCTGACTCAGAACCCTCCCTTTTTGAGTTCTGAATCAATTGGAAATTAAATGCCAACACCAAATGTTGCAATGCTGGGATTTCACAGCAGTCAAGTCACCGAGGGCAAGTCATAAAGGCTTTTTTGCAAGCCCTCGGGGTCAACACACTCTAGGTCTTCCCATGTCACAAAATCTCTTGTACATGTTTGCTTTCATCCCATCGTCACATACGCGCTCTTCTTGTGGAAGTGGAGCACCTGAACTTTAGACGACTGACACATGCATAACTGAGGTTCTCCAATCTTTCGCAATATTGATGTCAAGGAAAGGACTGCAGTACTGCCAAAACAAGGCAGGACCGTAATATTGATTTGAGAGGCACTAGGGAAGACTTACACAACCTGTGATGGTGTTCCTGGGAGGAAGGGCAATGCAGCACAGGAGAGGGAGGAGATGAGAGATTTCAATGCTTGACAAATACACTCACGTTCCTATCCCCTTAGAAGGGAGTTTCCACCAAAGCCGGATTTATTGGAAGAGGAAAAACTTGGTCATATCCATAATAAATTAGATAAACATCACCAAAAGAAAGCACCATGGATGAACATCTCTGATCGGTCTAACTTCCCAGGATCGCTCAGAAGGGGTTCCTGTATCAGCCCACGCAGGCTTCTGGCTGCATAGCTCAAATTCAGAGCTTCAAACTCAGAGACCAGTGAGAATTAAGTCAGTTGTATCTCATACGCCATATCATGTTCACTGTGGATACAACGAGCACTGAAGCTAGCTTTTGGAAAGAGACGAAACAGCACATTTCTCATTTCGTAAAATTCCTTCCATAATGATTAATTTAGACCTGCTAATTGTGTCCATTAAACTCTCAAGTCCTGCAAAACCAAAACTAATAGAAAGAAATTTAACCTCTGCTAGGAAAAACATACAATTGAGATTAAGAGGCTAAGAAGGAATCTGAAGAGCAAATATACAGAGGTATTAACACAGCTAGGCAAATCTGCAAATATTCCAGGAACAGGAAGCCAGAGGGAGAGCTCTGACCTACCACAGGGCCACCACAGGCCACTGAGGGTCTCTAATCAAATAGAAGACTGCAGAGATAGATAGGCTTGTGTACAGTACTCTTTGCCACAGCAAGCACAGGAGAGCCCATCACTGTCAGAGCTACAGCAAGTTACACCAAAGATTCTGGCTGGCTGTCCCACCACCCGGATGGATATTGTTGGTCTTCTAAAACAACCTGTTGTTTGCTTCAGAAAATGTGTGGAGATTTATTATTCATTATTATTATTCAAATACTTCACAAATACCATGTATCTTCATCAATGCTGCTACAGCCCTGCTATTAACGGCTATGCCCTGCCTGCAGTGGCTGGACCCTGGAGCTTCTCTGCTGTTAATGACCCACCTCTAAATTGCATCTGTTTAACAGTGTGCAACATTCCTATAAAGCTCTCTACTATAGGAAGCAGGAAAAAATACAGCATCCGAGGGATTAAAAAAAAAAAAAAACACAACACCCAAGGATCTTTCATTTTAGGTTATCCAAATTTAAACTTGAGCAGGGTATTAGAGGTAATGAGTGTTCCTGGAGAATGAGCTTTTTAATATCCTCATATGGCTAGGACAGCAGTTGCATATCTTTCTTGCCAGCAAAGCAATACTCCACCATGCTGTGGGATCAGTTCAGGACTGACTTGAGGAATTGCACCTCCTGCTGACCCCCAAATGGTGCCTCCTGCAGTATCCTGGCTCTGCCTTGGAGATCTCTATCCAAAACCTGACCTGGCTTCACATGCAGAGCTTCAACAAGGTCACAGCATGAGGTGATATGACTGCAGCTTGGAACATTATCATAGTATAAGATGGTTGAAAAGACTGTGCTCCAAAAGCTCCCAACTGAAGGTTCAGCAGCTGCTTCCTGCTGCAGCTGGATCTGCAGGGTGACACAGTAGGGAAGAACCACCAGAGGAACCCCTCTCAAGCTCAAACTGGGATGCAAGCCTTAAAGCTCTTACTGCTTTTTGAGATTTCACATCGCAGAGCCCATTCTCCACTGGCACCAGTGGTAAAGTAGGCACCTTAGAAAAGTTCGTCTTTAATTTTGCCCTCAGCTGGAGAGTATCCGAACTTGTGATCAGGGCACGCCAAGGCAGGGAGGCTTTTGCAGTCCAGGAGTGATTTAAATTAACAATATGTGATTTAAATTAACGAGTTACAAAATTTGAGTTTGAACTGGGCATCTGAATGCTCTGAAGCATCAGCCCACATTATGCACGACCCTGGAAAGGGAGGAGACCAGTCAGAGAGGCTGGGGGAGTCACCATTCTCAGACCAGAGACAGATCCATGGTGGGTTTCCTGTAAGGGCATTTTTATCTGATTTAACCTGGATGTAGTCAGGCTTATTTGGCAGAAAGTTTTTCCCAAAGTCTAAAAAACATGAAGTGCTTTGCAAACAAATCCAAATCTCTCAAACTCCTCCCTCTTTGCTTCTATGCTTTGTTGCTGTGCTTCCCAGAAACACCATCCCAAGTCATACAAGTCTTCTCTTCTTCTCTTTTAAACTGATTTAACAGTCCTGATGTGTTTGGCAGTACTGCAAGTCCATTCCTCCATCTCTAAGCTGCAATAGGTTTGCATGGGGTCCCTGCCTTTGGTGGGACCACTGGACAAACCCACCAGATAAACATAGCACTATGACATCAGTGTCTATACAACTGAACTTCAAGTAATAGAGAAGAAAGGAACTAGTTATGGATTTAGGAGAAAGCAACAATAAAAATTATCACTCTTTCCTTCCCTGCTGCTCCCAATGTTTTCAGTTGGTTTTGTTGTTTTTTTCCTTCTGCCTTGTCTCTGTCTTCTCTTTTGCTTCCAAACCTCTCCTTACGCTAATGGAAAGGGATGCTGAAATGCTTAAGTGCTTGGAACGAAAATGCGTAACAGAGGGTATAAATGTTTCTTCAGGAACCAGGAGCAGAGTGCCAAGATCTGGAAGACTAGCAAACCCCTAAGGATGCACCAGAACATTCTGTGGGACTTGTTACAATATTCGGATCCCTGCCTCCTGTAGATTTTGGTGAGACCGCATTGTACTCCTCAAGCCTACCAGGCGGTCTGGTAGCTCATGAAAGCAAATAGGTGAAACAAGAATGCATGTCAAGGGTGGCAGGAGTTAGCTGCACACTGCTGAGTGAAGTCTAAGGAAAAGGATAGGGTGGTTGACTCCTTCCATTTCTGGCACACTTTTGCCTTCCCAGTAAAGGAATTTCTTCTCTGCTTCCTTTCTAGTGTACTGGTGTGGGGTTTGTCCTCTTATTATGGGTTTTAGGTTCAGGGAGCCTTAGGAAATGGTCTGTGGAACACAAGGTGGATATTCCAATGAACCTCCTGAAATGGACACTCACGTCTACAAGCTCAGGGCACTTTGGTAAAAGAGCCTCTCACTTTACAAGGAATGTGGAGAATCATAGAATTGCAGGGGCTGGAAGGGACCTGTAGAGATCATCGAATCCAACCCTCAAAGAAGACAATGAAAGCACAGAAGATGGATTACGGACCTCCTCACGGCTTTGAAGGGCCGGCTCTGGTCTCTGCAGATGCCGGGGCAGCGTGCTATGCTCCAGCACATGACTTGAAGGATGCAGAAGTGAGCACCTTGCTCTTTCAGCCAGCCAGTTTCCAAGGCTAACTCATCTTAGAGGGTACTTTGACTTTCCTAGCAGTCCTGAATTAGAAAGGAAGTAAGACAAGATAAAGGAACTGTGCCTTTCTCCCTTCTCCCAGCCAGGCGATGCTTTCAGTGGATACAGCATCACGAAATCATGTGCTTGGTGCTTAGCTTAGCAGGCTTTTCTGAGGATTGCTTCAGTACAGAAAAGAAAGTCATGTGGTGACACACAGCTTTGCAGCAAAGCAAATAAAGATTAATTCAGAAGTGTAAGGAGTGCTCGGTAAGGTCACTCAGAAGAAATTGCATACGGGCTAAGTGAAATGCAGAGCAGTAACAAGAGCTGGGTATGAGCTGCTGTTTGTTTCAATGCATTCATTATTGGCTGTAATTAAATAAAACTCATTATTTTCAGGATGTCATCCCCTTCACTTTGAATTCCATTTTTTTTTTTTTTTGAAGGCTTGTAGCTGGATGCATCCCAGGGCCCTTTGCCCTGGTTCCCAGAGGGTATGCTGGAAGAACTGGCACCAACAGCCCGCAGGACACGTGCCTGGAGGAAGGGCTGATTGCAAACAACCAAGCCAATCTGTCTCAGCAGATAACTGGAGGCCAGGAGCTCCAGCCGGCTCGCAGCCACGCAGGCTCACTGCAGCTGCTGGCACCTCCTCGAGCACACAAAAGGGCTATGGATGGCCTCCTGAAAAGGAAGCTGCTCACGTGTACACGTGGCAGAGGTACTTGTGAGGGGGGGAAGATGCTGATTACTTAAGCTTCTTTCCTGTGAGGAGAAGGAACCCCATGGTAGCTGAGCAGATGCACCAGTACTCTCCTCATGCATCTGCCCCCTCTCTCCTTCTCCCCTCCTCTGGCATCCTGCACAGAGCTGCTTCACCTGAGCAACAAGGAAAAGGAGACGGTTTAAGTAATCTAGTGTTTCCTTCATAACACTACATAAACTTTTACTAATTTCTGTAACTAGCCCTCTTAGTTTACTAGAATACTTATTATACCCTAATACTCTGGTATTATCGATGAGAAATTAGACAGGTGGGGAGCAGATTTTTCAGAGCAGCCTCCTATGTGGGTTCTCTAATGCACGCACTTCCTAGAGCCTGATCTTTCATGAGCACAGAATACTTGCAATTTCTAACACTGCCAACAGGAATTGTTATGCTCCAAGCACTGGGCTCACACCGCCTCAAATAGTAGGGCCAAAGATCAGAGTCCCCATTAGAAAAACAATACCCAGAGATCACACAGTAAGTTACTTCCCCAGACTGCATTAAAATCCAGGTGTCTCTGACACCCAGGACGTATTCGCTAAATGCCTCAGCTTTCTGGCCAGCTGACAGATCGCACCATGCCAGGGAAAGGAGCCAATATGACTCATGCTCGATCACGGCGATGCCGACAGCATTGAGTGCTGTTTTAGGGGAGGTTAAATGCTGTGAATGCACCAAGCATTATCAATATTAAAATATTATTAGTTTTATTTATGAGGTATCTCCACACGTCTTAGATGACAGTCGCTGAGATCAAATACAAATTATGCAAAATGTTACATAAACATGCGGTAAAACATGCTGCCTGCTTCAAAGAGTTTTTAATCTAACCCAACAGGACAGGCGAACGATGCATTACGATCTCTGCTTTGCACACAAGGAGCCACGGCACAGAGAAATGAGCAGATTTGCCCCAGGGCAGACAGGAGACGTGGGGCACAGCTGGGAACTGAGCAAGAGTCTCCCAATTTGTTCTCCACTGTCTTTAACCTGAGATCATTCTCCATCTCAGCTATAACTGCACTTGATGAGGGTGGTACCCACGGGGAGAATCGTTCTCCCATAAATCTTCCTCTCAAACAGTGGGAAAAAAGTCTTCAAGTCCCACTTTACAGAGACAAGTAATGCACGGCATTTAAATTACTGTAAACGTAGGTCTCCCCCCACCTGTTCAGAGAGGTCTCTGGCTATTCAGGTGCACAGACAGGCTGGAGCCAGAAAAACTGTGCTCTCCACCTCCATCTTCCGCCAATGCACTTGTTGGGATCTCAAGATCAAATTAACCAATAGTTACACTAACACCGCACTAAATCCATCCTAATACTCGTTCATCTCACATTTTTCCCCATCTGCCAAAGCATTTGCTACCTTCCAAGCACGCTCCAGGTTCCTGTGATAAAAAGGTGCCATGTAAGCACAAATCATCAACACGTTTGACTGCAAAATGAACAGCTCCAAAAAAGGCGGTTCCTACGCAGCCCAACGCCAACGGGACGGGCTAGCTGGAGCCTGCATCGTCAGCACGGCGTATGGCAGCTACCTCCCCAACGTCTTTCTGCCTGATGTAGTCATCACCTCTCTTCAGATTTAGGACTAGTAGTACATCGCTGTTACCACACTCATATCCCTGTGACCTATTTGCTTTCATAAAGATTCAAATCCACAGAATTTATTCTGAAGTTTTTGACAGCCTCTGGAAATATATGCTTCTTCCTCTTATTTACAGCCCAACTTATTTTGCCTGTCAGAAACTAGGGATGTGCCTTAACCTCATTTTGCTTTGGACATACTGGCTGCAGCCTAGCTCTTTATCCCACCCTTTCCAGCCATGCCAAGTGTCTCCCTTTCTCTTTTCGGAGTCCTTCCCACAAGCTTATTGTTGTCGGGCTTTTATTTTTAACCACCACTCCCATTCGAGTGACCCTGCAGGAGCTGTTCCTTTATTGGATTACTCTGCACTGTTTCACAGTCATCCATCTTGTGGCACGTTAATTACTTAGCACCAAAGGACCACTTGTGTTTCCATGCAGGTTTCAGTGCCTCCTCTACCTGCCAGCCACACCGCCGTATTCCTCTCTCCACCACAGTGCACGCTACTTAACGCTGCCCACTTAACTACCTCATTTCCAGCAACCTATTTCCCTTTTTCTTAGAAGGAGAAAGGGTCCTGCTATAAAGGTAGCACACAAAAATGATTCTTTAGCTGAGACAGGGTTGGTACGGGTGCCAGCTAGCAGAGCACAAAACCCAGCCATTCCTTCCTGCTCCTGAGGAAGGGGCTGAGGTGGTTCATGAGCAGCCCACAAAGGTCCCCAGGCTCAGCTGCCTTGTGATGTGGACATTTCACCTCTGAAATCCTCTAGTTCAATACAAAAATCATATTGCTTGGAGACCCCAAATTACCAATATCCTCCCCAGTGCAGCAAGCAGGGACAGTGGCAGCTGGGTGGGTGCCAGTGATCAGCTACCTGTGATAAACTCATTCTCCACGCATTAGGACAGCTGCTCCATGCCCACTGCAGCCCTGCCAAGGGCCCGCCATACGCTGTTCTGTGAGATAACACACCAGCTACTACCAGACACAGGATACCTGCTGTTACCAGGCTCATCACCTGCTGCAAATTTATTCTCCCACCCCTTATACGCAGCATATCCCTTCCCAGAGAGGTTTAGCACTGACTAGCAAAGCTCAGATCTTTTTTACACAATCTTTTCATTCATCTGAGAGTAATTGTTCCTGTCTAGATGCAATCAGACATGAAGCCAGCAGTGTATTGGAAAAGACGACCACAGAAACTTTAGCTTTAGGCTTTCTCGCTTATAATCTACTCCTAGCTCACTCCTGCAGATTCTTCTATCACTGATACCAAAATGCACCATGACCATAGGCTCCTCCACAGCTGTTTCTAATGCACTTATGTGCCTCGTGGGATTTGACACCTTTGTATCCAGTCAGCAAATTATCTCACGAGTCTCACGGTCATCACACATCCAGCTGTCTGCATGGCAGACAACAGAATTATCTCCCTTCCCCACAGCCCATTTTGCACAACGCATCCACTCAGCTTACGCAGCCAGTGCAGCAGCTATCAAACCCAAACCAGGAGCTGTCTGTGCTGCTGCACAAGCTGATGCTTCTCAAACCAGAATGCCACCTGGCTGAGAAGCCATCACAGATGCAAAGCAGTGGTACCAAGTACATTCCCATCATCACCATCAACAAGGTGAAGCTCAGCTTGACAGGCACTTTGGAGATGAAAAATGAGTATGGGAGTCAGATGAAAAGGATTCCCTTTCTCCAATTGCACATCTAATACTTTGCTGATTATCCACATGTGTTTCTCCAGGAGTGGTAGACCACAGCCCTTGGCTTGTCCCACTTCAGCTTACCTGCAGCAACTCAGTGATGACGGGACTTGAAAAGGGACATGAGAAATAAGCAGAAAATAGTTGTTTCCTTGGAAAATCACAAGTTAGAAAGAGATTTGAGGGATGAGAAACCATTGTGGTGACCAGAGCTGCAAGCATCCATCCATTCTGCAGCCATGCTTTGCTTTGCTTCCCACATCTGCTCCTAAGAAGTGCCGTGCTGCATGGGAAGGACATCTATTGTGACTTGAGTCAGGTAAAGGATCAAAACATTTTTGCTCTATTGGCTACAGTTACCATTTTTCAGGGAGAAAGAGAAGGCAGGGTCCTGCCACATCATCTCTTCAGAAAAGGAGAAAACCCCAGATCACCGCCTGTTTCTTGGGAGAGGGGTTGCCATGCCCATCCCTACAGCAGGAAGCGGATGGGGAAGCATCTGCCCCACCGTGAGTGCATGGCCCAGCTTCTCTCAGCCATGCTCTGAGAGCCTGCTTGGGTTCACTGCACTTAAAAAGCTTTCATGTGATTTAAGACAGTGAGAGGAAGGAAAAGATAAGCCAGAGCTTAGGTCAGGATACTAAAGACAGAGGAGGCGTGCCTGGAAGAGCCAGCCACCACAGGCCTGCAGTAAATCTCGAAAAACGAGCGCAAACGAGCTCCCATCACTTTCCCGGAAAGAACAGCCTGTCCCTGCTGCCAGCCCCGCTCCCAGCCCCTCAGCCACCGGGGAGGATGACAAATTGCCAGCCAAGGGCCAGGTGGCCGAGGTCCCGTGTCCCCACAGGCAAGGGAGCCTAGCCAGGCAGCGGCTGTGCAGTGCCAGCTCTGGTGTCAGCTGCGTGCCCAGGCCCCGCGTGCTGCATCAGGCTGATAAGGCATCCTTCCTGCTCCCCTGCCCCGTGCCCAACCCACCAGCTGCCACCACGACTGGGGAGCAGGGCAGGATTACAAATCACAAAGGAGGAAAAGTCACGTTTTCACCAATATTTTGTGCATGACAACACCTATTATCTTTTTTTTTTTTTTTTTAACCCAGCTTCATTTCTCCAATGTAATTAGTTCTAGTGACCCTTCAAACATACTTTTCAGCCTCACAGAGCCATACATTTCCAAGCGACAATCATCATGCTGGGCTGCACTGTCGTGTACAAAGCTCTTTGCTTTCCCTATCTCTCCCCCTGCTTGAAAGCCATTCCATCAAGCCTCCCCACACGCGCGTGCCTGGTCCCATCCTCCCCCAGCAGCAGTCACACATCTCACACCCCTCCTTTCAGCTTCCTGGATGCTGCCTTTCAGGGTTGGGTTTGAAGGTGTATAAAAATGATAGACTTATGATGGCCCCGTTATAGGCTGCTGCTTGACAGTTTTCCAAAGGACACATGCCAACGTATGCGTAACATATACACGGATATAGGCCACATGCATGGGACTGATGCAGGGCTGTCGTGGGGGAGGTATGTATGCTCAGATATTTTGATAGCTTGTCTAGTGTTTTATTTCCTCACCTAGCATATCCAGGCTTTTCGATGACACATTTGATGCAAGTGTTTCTTTTTTTTTTTTTTGAAAACGGTCAAAGTCCTCTATTTTGAGCTAGTCATATCTAATTGGACACAGGCTTTCTCTTGAGAAGGCTTTCTCTTCCCATGCTGGCAAATTCCCCTAGTTTTTCTGATTAACCCTAATTAAAATAAAACGGCAATAAAAGAGCTCATTTTTCTCTATCCCTCCTCACAATGAAACCCTACGCCCTGCAGAAAGAACCACTGTGAGTGATTCGTTAGCATCCTCCTCTATGTCTACCACCATCAAGGTCCAAAACAAGCCCAATAAAGTCAAACCCCCACAGGCGCCACAGACCAGACCCTGAGCAAAACAAGTGCCCTTCAGCCCACAGCACGGAGACGTTAAGTGTGTCCAAATACGGGGAAGCCCTTTACAGTTTGAGGTGGAGCTACGCAACCATTCCCAGCTTGACTTTCTAGGTCCCATCAAACCTTGGCCAGCACACCGATGGCACTAATAGGCAGGGCCAATTTTGAGTATCCACATTTAGAACATGGATGTGCATTCCTATACATACACATGAGTATGTTGGAGGGGGAACCTCTATTATGTATTTATTGGGTTTTTGTTCCTCAGTTCATGTCAATATCCCCACAGATGGTTCCACCAGCAGGCTGATGAGACACAGAGCAAGAATCCACAAGACACGCTGCATGCCCAGGGAAACACAGCAAGTTTGGTACCCTATTCAAGGAGGTAGCATTACCTTCCCATAGAAAGGAGTCTCCTGCTTTCTACCAGCGCTCCTTATTCCCCTGTAGTTCTGAAATGGCTCGAAACACTGAAGTAATAAAGCAGTTGAGCACTGGAGAAGTCATCATGGGTCATCTTTTTAAAAAGCTGATGGTTCTTCCCAGTCCCATTAAAGTGAGTCTGATGACAAATTACACACCTGACCCTGGCAGAGATGGAAAAACAGCTGCAGGAAAACAAATCTGAATTCCCTAAACCCTTCCTGATACAGCTGCTTTCTGATGTGCATTGGAGCATGTGGTGGTGTGATGGAAAGGTTTTCACAGAATCACAGAATTGTAGGGGTTGGAAGGGACCTCGAGAGATCATAGAATCATAGAATGGTTCAGGTTGGAAGGGACCTTAGAGATCATCTTGT
>WBMW01003145.1:216006-337759 GCA_013396635.1 Penelope pileata | reverse complement strand
TTAAGGCCATTGCCCCTTGTCCTGTCCCCACTGACCACTGAAAAGAGGTTCCCCACCTCCATTTGCCTCCCGCAACTAAGATACTTATAAACATGGATCAGGTCCCCTCTCAGCCTTCTTTCCTCCAGGCTGAACAGACCCAGACTACTGAGCCTCTCCTCATAAGGGAGATGCTCCAGGCCCTTTATCATCTTTGTGGCCCTCCGCTGGACTCTTTCCAGGAGGTCCCTGTCTTTCTTATACAGGGGAGCCCAGAACTGGATACAGTACTCCAGCTGAGGCGTGACCAGGGCAGAGTAGAGGGGGAGGATCACCTCCCTCGACCTGCTGGCAATACTCTTTTTAATGCACCCTAGGATCCCATTGGCCTTCTTAGCCACCAGGGCACACTGCTGGCTCATAGCCAACCTGTCGTCTACCAGGACCCCCAGCCCCCTCTCTGTAGAGCTCCTCTCCAGCAGGTCATCCCCCTTTATTAACACAGAATCTGTATAACTCAATTGTAAGTTTTAATCCGTTCCAAATCATGTCAATAAAGCTCATCTGCCTAATTCCCTTTCTACAGTCAGAATTGCAGAGGATGGAGGCTCAGCCTGGAAGAACACAAACCAGAACATTTCTAGCGCTTATCATGCTGAGTCTTTCCAAAAAGGGCCATATCTTTGCATCTGAGCAGGAATAGCCTGTAAATCTATCAGTCAGCAGAGCTCTCCAGCACTTTATGTATCTCAACACACAGTCTGCAGACCACTGTAGCAGAGGGATGCACATCCTGCTCAGCCCTTCGTGATGAGGAGAAGCCTCCAGGAGACTGACAAGGTAAAGAACAGTCAATGCCAACGTACCCTCTTAATCAGTACCACATATGGGGCAAGATCACAGAGCTGCAGCCAAAAGAGCTCAGATTTGTTACAGCCAATCTACTAGATCACTTGCATATCTATAAATCACATTTTCTGCAGTACAAAGATAGCTTTGGACTCCCTTGACCTGGTTTTGAGACCGAATACACACTGACGACTGCACAAAAAGCTGCCTTGTAGTAGGTATGGGATAAAGATCTCACACTCATGGGAGCCAGGCTCCTCAGGAATTGCAAACCGGAGTAGAGAAACATCCAGCACATGCCAGGTAGCAGGGATGCCAGTCAGTAAGCCTGAAAGACCTTTCTCAACTCTAACATTTAAGATAGCAAGACACAGGGGGTTTATCTGTTGCTACAGACTGAAAGCTGGATGGATTTGGTGCTTGTAATAACATGATGAGGAGCATGCTAAAATCCAGGGCAGGGCTTGCAAGGCCCAATTCATTCACTCAGCGCTGCCACTTCCGATTTCAGATTAAAACTTCATCTCTTTCTAGCAGCACCTCCAGCTGGTCCAGCCCTACGCACAGACTGGCAAAACGTCTACTTGTGGATATAGTTTAAAGCCTAGGAAAGAGTTGTCTGTGCTGCCAGCCCCCTCGTGCTGGTGTCCTGCAGGCAGGATCTCTGCAAGAGGCAATTCTGCTCTCCTTGCCATGAGGTTGCTGTTTCTAGACGACACAATTATATTACGAAGGGTCATTTATGAAGGCTCTCAGCTGTGGAGTCATTTATTTGCAGATGATCAAATCTAGATAGGAAAAAAAAAGAAAAAGCAGATTCCTATCACGCTGCTGGATGTGTAGAGAGAGAGGAAATCTTTGTTTTCTGCTGACCCTTTAAAACAAATGTTTTCCTGTCAGGATTAGGAAAACATGCCACATCTGAGTAAAATTTAACTCAAATCTCCTTTCTGTTTTCTGTTGCTCTTCAAACAGGGAGTTTCAGAGACTGCTTCACTGATGAGAAAAAAATGGATTTGGTTTATTTCAGGAGCGGAGGCTGTGCCTTGGTTCTCTCTGATATATGAAACATCCCTTGATTGTGCAAATGCATCCTGATGGTGTCTTTGTGTTCCTGTCACTCCTGATTTATGGGGGCCTCTTCTGCGCTCAGAAGAAGAATTTGCATTTCAATTTCCATTACCCATACCTCTTCCCACAGTGCTCCAGCCCTGGGAGGGAGCTTGTGCTCCTCTTGGCTCCAGCTGCCCCATGCAGCCCCAGCATCAGGGAGGTTACAGGAACAGGGGTGGAACTGGTGATGCTCTGTGGAAACAAGCTCATGCCACTGAGATCTCCAGCAACACCTTTGCTTGTGCACAGCGAGGGTCTTTGGCACGTTTGGTCCTGCTTCTCACCCCTTCGTTCATGTTGGGGTGATGGAGGAGGAAGGCAGCAGTCACACATCCTGCCTGGGTCTCATTGTGGTCCCCCACCAGCTCACCTGTTCTCTGTGAAATAGCAGCCAAAGAAAGAATTTGGATATGTTCAAGCTTTCCCCAGCGGGTCACTCCCCCTGCCTTCCCACTCACTCGAGATCACGAAGATGAATGCAAAGACCCAGGGGACTCATCCTTCCCTTATCTCCTGCAGGGTTGTCCCTGCTCTGACATCAGAAGCTTGGCAAGCAGACCCCTATGCCAAATCAACTGAGAGCAGAGCAAATACCTCAGACGAGTGGATTGAGCCCCTCCTGCAAACTCTGGCAGCCACAACAAGCTGCTGTGTCAGCCCAGGCTCTGCACTCCTGGCGACATGCCGCCTCTCCTCATTTACATGGGCTGGAGGTGCTGTCAGAGGCAGCCTGAGACCAAAATGGAGCCTGAGCCTGCATGAGGGCTGGACTCAGAGCCAGCAACGTGTGAGAGGACAAGGGTTGCATTGCAGACTCCGCTATCCACCTCATAGCTCAGGTTGTGTGTGCTCTGACAGATGCCGTTCATGCCCACCTAGGAAGCTCTATAAGCCTTGTAAGAAAGAAAAACAGAGCTTCAGAAACAGAGGAGGGGTTGCCAGGACATATCAAGCTTTAAAGATGCAAGTTGCACAAACGCATTAAGGCTCCCTCTTCAGAGCTGTCAGCCCCGCAGCCATCATCAGAGCTGAACTCCATTAAAAAAAGAAACAAACTGAACTGTATTGAGCATTTGTTTGGACATTAAGGCTGTGGACTCCTAACAGACTCCCAGAAGTCAGATGCTGTGCCGTGTGCCATAAGCCTGTGTCTTCCTAATTTGCAATGGCCTGAAATGATAGATTCAAAAATATATTTTGCCTTGACTTCTTTGAATTATGTTGTTTTGACCTAAGGGTTTTGAATATTGCCCATTACCATGTTTACTTTTACATTATCATGCAAAGGCAAAAGAAAACACACTGAGATGATTAAAACAAGCACATGGTTTCCAGGGGATGACAATAAATGTATGCTGATTTCACCAAATCTGCAATTTCCAGCTGAAACTTTTTCGAGGGCGAACATCTCTAGAAGCACCAATGGGAACTCACACGCTGTCCTCAGCGCACATCTGAGACAGACTCACATGGACAGAGGCAGACTCACATGGACAGACTCACATCTCCAAGTTTGGTCCTTTTCTCCACTGGGCTTGTTTTTGGCTCTCAGAGTTTTCCAGAGTGCTGAAAACTATTGCGTTGGCAGCATCTGCCCTATTTACCCAGCTCACAGCTGGCTGCAGAGGAGCTTTCGTCAGTGGGCCTAAGCTCATGAATGCTGACACAGGATTATCTGCCCACCGAAGAAGGGTTTAACCAGATTAATCTGCGGGAGACCCCATCAGTCCCTTCCCTGCAGAGCCCTACAAGCAAAGGACTGTCATAATCCCACAGCCCATGGCCACCCCCAGGACTCCAGTGGAGGAAGCTACCCCATTCCCCAGGACACCAGATCCTCCCCAGGGAAGGGCCAGCCTGAAGGGAGTGAAGGGGCATTATGGGACAGGGCAGAAGAAGGCACCTTGATTTCCCACACCCTGCAGCTGGCAGCCCTGTGGGACCATAGCTTGCTTTCAGCACCCCACGGATAAGCACCAGGGCTGATGCGTGCTGGGACCCACATGCACGGGGACTGCCCTGGTAGCTCAGCTTTGTGCTACAGCCACACCACAACGCTGGGAGCCACAGCAGTGGCACATAGAGCACCTCACACTGATAGGGATGCAGAGCAAAGTCCCGTAGCCCTCAGCCCCTTCAGCCTACCAGGTTTGAGCAGGAGGGAGGAGCAAGGGGGAGTGCTGGAGGTCCTGCCTCACACATCTGATTCCAGCTCGCTTGCTTTCCTTACAGCAGATAAAAATGTAAACCAGTCAGGAGGCAAATGCAAGCCCAGAAATCACATTCCCTCAGCAACTCATGCAGCTTCAGAGCAGACAGGAGCAGGAAAGACCGATCAAGCTGCATCTTACATAGAGTCTTAAATAAGGGAGGAAGGTTAGGCATTAACATTTCTACTACAGGCTTCTTTTCCTCCTCTCACCAGGCCCGGCTTCAAACATCTCAAAATTGGCTGATTTTAAGGTAAACGAGAAATCCTGGCAATGGATGATGAGTAATACACTATGAATGACAGAAACTTGGTGGAACGCTAAAAAGCAAATGGGATATTACAATACCTGGCTGCAAGTTACATAGAGAAGTGAGATTAAGGCAAAGGGTTGGAGGAATAATGCAGTCTTTTAAATACCTCTGTGGGGTTAGCTCAGAAACCTTAAAACTCTTAAGGGGGAAGATCTAAGTGCAGAGGATGTCGTCTACCCTGTGCAAACTCACAACCCCGGGAATCGTAATATATTTATAATCCCATGCTGCACATTCATCATTAGGGCTCCAGATAAAGACAACCGGGTGTGCAGTTCTGCAAGAAGCAGTGGCACAGTTTAACAAAAGGAGAGCAGGGAAATTCACCTGTGAGCTGGCACAAAGAGCACAACAGCTCCTCGGTGCTTGAAGCAATTGCTTCTTGGAACAACTAATTCCAGCGCCCACAAGAAAAAGCAGCTATTCTTGACTTCATTTTCAGTAACACGCAGGAGCTAATTCAAGAAGTGACAATAGCCGAGCCTTTAAGTAATAGGGTTCACAATGTAATTAAGTACAGCATCCCTGGAGGAGGCAGCAAACGAGGAGATACGCAAGTGACACTGGGTTTTAGGAAAGTGTTTACAGCACAAGAGAGTCATTCAGAAGGACATCAGCTCAGAGCAAAGGAAGCAAGCACTGTGCAGATGGTTTGAATAATATATGTGATGTGGGAAGGGAGTTCTTGGTAGGGTCACGGAATCTGCAGAAGGCACAAGTTATTTTGGGTAGGTCAGAACAGCCTCCCAAGACCAGAGAAGGCTCTTGGGTACCAAAGCAAGACTCCACCAAGCAAGGCAGATGGCAAACACAATGATGAGTGACACCACGTCAACAAAAACTAAGTAATTATCTTGGTAAAGCCCGCATCCAAGCTGCTTTAAGTCATCCTGCAGCATCTCCACCTGCAGCAACCCATGCCAGGGAGCTGGGGTCCACACGTCTGGCTCACGCTCCTCAGTGGAGCACATCACCATTGGGCACAGTGCTCAGCTACAGGGCCACGCTTTCTGGGCAGGACTGTCACACCTCAGGCCATGATGGATTTTGCAGAACCCAAAGGGTTCAGAGAAAGACAACACAACAATCTGGGAATGCTCTGTTCTGTGAGAAGAGAGGAAAGTTTGGGCCTGTTTCCGGGCCCTTTTACTAAGGAAGCCCTCTCCTCTGCTGCAGGCACCAATAATCACGTTAGCAGTACCTTTGATTCCTCCAGGACTGTCACCACAGCATGTTACTGTTTGAAGCTTTTGACCTGCCATTACACAGGTCCCACATTCGCTGTGGAGTGCAGAGAAATACTTCATGACCTCTGATACCAGGGTACATTTTTAGTGGCCCATTCTGGACCTACCAACATAGTGGCTCATGATTGCAGGGTGCTGGATGAGGCAATTCCAGCCATCCCTTTCAGCCCTGAGCTCCTCTGAACAAGAAAAACGGCAGAAGTGTGTTAAGGAATGCAGAAGGTTACCAGGGAACTTCTGCAATCCCAGTGTAGGGCCAAGAGGATGCAGGGTGACATTAGAAGATGGCAAATCCAAACCTGGCCGATGGAAAATGCTCTCTCCTCTCCCCCATTTCAAGCTACAATTCCACAGCAGAACCCACTGCCACAGGAAGGTAGCAAGACCAGAATCCCACAACATGGGGCCAAGAAATCCAGAGAGAAATAAAACCATAACCCAAACTTATCCTTACTGCAGAGGCTCAAAGCCCCAGCACTTACACCAATCTCTAGTTCAGATCCCTGGGATTAACCCTCATTGCCTGCAGCAAGGTCTGGATGCCTTCCTCAGAGGTTCTCCCTGTCAGTCCGTCAGCAGCAGTCATGCACTGACCAGCCCCAGCCCAATCATTCCTCTTTCATCTGAGCAGGATAACATTTATAACTGAGGCAGACACATTTACCACTTGATTTTCTGGAGTACACAAGCAACAGGTCTGAGATGAGGAATGGAGCAAGTAACACATCACACAAGGGCAGCTGTGAGTTGCAGCAGACAAAGGAGGCATCTGTGTTCATTTATATTCTCACTCTTCTCCCCTCTAGCCCATATCTTCCCTTTCTAGGATCAGTTAGCTCTCACCATTTAGACTCAAACCTTCACTGCACAGGAAAAACAAAGTGCTCCACACCACATTTTCAATTCGTAAAAATCGTTTTTGCATCAGTACAAATGCAACTGCTGTGATTCATGCTCGTTAATACCCTAGAAGGTAGAGATACCTTTCAGACAGCTGTCACCTTCCACACCAGTCACAATCAAGGAGGTCAGACCAGCAATTCAGTCTCACTGGAGATGCCTAACATCCTTATCCTCTTCACATCACTTTCTTCAATAGAAACGGGTAGAGGAGTGTTTTCTTTGCTCAGTGTCCAGGGAAAATGCAGCTACAAGATTGTATTGCTCTGGGATGCTGCAGTGACACAAGCCAGTTTCAGGATAAGCAAATTGCTTTGCCAGCCAAATTTTTTTGCAGAGTTTTATCTAGCTTAGTTAGCCTGAGTGCCAAGTACCCAGGCGCTCTCTGAGCTCCAAGCTCCTTGTCAGTCATGGCACTTGACCATCTTTTCTTTATGGACTGCCAGCCAATCTGAACAGCGCTCCCAATTCCTAATTAATTTGCTTCTCAATTCCTTATCATTGAAAAAGCATGTGCATGCAGGATTGCAGCTTACACGCGTGGATTACGAGCAGCCGAAGCACGTGTCGCTTCCTTTCAGAGTCAGATCATCCTAAATCTCAGCGATGCTGCTCCCTGCCTGCCGCCACCTTTCCCTCCTGCCAGGGTATTGTTTACTCTTTCTCACATCCCTCAGGGCCTTCTTCATCTCTTGTTCCTTTTGCACTGCTTTCTACTTCTTCCATCCCCTCCGGGCTCTCTGCCCCCTTTGCAACGCTGAATTTCTTCTCCTCCATTACTCTCCCACAACCCTGCTAGAAGATGCCACTCCTCACACGCCCTGCACATTCCCCCACCTTTGCCCTGACACATTCTCACTCGGTAGCTCTCCCTCTTCTCAGGAATCAAGGGAAAAAAATCCACCTCTCACTTTTATCTACAGCATGGACCCAACCCAGCCTGTTTTAAGATCAGGCCCTGGCAGAGCCAGAGCACTGAAGCTGCTTGGGATAGCTAATGATCTCATCTTCTGCAAACCATGAGCTTTTCTTTTGGCTCGTTCTCTTTGACCTTAGCTCAGCCTTAAATATTGAGCTGCTGCGTCCTCCTGGAATTCAGCATTGACATCTCTTGCTCCTGCCTGGCTTCTCCTTGTTTGTGATACAGCAGCTCCTTTTCTCTAGCTCTATTTTCAAACGTGCTCTTGCCTGCCGTGGCCTTCTGATCACCTTTTCTTTAGAAGGGAACTGTAAGTGGTCCCTCCTGGATTGCAGCAATACCTGGAAACTGCTGCCACCACTCATGGGGGTACCCCAGCCCCTGTCACTCCTGATGATGGTACCCAGTTAAGTCCAGGACGCTCATTTAAGTCTTGTTTCTTCCCTAGTGGTAGCCAAAGCCCACAATAGGGCTTCCAATCCGGCTGTCTGGTTATTGCCATAATCCTTCTTAATTTTGTCCTTGAGCTGATGCTTCTCTCTCTAGGAACACAAGAGTCAGCAGTGACAGAGGCGCATGCAGCATTTTGTCTGGGCTCGTAGGAGCCTAGCAACACAGTTCCTGGTGCATTTAGAGCTGGGCTGCAAGTGTCACAAGCCGTGGGGCATTTATCAGCTTAACAACTTCACAGGCACAAGGCTCTTTTGAATATTCAAAATATTTCGTCCCTTTCCCCTTTAATAAGTCTGCAACATTTCTACAGTCTTAAAGCAAATCTTCTCCCTCCCTGGGACAGAAACTTTTCCTGTTCTTATCAATTCCTTCCAGGCTCCCCCTTGACTTGTTGCTAGGTCAAATAACCCATGGTTGGCACTCTTAATCTGTCCTGCTGAAAATTTCTCAATCCCTCGAGACTCTCCAGCATTTTCCATTTTTATCCTTTTCACTATTCCTCTTCCCTCTTTCCAGAGGGAGGGCACTATCAACGTGAAGATCCCAGTCCCAAAGGAAAAATGGCATTTTGCTTCATGTCTACAGAGTGATGTCATGCTCTGCACCTAAACAACAAGCTCTTTAGAGCGGGGACCTTCTCCTCTTCCTATGTTTATACAGGGCCTACCACAAACAGTTCCTCCTAGATAGTGGTGAGAGCAAGGTGCTATGAACTACAAAGCTAAAGCTTCAGTGATTTGCATCTTGCTCATCAAGGGAAGGCCCCTATCCAGGAAAAGGGGTCCACCCCAGCGCTCCTGAGGATCCCTTTCCCGTTTCAGGGAGAGAGTTGCAGGAAATGAGACAAACAAGAAGCACCATTAGTGCTTGCTGATAAAACAACTCTCTCTGGGTTTACTCACTTCCTTGCACCTCACCACACAGCCCCAGATTGACCTTTCCTGCAACTCCATGCACCAGGTTGCACCACAATGTTTTACCTTCCATGTTCCCTGCACCTTCAGCACTCCACCCACTCCTTGGTCTAGGTCCGTTCCCTCCTCCCCCTGGTGAGCGTCACTCAGCACACCATGCCCTACCAGCCCAGCGAGCACCAAGCACCATGCCACCCCCTGTGCTGCACAAGCACTGGCTGGCCAGGTGGTTGCTGCTTTGCAGTGGCTGCCAGACCAAACAGAATGGACAGGGACTTTGTTTTGCCCACCTTTCTTTTAATGAGAGCATCATCAGGAATGCCCTTCTCCCTCCACCTACCACAGGTTATGAGAATGAAATTGGCCAACAGGTTCTTACAGAGGGCACCAATCACCTCCACTTATCTCCTTCGGAAAGGGAGCTAAAAATAACAATAGCGTAACACTAACAATACAGCCCAAGATTGTGCTGAACTTTTCTGATGCATTGATTTGTAACTTCGTATCTAATTTACTTACCTTTATTACATGTAGGACTCTCTAAACAGGTGCTGCATCTCTGAGCTGCATTCAGATGCACAGATGGGAAATGTTATTTAGTAGAGGAGCCTTCCTAATCATTGGTACCATTTCCCTGAGCCTCCCTTCATCACCACCCTCATCCACACTTTCACTTCCTCTCATCTTGACCCACTTCCCTACTTTGTCCCAAGTCCCACTTCACTCTAGCGTGACCCCAATATCACTTACTGTTCACATTGCATAAGGAAAAGCTATCATGTTTCTTGCACTTCAATCGCTCTATTAATCTGCAATTCATTTAAAAGGAACCAGTTTAACATTTCCCCCATTTTGAAGTTTCTGCTCCAGCCTCTTTTCCATCTTTTCTGCACTGGAAGTGAAATACTGCTGAAGACTAAAGGGCCAGGAGAAGAGGCTCAGGAACAAACCAGCAAGGTTTAAAAACAAACAAACAAAAAAAATAAGAAGATGCTACTTTTAAGCACTGAATAGATGGATCTCAGATGACTTGCAATGTGAGGTAGCTCCATCATTTAGAAATTCAGCCTGAATAACATCCACTAAGCTGAGGAATTAACAGGTAGCAAAGGCCACACCACACATTTGGCTCTTGAGATATTTTCCAATTCAAAGAACACCAGACAAGGGCGTTTTCAATTCAGGCCCAACAAATGAGATGAAATGACCTTTAAAAGCAGAGTACCATGACATCTGAAAGAACATGCTGTGACAAACTACAGAACTCTAGACTTCTTTTGTATATATGTAAACACTGAAGAAAATCATGTCTTACCACAGTCTCAGAGTATTTTTAAACATGACAAGCTGGTAAACGAGACTGGTCAATGCATACCTCCAGTGGAATTAAAATTCTCACTATGTCAGTAAATTAACTTTGTGATGATACAGATTCATTTCTACGCTGTCATGTTATTTAAACACAAATTCTCTGGAAATGAGAACACCCAGTGAGTGACAAAATTGCAGGCAACACCGAGTTTTTTGAGGTAGCCAAGACCAGAAGGAGCAGGGAGGAACTTGAGTGAGATCTAAGCAAATAGACAACGCGATAATAAGTTACATTCAATGCTGGTAAATGCAAATAATACCTCTAAAGAGGAGAAAACTGCACATTATTCACATATCTTTCAGATTCATGAAATAACTGTCTTAGGCAAAGAAAGGAGTTGAAATGGCAATAGGAGCAGCTGAATGCTGAGCTCAGCTCAGTGTGCAGCTGTGGCAGAAAACCCAACCATGATGTCAGAACACAGGAGGAATGGAATAAAGTGACACAAAGACAGAGCTGAGCCCTCTGTAATTCAGGGACAGGATCGCACCCAGAATATCACGTGCAGCATTGGTCAGCATCTCAGAAAATAAAAATCAGACATAGGGAAGGCGGGTAATATGCAGCAACAAGCATGACCACACTACACAACTTAGGAGGAGATACATTGGCAGCTCTCATTAGAGTCACACCCATCTGGCCGAAACCCATTCCCACGTTCCTACCTTCTCCACTGCATTTCAGGAAAATTGGATTTCCCCACACATCACTCCTTGTCAAGGTATTTCAGGACCAGCCTGCAGGAATCAATCTTGCATTGAATTTAGCTCCTACAAATATTAAGACTCATAGCTGGAAACATCTTGTTTTTCCAGTGGTTGATTTCCCCCTTCCCTCCACCATTGCTATTATTGAATTCCCTACTTCTGTTATGTAAAGTAATTTGTGCTATTGTGTTCGGAGAATATGGCTAGTGCAGCAGATAGCACACAAAATAAGATGATATTGTACTACTTATCTGAAAATCTGTGCTTACAGAGAAGAGGGGAGAAGGCATCTACAGGAACAGCAGGTAGGGGGGTCTGAAGGCATCGGGATCAGATCGATGAGGTGGGCACTGCCTCGTGGCACTGCATGTGTCACTTGAACAAGTGACCCAGGGGACCCTCTGGGTGGATGGCACCTGTGCATCACAGGTTTTTGGTCACCACCGTCCCAGGCAGTGGTCACCAATGAGCAGAGCAGACAAATGCAGCAAAAAGGGTCTCCAATCCTCCTTTCCCACGCCTTGGAAACAGCCGTCAGCAGCACAGGCTCCCGTCAGCTCTCAGCGTTGCCAGCTACTGGCTCCTACTCTGTGTATCCAAGAGAAGCTGTGGCAGAAATGATAAAGCTGTCCTCCATTTGGATGAAGGAAAGGATTTTGGAGCACACGGGTTTGCTTTGGCTAATTAAAAGCACGAGGCCATGCAAGGGAAGCAGTGCTTTAATCACTGAAAATAGCTGGAATTAGAACTAATCATGAGCATTTAACAAACCATGGATAAAGATGTTTTAAAGTCTTTCTAGCAGGGGCCTGTGGGCTGCCTACATAGTTACAGTGGAAAAAAAAAGGTACACAGACTGATACAGCATCATGTAAGCCTGTTTGCCTGTACACTCTGCCACTCTCCTCAGGGGTTTCAGTGCCCTACCAGCAGACAGAGAACCAGGGCTCCACTCTTCAAGCAAAGCTCAGCTTCCACTCTGACAAAAAGACACCTCATTCCTGGCTCAAAGCAGACCCTCCAGACGATGCATCAATAGGGTGAGAAGCAAGAGACCCACAATGGCAGAAAATGCCCTCAGCACGCATCTTCCCTTCCTTCTGCAGCCCATCATTCACTGCATTCAGAGCTCTGCCTCCAAGATCTTCCTCGCACTCAACACCGCTTCTTTCTGATCTGAAAGGTGACACCAAAGCGGTTCTGATAACAGCAGGCCACCACCCTCTTAGCCATCCTTAAAAGACAACGTAAAGCCAAGTCCATCACAACCCCTGAAGTATTTGGTAGGTGTTTTCTTTGCAATATGGGAATGGAAAAACTCCAAGCTCCTAATCCAACCAAGCACAGTAGATATCTGCCACACAGCCAAGAACCACCATATACCTCATGTTGCTAACTAAGGATGACCTGTTAATCTCCAGCCACCTCTTACAACAGTGCGAAGCCCAACTCACAGTAACTCTCCTGATCAAGCAAGCCCAGCTTTCTGATTTCCAAAATGGAAAGCACAAAAGCTCTCTCATACTGTTCATTGGTCACCAGTTGCTCTACCTAACTCATCAACGGAGCCATTCGTCTTGATGTAGTAGCAGATGAAGTCCTTGGCTCTACTAGAGTTTCCCCCAGCAATGAACGAAGACAGGATTTGCTGAAGCTGCTCCATCTCCGAGCTTTGAAGTAAGAGTTTTATCCAATTCAGGTCATATCGGGATAGTGCTTTTCCAGCTTCCTAGGAATTTCCTTCATCTCCATTTTCTAGTATCCTCCCACAGACCCTAATCATGAGTGATTTATAACCAAATTCAGAAGAAAGGGTACTCAGCTTGCAATTCTAAATGGTTTCTCCTTACAATATGCCTGTAGTTCCTCTTGCTGAGTTTCCACTATATTTTTCAATACTCAAACTGATTAGGAAATGCCCTATAATTTATTAACATCATACTGTAGCTGCTTACACACAAAGATGCAGAAGTAAATAATTCTAGCCTGTAATATTTTCAACTTCCACTGCTGATCAAAATCAACACTGGAAGTAAAACAGCTTTTGAACAGCTACTGCAGGTTATATTTTCATGAACCCATAGCTCATCGGTCATGCCGTGCCACATGGGTTAGGACAGTCACTTGCTTACAAGTGTTCTTTGTGTGAATGGCAAAGGTCCGTCACGCTACACTGAAATTCAGAGTTTAAAGCCCACAAGAGCTTGAATAAGGAGATTGTTTCAGCAGCATTTTTGCAGGCACGTTTTCTGCTCTTGACCACACTCAGAGGCCTATGACTGCTGGAGGACTGCAGACATTTAATTTGACTTTGTATGCGACAGAGGGACATAACAGTCACCTCATGGAAGCAAGAGAGATCCCAGTGTTTTAGTGGTGCCCAGTGGCACACATTCAGCCATGAGTAGAAACTCAAAGTGCTGTGTTTCCAGTATGTCTAAGTTGATGCCACTAGATAATAGGTGCCAAAACTTCACTATTTCCAACTGAATGAGTATGAAAAGATGTTATTTTTGCTGCCTTTTCCCTAAAAGGGACAAGCTTGCCTTGTCCAAGCTGCAGATCCCTTTGCAGTAGCTTTCACTCACTATCAAAGCCTCCTCCTTCACCAAGGACAAGATCAGCAGCTCCATTTCACCTCCAGAGCCCTTACCAGCCCCAAGTGACCAACTGTCCCACATACCAAACTCACAGCAGAGATACTGAACCATGTCCCCTCTAGTCAGGATTCAAGACAGTGAATGGCCAGCCGTCAGCTAAGAGGATCCCCAGTTAGATGCCACAAGTAGAAGAGTCATTAAAACACAGAACAGCTTAGGTTGGAAGGGATCACCTGGTTTCAATCCCTCTGCCATAGGCAGGGTTGCCACCCACTAGACCAGATTGACCAGGGCCCCATCCAGCCTGGCCTTGAACATTGAGAGATGGAGAAAAAAGGCAGCATGCTTTAAATCAAAGAAAGTTCTAGTGTCCATGCTTTACCCCACATGCAGCTGGTATTGACAGGACTGCGACCAATAGGTAAATGATTATTTCTCTTCATCCACATATGCACTTCCTACAACATATGTGGATATTTGGCCCAGCTTTGGACTACCAGCACAAGGAAGATGTTGATCAACTGGAGCAAATTCAGTGGCTGGATACCAAGATGCTCAGGTGCTTCAGCAGTTGCTCTATAAGGAGACTGAAGGATTGGGGCTTGCTCAGCCTGAGAAGAACTGAGGGACCTAACAGTCCCCTAGTACGTACAAGATGGAATCATGCTCCTTTCTGTAGTACCTGGTTGGACACGGTCATTCAAGGAAACTGGAGAAAAAACCTTTTATCTACGAAGATAATTAATATACCGCACGTTACTGAGATAGGTGGTGCAGTCTCCATCCTTGGAGGTTTTCAAAACTCAACCAATGCCCTGAACAACTTGGCCTGAGTCCAATGGTGATCTTGCTTTCAGCAGAAGGTGGGACTAGAGGTCCCTTCCAATCAGAAGGATTTGACAGTTTTTCCCCTCCAGAACTACAGCACTCACTTCTTCATCTTCCAGTCCCATCGAGGCATTAAACAACAGTGCTATGTCTTAGTAAATGAACAGCGTGACTTTGAAAAACTAAACCTGTTCCTTAATCACAAAAAGCAAAATAATCAATACAGAAATCAGAGGGAATCTTCTCTCACCTCATCCTTCATGCAGGCAATATCCCTCTGCCCTCCACACGGTGTCCTTTCCTAAGGATGGATGCTCCATTTGCTCTTTCAGTCTTGTTTATGACCTTACAGCTCCACTGCTACCCTTGCTCTAGGATTTTGCAGCCTTGTTTACTTGCCAGGCAGGGAAGAAGTTTCTCTTCTGTGACATGAAGAGTGTCACTTTTGTATTCCTTTCGTTTTTCCCAGATGCGCATCATTCTCGGTCTCCAAGGGAATGTGCATATTCACAGAAAGTTAGAAATGAATACGCCTGGATCAGCCCCCAGACCAGGCATGCACACACAGCCCGGTGCTAACACACCCACCCACTCAAAGATTAACTAAATTTTGACCTGATTGCATCCAATTAACCTGAATTTCTCACTTTCTTGCAAAGCAGTTTCCTTCGCAAGCCTGTTAGCCTTTACCTTGTGGCTATATTGTAAGTATGATGCCCCAGAAAACTCAAGGGGAGAGGAGAGCAGAGTATGGAAGAAAAAGCAATATAAAATGCCAGCATGGGAAAAAGATAAGGGAGCATGAAATTGTCAGGGGTATAGTTTTCTTACTCATTATACACTTACTAAAACAACAATTTATTTCATGCCTCCCCTCCTCTCCATATGCCTGTAATTTCAGCCATGGGACAAGTACTTCGCCTCTTAATACATCAGGAAAGCATCTCCTGTTCTGCAAACACCCACTGAAGCACAGCACTTGGGCACATGCTGGAGGCTAGCGACGTGCCAGGGAGACCCTGCAGTCTCGTACACGATGAGAGCAAAATAAACAGACAGCATTAATTGGAGGAGGAAGAGAGAAGACATGAGAAGAAAAAAAATAATAGGAAATAAAATCAGAAAGAAGAGAAATCAAAGCTAAGTAAGACAGCAGAAGCAAAAGAAAACCAAAAAAAAATAGGATGGAAGCGAGACGAAGCCCATTTGTCAAACAAAGCAGGAGAAAGAAATAGGGACTTATTTTTGGACAGTGCTTCTGAAGCGAGCAACCCTGCCCCCTCCTGCTCGGTCCTGCACCCCACCACCCTCCCTCAGTTCACTGCTCTATTTCGGGTTTAATTATACACCCTGCACAGGGACTGCAAGGCACCGCGATCTTCCCTGGTGCAGAATTAAATTCCTCTGTTTTGTCTTCCCCCCCCCCCCTTTCACTTGTGCATAGACATATTAAAACAAGAAAGAAAAAAATGTAATTCTTTTGTTTCTCAGAGGAACAGGAACACCATTTGTTTTCTCCCCCCTTCAATCACGCTCATTCTCTGTGCCCCAGCACCAAGGCAGCCCTGTCAATTATGAGCAAAGGTTTTACGGGGCCATTTTTCCTCCTTTCAAAGGAAGGGATAGACTGAAAGGGGAAAAATGCAGAAACTGAGAAGTAGAGTGAAGGGAGCAGAGAGAGAAAGGAAGAGAGAACATTTATATTTTTATGTAAGAAAGCAAATGACCTCACCCGGATACAGACAGCCATTTTCACTGTAGTCCCCTTTGGGGAGGTAACCCCCAAACACCACTCTGCCATTTGGCAAAGCCAGGCTGCCACGAAGTGTTACAGCAAGGTGTGCCAACTCTGGTGTCACCCTTTGCCATCAAGGGTGGGAGGTGACTGTGGGGAAGGACCTGCAGCCAGCGACGGCCAGCAGCAAGGGCTGAGCAAAGGTGATGGAGACATGGGGATGGAGACTGCCCAGCAGCAGGAGAACAGCAGCCTCCCTTCTGCTGCCACCTCATTCTCAATGAAGCCCATGCAATAAGCACAGCTCTTGGCTGGGGACACCTCAACGTGAGGAAGAGAGCACCCACTGTGGGGACAGCACGCAAAGACTGTGTGCGGGCCAATGCACAACTGCTGTTCTGGCTCCTTCCAGTACAACAACGAATGCCAGGAGCTGACATCCCAAAAAGCTGTGTGAGGGTGTCCAGGATGGAGCTGCTGTTTCTGAACACCTTTCTTCCCAAAGCCAGGACTTCCTGCCCAGCCAGCCTGCTCTGAAGCATTCCTCTGCTGCCTGAGTACGTGCAATTAGTGCTACTGATCGTTTGCATGACTGCAGTGCTCATGTGCTCTGGTCAGGATCCATTTGTCACAAGACAGCACAATGATTTCTTCCATCCACCACAAGCATCAAAGGGACCACAGCTGCGATGGCACTGGAGGCAGCAATGTGAGGTTATGGTAGAGGGGTGCCCTGTCTCTGCAGCACCCACGGGCACGTAATAATTCATCCCTGCAGCGGGCTCCCAGCAGAGCAGGCATGCTGGGCTTCCATATGAAGGGGAAGATGACAGAAAGCAAGACAGAGCACAGACGGATGCAGGGGCAGCGAGCCTCTTCCACACAGAGAGAGATTGGTGAGGGACCTTCCTCCCTTGATCTTTTTCAATGGGAAGATGAATCAGATGCGTATGACAGAGTTAAAGCTCAGATATGTCAATCTGAAGAAATATGGTTCTTTAAAGAAAAGATGAAGCTCATACATGAAATACAAAAGGAGCAAGCAAGTCACAGACTTGTGGGAAGCTGATTTAACCTTAGCCCAAGCCAGAAAATTATTTTTTTTTTCAAAATTCTACAAAATGCAGATGCAGGTCTGAGACAGCAGAAACAGCTATTCCAGGTGACATCATTCCCCCCCCAAAAAAAAAGAAAGAAAAAAAAAAAAAGAAATAAAGAAATCCCCAGAGTTGAAAAACACAACACTAATGCGATGTTCAGAATAATCAGGTCTGCAGGCCAGAAGCATGAAAGGCTGATTCCACACCCATCACAGCCAAGATCTTCTTGTGTCTCAATTGCAGCTGTACCAGGCTGTACACAAACAGGTTGGTCATTATGTTTCATTTATTATGCCATCAGCATACTAATATTGCAAGAAAATCTTCCATGCAGGAAATGCAGGGACGCATTGATCCGTGTCTTTTGGTAACTGTGGTGACCACAGAATGAGCTGCTCCAGGCTGGCAGCTACAGCTGAACAATAGAGACAGAGCTCTATCTTTTTATGCCAGGCAGCATTAATCCTAGAAAATAAATAGCATAGCTAAGGAAAATGCACAGAAATCTAAGGCAAAGCTAGCTGCTCATCTAGGACTTGAAGGACAAGGGCAAATTGCTATTACCACCCTGGACAGAAAAACAGCACTCAGTGACAACTTTCCATGCAGTGAACACCAATTAATGCGCGGCAGCTAAAAGCCTGCCTTGCTGCAATGCCAGGCACGAGGAGATCGGCTGCAAGGGTCTCCTGTGACAGCATGGCTGTCTCCAAGGCCCTGCGGAGGAGTGCAGGACTCCTCTGCTGAGCCGCCCTCCCCTCGTGAACTGCATGAAGATGGAGGGTAATCACTGCTGAGTCACTGCCTTGGGACAGGAGAGTCGTCCCCAAGCAGGAGAAAGAAGAGGTGGAAGCAACCTCCAGGCTGGAAGTCAGCTACTGGATGATTTCAGAGGCAGAGCACCAAGGGAAATAAAGTTCAAAAAGAAAACCATACCTGAGGTAATGGCTTCAACTCCATTTTGACCAAATACTCATCCTCCAAGCTGCGTGGGCTGCCAAGGGGTAAGGATCCCCTCCTGTTAGGGAAGCTTGGCATTAATGCACACTGTGCTCACAGACCTGCTGGCCCATGTGAGTAGGGGCTCTGCAGGGAGCAGGGTCTCTCCTGCATGCGTGTCCCAAGGCTGAATAGCCACGTGAGTCCCTGATGTCAGAAAGAGCAAGTGCACACAGCAGACTGCTGCAGCAGGGGCCTTTGTGTGGTCTCCACGTGCCCCCTTTGCAAGGGCTTTATTTTGAGCGCTCCTCTGTCAGCAGGGACAGAAGTAGGACCAAGGGGTTCAAGTGATGGATGGTCCAGACATATACTTTTCCCTTCGAGAAATAGAGGGAAAATCAATTTTTCCTAGCATGCAAAAAACAAACAGGAAGTCTGGGGAGCTCAAAAGAAGTTAAGCTTCCTACAACGTTAGACTCTGTGGTTGTTACTGAAGGCAGTCTTAAACATGGCTATCCAGTGATTCACGGGATTTACATAAAGCCATCAAGTGTGAACCCCGCCTGAGAAAACCCGCTGCTGAAGAGAAAATCCAGTTCCCAAGAGAGACAGGAGATCATATCTATATGCACACAAGCATCCTGGCTAAAAAGAAGGGTTAAGCTTCAAGCAGGGACCGTGCATGCCTTCTTCAGATGCCATCCAAGAGCTCTCCACCTGTTTTTACGTCTTCTCTTCAGGTCTTGCAGAATAACTGCTTAGATTGTTAAAGCATTACAAAATGGTGCATTTTAATTATTTAATAATACATTTCTAATTAGGCTAATCCATTAAGGGAACAATTAGAGAACAGGGTCTGATTCTCCCCTGTGTAATTCCACTTTATTCACGGCAGAACCTTGAAAAAGTGACAGAACAAGTGGTTAAGAGCACCCTACAGACAAGCTCTGCAGAGAATATACACATATTAACTAGTAAATGTATTAAAATCATAATTATAGTAGAGAAAAGTGTCTGTGCCCTACTATCAGAAGAGTCCCAAGATGAAGCAGCTTTCAGCAGGGCACCCAACAACAAAGCCCAGTGCTGACCAGCGTACACTGCCATCACAGGTTTCCCAAGACAAGCTTCCTGCTAATTTCTGTGGTCTCTCAAGCCCACTTTTTGAGATAAGTGTCACAGACTTTAAAGTATTCTGCCACAGTAAGAAATCTCACTGGCTTTGACTTATAATACTTCATTTATCCATTTATCTTCAGACTACAAGACGGCAAAACGCTCTGGTCCCAAGTGGTGTCAGATCTTCAGTGGGATGGGAAGGCTTTTTTTAATCATTATTGTGGAAAAAAACAACCCAACATTCACGTGTCTCCTCAAAGGAACTCACTCATATGCTTAGGTGTTTCGTATTCCCATACAGACACTTGAGTCTTGCACTGTGTTCAGCTCAAGTAACCCACATATAAAATCCATAAGCTATGGGTTTATATGTTCATTCATACAAAAACAGCGAAGAAATGCATTTTTTTGGTAGGATAAATTTGTGCAGAGCAGCATATGCGTGTGTACATGAAAGCAATAATTTCATGGTCGCATATGCACAGTAAGCTGATATGGATTGGCCCGTATTTATATGCAAAGCTTTACAGCACATTTGCCAGAGTAGAGATCCAGCAGTACCTTGGCACAGAAACTCTATGGACATTTGTTGGTGCTCTTCCTTGTAGGGCAGAAGAAATTTATCTCTACACAGAAATCATACCTCATCTTCGTTTCAGGGTTCCAAGTAAGGATGACCTCCCATGCACAGAAGTTCCCAGTGAAACCCAGGCAGATCCCACAGAGGATTCCTTCACCCATGTCCACCTAGGACTCGAGTAACAGCTGTGCTCTGTGTCATCCCCTTTTATGAGGGATGCAACTTGCATTGACTGAAGGTGGCTTAACAGGAAAAATAAAAGAGCAGAATAAAAGCCATGGAGGAAATAGCCACATCAGAGCACAGAGTGGATCAACAAGGATTTGTGAGTGTGATAAAGCTTGGACTAAAAACATAGTAAATCTACCATTCAGCAGTAAAACCATTTCAGGAAAGTGCTGGAACATGGCTTGCCTCCAGCAACTGCTTTGAGAGGTGCCAAAAGGTACCTGAGCAGTTAAAACACTGACCAGCTGGCCACCTTAGTACTGCGACTTAAATAAGTCAGCTGCACTGCCAGCAAATTTTTTCCCCAATAAAAGTACAAAAGTTGTTCTTCCTCTCCCTCAAGAGGGTCACCCAGTTGCATTTGGACTGCAGTCTCTACAAAGAGCTAAAAGAAACCATGTCCAGGTGTTTTGTTATCTTGCTTTCAAACACAGTATTACACAGGGCAGAGAGAGAAAGATTTAAGTGGTTGAAAACCTTTTGAAAGGTTGTGTGCCCTTTAGCTTGGTTTATTTTATGCCTACCTTTTAATACAGCATAATAAATTCCCTGATATAAAATTACAAGCTCATAAATATCAAACAGATTGCTGCAGGCTCCTCTTAAGAGTGTGCCTTGGAGCAGCACCTAGACTGGAATATATGATGCCAAAGCTGAAAAGATAATGGAGCTTGTTTCACCTGCAGTTCAATAAATCCACGTTGCACTTCTGAAAATGACTATGTTGTGGTGCAAGGTGGGGGGTAGCAAAAAATGCCCTGGATTTCCAGGTGAGATAGAAACTGAGAAAAGAGCTAAGCACGCCAATAGACATGCCAGCATTACCTCAGAGTGACATTCCTGAGAAAGTCACACGTGACCAAGATCTCCCGTGGGCAGAGGGCCAGCACAGAGGTCACTCTGCACAGTGTCTCTCCGCTTTCACAGGTGTTCCTGTACTTTCAGCTCTCATGCAAGGCTGTAATATTGGGTCTTTTTGATACAGCAGTGTTTTACAAAACGCAGCTCACGGCTCCACGGACTACATCCTAAAGGGTCTGCAAAAACAGAACTAAGAAAAGCAGATCAGGCTGCACATGGAAGCTGTGGGTGCCCCATTCCTGGAGGTGCTCAAGGCCAGGTTGGATGGGCCCTGGGCAGCCTGAGCTGGTGGGTGGCAGCCCTGCCCATGGCAGGCGTTGGAATTGGGTGGACTTTAAGGTCCATTCCAACCTAAGCTGTTCTGTGATTCCATGACCTACTGCTAACAGGCTTACCCTATCCTAAACAGAAGCCTGCACCAACAACAGGCAACACAGAAATCCAGATGGAGAGAAGCAGTCAACTGCTCAGGCCCAACAGCTGGCTTCACCAGACTGGCAATCCCAGCTTTCACTGGAGAATTTGCTATCTGAAACAAAGCTTCCCCTGCACACCAACACAGTGAAAAAGATTTGAAGATCTTGTAGCAAAGAAGCGAGACTTGCACTTGTGTTCTCCCAAGCATAAAGTAGTTATTAGGGAAGCACCCCGTGTGAGCAAGGTGAATGCATTATACATTTCTTGGAGCGGGCAGCACCTGGGTACCTTTTCACAGCTTTGAAAGAACCAAAGCCCTGGTACCACACCAGCACAGCACTCAGCCCCGTGCAACACACTGTGCCCTCAAACATGGCTCAGTGCTCCATTTCATACCACAAATAACTGTGTGGCTTTGACGTTGCTCACACCATGCCAATTCAGAGTGCTGGCACGTAGAACATGTTCCTGCCTCCCAATGATGTGCAGACACAGCCCTAGCAGAGCAGCTGTCTCTCCCCACATCCAAATGTGCAGCACTCCAAGTTGAATGACAAAGACATGCCTGATTTTGCATAAGCTGCAATTAGCAGTTTCACAAGGATGGCTTGCAGCAGAAGCAAAGTGGGATGGCATTGGCCATTGAGGGAAGAAATCTGAGGGGAATGTTCTGCTAAATGGAGCAAGACAGATTGCTCTAGCAACACCTAGAAGAAAACACTTACTCAAATGCATAGCAGTCAGTCTTGTCTTGGAAAATGCAAGCAACAATGTGATTCAATTCTTCAACGGGGAGAAAAGCTCCAACAGCAGACTTGATCATTTGCTGCAAATAGAAACATAGGAGTCCAATTCTCAGCTAGGAAATTTAAGAATTTCTCTAGAACAAACTAACTTCATCCCTTTACCTCCTCATTAAGATGCACACAGAGAACGAGACATCCCAATTTACAACAAATACATATGTCTAAATCAAAGCTAAAATTGACAATAAAGAGCTGTATCTCTGTCTCTGCTGGATTTTAGAAACACACCAATGGAAGAATTAGCTTTTTCTATCATAGATGCCAACAAGTAGATAAACAAGAGCTTCTTTCCCCACAAGACGTCAGTTATCCAAATCCAAGCAAACACCAGAGTTGCAAATACAGCTGGGAGAGAGGCAAAATAAACTAAAATTTTACTATGACATATAAAACCATCATTTAGACAATCAACCAGTATGGCTGAGATCAAACATTGACAGCTGGAAGTCAAGAAGTAAAGCTGCTAGCCCTGCAACAGCGATGTAATTATGTACTACAAAGTGCAGCAGGTCAGAAAATGTTTCTTCACCTCCCCAGAGAGAAATCTGTAGTTTTTGGCATGAAACCAAAATATTTATTAGAGAAAAATAGATGAACTGTTTGGATTCTGAAATGCTGCTCCACGGGTTTCTTAGATGCTCACTCAGCATTCAAACTCTCTCTGCTTTGGGATCCCTGATGACAGCCCTTCTGTGACACAGGACAGATATTTTGGCAATCAGACGTGGCAAATCCCAACAGCCAGTTGAGCTAAGATGTCTCACTGATGTGATATGGTACAGTTGACCTTCCGTGTTATAATGAACCAGAACATAGTGCAGACTAGGAACGTTCATGGCTTAGAGCAAGTGTTGGGCCCTGTGGCATTCTTGTTGTCTACAAATCATCATTTTCTGTGAAAATAAGACATTTTCCATGGCAAAGCTTCCATGAAATCCAGAAAAAAAAAAAAAAAACTTACTATTGAAAAATTGTGATGAAAAGCTCTCTGGAGGATATCCAAATTCAAAGATACAGAAGGGTAAATAAATGGCTTACCTGAAATACCTGAGACAAAGATAGAAGTTCAAGCAGCAAGATAGACCAAAATGGGGCTTCTTCAGCACCAGCAGGACCTGTATTTCCTTACCTGCATAGCTGGCAAGAGTTCAAAATAGGTTCTGACTCCAAAATGAATAACTGGGTGCTCCCAGCAGGTGCCAAGGCAAGGTCCCACCAATCAGCTGCCCCTGAGGAGGCAGCAGCGCCCAGACCCACTGAAATTCAGTAGCAGCTACACAGCTAATGGGCCTTGCCCCGCTGCAAGCTCTGACGGAACAGTTGCCACAGCATCACCTGGAGGAAAGCATCAGCACAACCCCACTGTGGAATGAAGCAGAGGACCTGTGGACACCCAGTTCTCCTTCCCCAGCAAAAGGCACCTTGGGAAGATCTTTCAACTTGGACTAAAAGGCAAGGTATACACTGCAGAAGTCTAAACCAAATCTAAGTAGTTGGATTTCCCTGCTCTACTCTAAAATTTTAGTAGCAAAATACACCCCATTAGGAAGTTTCCCATATGGTCACTCTCATGCCAGCACACATGACCTAGGTCAGCCAGAGAGAACATCCTATTCTCTCCCAAATCCATGGTGCACCATCTCATAACCCACCACCACGGTGGCCCACAGGGACTTTCATCCAGCAGTCACCACGGGGTCAGAAGAGTGCTGAGCATGGAAAATGTCCGTCCCAAGTCTCCAGTCTTCAGGTCAGCAATGTAGATAAGGACTGTTTCCATTCTGAGTGCAGAGGTAACAACATCTAAGCAAAAGGAAGGGGGAAAGAGTGCGTGATGAAGCTGGGAAAAGAGTAAAAGGGAAATGCTTCTGGGAGCTGAGGAAGAGATTAAGACTTCCATCTGGATAAGAAACAGTACTGCAAAGAGCAGACAGAACAAGATAGGACTGGAATGAGAATTAAGGGTGAGCAAAGAACAGAGCAGGACAGACTGAAGGAGAAATCAATCTACGAGACCTGTGCTCCCTCCAACACGCCGCTGGGTAAAGTTGGCAATAACTTTCTCTGTCTTCCCAATACACCTGGAAAAAGCCCTAACAGACAAAAAGCACATCTTTCTGCTTAGCCACGTAAAAGGTATAAATTCAACATTTTTCTTAAATGGCTGAAGTCTACAAAGTGCACCTAGAAGTTTTAGCCAAGCAACTACTTTTGCATTCCAGGATGATGCTACGGATTGGGTTGTGTTTTAGTTCAGCAGACATTTGGAAAACACAGGATGACCAGAATTATACAGTCACATACATTCTAATAGTGAGAGTATCATTAGAGTTGAGCACCTGACACACAAGTAAGGAAATGCTAGAATTAAAAGTTGCCTCTGTAGCCCCAATTAGGATCTGTGTATTAAAGTATTGCTAGTGGTGCCAAGCACTTCTCCTTCACTACTTTCCCTTTGTTCAACATAAAGGACAGGAGCAGCTGGAAGCAAACTAGGACTACTCAGGTAAAGGACATTAAAAGCAGGTGTCTTTCTACTGTTGCAGAACATTACGGAGAGACCACACACAAAGCACTGAACTGCAGGAATGTTAAGCATATTGCACCTGGAAGTGCAATACAGAGCCCAGATCCCCAGGCCTTGCTTTCCTCCACAAAATAAGTCACTTCAAACTAGTGGCCACACACTCTGTTATTTTCATGATGCACTATAGACCAGGAGCCCCCAGCCCAGCCTAAGGGAGTACAGACAGCTCACTTCTGCATCTGAAAGCTCCCCACTTTGAGCATAAGAAGTGCTATATGAAAACCTCTGAAAAACCTGGACCCAGGTATCTGTAATTAAGATTTCAAAATTACTGGATGATTCTAATTTCCATCTGTGCACACTGCCATCCCCTCTGTTATAAGCAGGGAACCAAGAGCAGCCCTTTCCTCCCAGGGGTGTTGTAAAGATAAATTAATGTTTGTGAAGCACTCGGGTTCTATAATGATGAGCGCTCAGATACTACCGTGATAAAAAAAAAAAAGACCACAAGGAAATCAATAATCCTGACTTCAGCGCAGAGCTTAAACAGTGTGTTGTCAATAAGGCCTAGAGCCACGCACTGAACAAACACAGGAAAACAAAGTATAATCTGGCTGCTCATTAAGTGAGCACTGTCCTTCGAGCACCTGACAGGGGCAGGGGACCGATGGGAAAATCTATGGGCTGTGAGCACGTACTGAAAGGCACCAGCCACCTCAATCCTGCACTTCAGAATGCTGGAGCATCTGGTTCTGCAACAGTTTCTTATTTTTCTGTCCTCCCTTTTTTTCCCCAGCTTTTTCAATTGCTCAAAAGCATCTTAATTAGCCACTAGAACAGGTGGCAGAGCATGACGATCTATTTTCAGATGAGCAAGACGTAGTAGAGGAGTCCAGTGACATGTCTAAGGTTGACCTCGGGGCGGGGGGGGGGGGGTGTAAGAGGAGAATTTGGGTGATTCTGGCCCCAAATTTTTCCTGCAGCACAGCTCATCCATCAGCTAGTACCCAGCTGAAAGACCACCCTTGTGCATGGTGGGACAGCTTTAAATACAACACTTTCTGCATCCTCATTTAGGCAAAAGAAATACTGAAATGTTAGTACTGACATATTCTAGTAATATTCATAAAAGAATGAAAAGCTCAGGTCTAAAATTATTTTCTTGCTGGAAAAAGTCATTCTCACAGCATTTTAAAGTAGCAAGCCCGTAAGTCCAGTACGCAAATCCAGTGGACCCAGAATTGAGCTCCATAACTCTTGCCCAAAATAAGCGAGCAAACCTGGAAAGCCTTGCTCCCCGGGAAGAGGAGGTCAGGTCCCAGTGGGCTGCCATTGCTTCCGCTGGCAGACTTATTTTATATCAGGAATAAAATTAGACAAAAGCAGGAAAGAATGCTTCCCCTGACCTTAGGGTTAAGGAGAAAATGCTATCAATAGGGCTGAAGTAGAAAGGAGCTGTGTGCTATGAGATAGCTATTCACCGAGGAGAACAGCAAATTAGAAGGAAAGTGCCAAGAACAGCCACCATGCCTTGGATTAATGACAAGAAACAACATCTTTATGTAATAAGATCCAGTGCGTCTAGCACTGTAAACTGCAAGGAAAAATTGAAACATGTATAAAAAAGCTGAAACACTTCCAATTTTGCTTGTGTTTTTTCAAGCCCTGAGCACGCTGAGACACCTCTTCCTGGCAAGGCAGAAGAACAGAGAGGATGTGGGGAATGAAGGCAGAGAAAAGGCAGCAGCAGGGAGAGCTCAAGAGACGGGAAAAGTTCCTAGTGACCCTACACCTGAGCAGCCACATGTTCACACATGCAGGAACAGCCCTGTCACCTGCTGTGACCAGCGCCAGGGAACAAAGCACTCAACTACTGGCATCCAAAATGCCAGTCTTGTCCCTGATGAGAGCAAATGAGGACAGGGTGCCACCACCAACACACACAGAGCTGGTGCAGCGTTGCCATTAGCAGTCGATAAGAGCAGAGCTGCCTGCTGTGCAACAGGAGGATACCAAGTGATACACATTCAGCACTGGTAATGGCACATACCTCCCACACACGCCAATTCTGATTCTCCTCACATCGCTCCAGACAGTAGGTAAGGAGCCCGAGAGAAGGTAGGGATGCAGGTTAAGCTCCCTTCCTCAGCATTGATGGGAAACCAGCACCTCCATGAGCCTTCCAGCCCACCTGCCTTGGGCATCAGCAAACAGCCAGCCAGCTCAGAGAAGACACTTGTCTTCTGGACAGCTTGTCTCCTCACCTCACACCCCCAGTGACAGGCCTGTCTGAGTTTGAGAAACCCACTCTCACCCAAATACAATGCCTGGAGAGGGTCAGGACAAAGCTGAGAGGGCCACCACTACCATCTCTTGGACATCACCTGCCACACAGGAGGCAGCTGCTGTTCCCCATGAATCCCCTTCTTGCATCAATGTAGAGTGGAGGCTTTCATGGCTGGTTTGCCTATGCCACCAGAAGTCAGAGATGACCCAGCTTACAAAGGGAGCTTGAAGGGGTCAGCTCCCAAGCCATGAGACATGAGATCACCACCTACCCAGGGCACTGCTCTGTATATACCGCATCTCTTCCTCCTATCCACCGCACAGGACTTCCTCATGATAGTTGCAAGGGAAAGCAGAAATGCCAACAGAGGCTAAAAGGTATCAGCGAGGGATGGATAGTGAAGTCACTGGGAACAGTAAGAGACAAAGGAGAGAGCACCCTGGGGAGGTGATGTGAAGAGATTAGACAGAAAGGCAGACATTCTTAATAAGGTAAGAGTTATCAAAGTGATAAAACACTAGATAAGGACCAAGGTCCTTGGAAATAAAACAGATAAAGAGATTGATTTTGGGAGAGGGCAAATATATTTATACACTGCTATGAGAGAGACTTCAAGGCAACACTGCATATATACCACAGCACTCTGTTTACAAGCCTCCCTCTCTAAGGAGGATGATATTCATCCTTCCTCCTCTTCTTGTCAGGGCTTCTTGTCTTCTGCCCAGGCAGGAATAACACAGGGAAAGCTCAGGCAGATGCTGAAAGTCAGCTGTATCCCTAACCCACTGCCCACCAGAAGTGAACCATCCCCTAAACAATCTGAGTTCATATCAGCCTCCAACCTCATTCAATAGTCATTTCCTTCCTCCGAAATTCAGCCTAGTGCTAGAAAATACTTTTTACAGTTTATTATTTCCTCTAAAGCATCCTTTTAAGGAAATTAGACACTTTTTCCAATGTCTCTCATTCCTTCAATAACTCCCTATTCCCCTCAAATTCCCTCCAAAGAACGTTAACATCAGCTACATCCACACATTTTTTCGTTTTCGTTTACTTCTAAGCTATTTCTATTAAGAAGGTGATTTCACTGATGATCCCCTTTGAATACTTGGTCACCTTTGTCACCACCAGCATTAGGCTCTGTTGCTGCCATCACAACACCTGTAAGCAAGTATCAGCTCACATAGATTGGGAGCAGACTTTACCCAGGTGGTCTGCAGGCAAACAACAGGCAGCATTTTCCCACCCCTTTCATTAAATTATTAAATAACCATCCCAAAACAACCCTGACTCCTTTACAGGGTTATTTCCAGGACGCCCAAAGCTGTGTTTATTCACCCCTACCCGTCCAGGTCACCATCCTTCTCTCAGCTTCAGACTATTCCACTCCTACAGTGTCTGTATAGGTGTAATCCTGGAAATTAAGCATGGCTCTAGAAAATGGATTAGTGGATCTTAAAGCCACAAACAGTGCTGAGTCTGAAGAAAAGGGCATGAGAACACCATCAAAACCCTGTTAAAAGCGGAGCCTTAGGCTGGGAGGATCGAGGAGCAACCTGCAGGAAGTAACACCTAACTAATTCTGAGTACAATTTGACAACAAAAGACAGAAGAACTAAGAAGCACTTCCCATACAGACAGCAAAAGCAGAAAAAAAAAAAAAACAGTTGCCTATGAACCATGTGTATCTTGCTGACAAATACTGGTGTTATGACTGAATCAGAACTTCTCAGGCTGTGGGAGCTTGAGCTCTTATGAATGAAGAAAAAGCAAAGCCACAAGCAGCGCATGTAAAAGTAATGCAACAGGTCTGGGCTTTGGTGCCAGGCAAGTCTTCAGTCCAGGCACTGCATTCCTATAGCAGCCCCAGGCTCCTGAACTGCCTGCACACTTGTTCACCGTGCTGCAGTTTGTCCTCAAATGATCTTGAAGACACGGCTGAGCCTCCAAGTAGTTTGAAAGTTGGTCCAGATCTCCTACTTTGTAACCAGGGTCTGTACCACAGTCTAGAAAGAAAAGGTTGCTAATTAAACTCTTAGACTAAAGGTCTATGAAGACTTGCGGAGAGGGATGGAAGACAAACCTAGAACAAGCCATAACGTAGAATGCAGCATGCCCAGATTAGTCAGAGGGCCAACCCGTCCAGACAAGAGGGAGGCAACCTCCCTCTTTAGGGTCCCATCCTCCTTAAGCAAGCCACTCATCTCCATATTGCATCTATTTGCAAAACAGGGGAGAGGCAGAGCCTACGTTCACCTCTCTGGGGAGGGAGCTCTTACCCCTGAGCTCTTCTCAGCAGAAGGGATGCAGGATGGGACCCCAGAGCCTGGGCAGGGACAATTCATCAGCATGATCACACTCCCTTTTGCTGTGCTCCTCCAGTGCTCTAGGCAGCAGGTGAGCATGGGGTGGGCACCTCAGGGTGCTGAGTCTGCAAACACTGATCGTGAGCCAGGAATTATTTCCACCAAGAGGCACTGAGCAGACTGGAGCCGCTCCTGCTCTCTCCAGAGCTGGAGATGTGCTGTCCCCTCTGCTGGGAACGCTCACAAGGGCAAGCAGCTTGAAAGTAAAGGAGTGGAAAAGTGATGGTGAGAATTAAGCAGACGATATTTACTGAAGGAAATGACAGTGTTTACAGACTCCCAGAAAGCCTAGACAAGTCAGGGAGCAGTCAGAGGGATAGAAGGAAAACAAATGGGCATCTTCAGCTCTCTGATGAGACACCAGGCCTGTCCGCCTAGGCTGCAACATAGCTGCCCAGGGAAGTGTGAAAAAGTGGGATGAGCAGGCACAATGCTTCCCTCAGGCACTCTTCCAGTCAGCAGCCGCTGTCAGCTCACCAGCACCCCGAGCCAAAGCAGTTCCTGTGTATTCCCTCCCCCTTCGTGGGTTCCTCCTAATGAGGGGCAAATGGGAACAAGCCAAGGAGAATACGACACTTGAGGAAAGCTAAAGAAATATTGTTATCAATCTTGATACGGTATAATTGAGACAGCATCAACGCGTCGGCTTTCCGTACATCATCTACTCAGATGTGAACTATGTGAACTGCCATACTGCTCTTTCAAATGCAGATGCATGCCTCATCTTCAGAAGAAATTGGATGATATGCTGCTGCCTCATACTGTGGATGTTTTATCAATCACCTTAACCAGATATTTCAGTAACCTGGGATCATGTTACAAAGATGGCGGGTGGGAAAAAATTCTGAGTATTTTCTGGCTGTGATTACTAAAAGGTGGAAAAAAATAGCTCAAGCTTATTGGAAAGCATCACTCCTAGGGAAGGACGCAAGTTCATTATTAAAGCCTGTTATTTTGTCATCTAAGATAGCATTTACTTTTTCCTCACTCCTTCACCTTTATTAAACTCATGCTGGTGTAGTTCTGTGCTTCTGCTGAAGGGACCTGTAGTACATCTTGCCTTAAATACAGTAATATTTGTCCACTGAACTGTCTTGTGATGTTTGTGATGCCAGGCAGAGCGATCTCAAAAAGCTTGAGATGGAAAATCCAGACTCGCTTTGTGAACCATGCCGAGCATATTTCAGATCCTCCCTGCTGCCAATAAAAGGGGGAGAATCAGTAGGAAAAACAATTCCACCCTCTTAGAAAAGGCCAAGAGTGGTTTGTGCAAAGGGGGAGGCAGCAAATTGGTGGGCAGGATGCATCATGCACAGGAAGATCACAAAAAGCTAGGTGCAGTATCTGCCGCCTCTAAATGGAGCCTCCAGAGCTGAAAGATTCAGGATTAAGCCCGAATGGTTGTCTACTTTTAAAACAGTAGCAGCTGAAGGTGTCAAGGTTTCTATTTATTTAATCATAGAATCACATATATGTATTTTTAAACTAAGCAAAACTCAATCTAAATTTCTAAATGAGTTTAGCACTCAAACTAGGTCATGGTGATTATACACATCCAGTCCGAAGGCCATGCCTCTGCTGCTTGCATAGAGAAAAGGAGAGAGGGAGACACAAAGGGTGAAGGCATCATACAAACACAGTATTTGTACCTAGGTAGAGTGCAATACACAACGTTTCAAAACCTCTTGAGAAGAGAAGGCTGAGATTTCAGGAGTAAGCCAGGTGAAATTTAAGAGAAGGGCAGTCAGTGCTGGCTTCTCTAGCACCTCTACTGAAATGATCATAGAATCATAGAATGGTCTGGGTTGGAAGGGTCCCCAAGGATGATCAAGTTCCAACCCCCTGCCATGGGCAGGGCTGTCAACCTCCAGATCTGGTACAAGATCAGGCTGCCCAGGGCTCCATCCAGCCTGGCCTTGAAGACCTCCAGAGACAGGGCATCCACAGCTTCTCTGGGCAGAAATGATTTGGGCATTGCTTTCTTCAGTGACCTTTACTCCTTCCAGAGCTTTGCCTCTGCCATCCAAGTCAACAAAAAGTTCATTGTGAATACTTTCTCTATCAGTTTCAGCTCCTGCATCTTTACTACGCAGGTGCTATAGTACTGGCACAGGTTGCCCAGAGAGGCTGTGGGGTCTCCTCCTTGAAGATCTTCAAAAACCACCTGGATGTGTTCCTGGGCAACCAGCTCTGGATGTTCTTGCTCAAGTAGGGAGTTGGATCAGATAGACCCAGAGGACCCTGCCAACCCAAACCACTCTGTGGTTCTGTGATTACCACAACTGAGCCCCAGGTTTCACTGCATTGAGCACTGTTCAAGTTCCCCCACTTCCCAAGAGCAGACAGTCAAAGGACCAGGGACCAGGTGGGAGGAAGGAAAGGGCTGGAGGAGATGACTCTCCACACTGTGTCCTTCACTGCAGCACAGAGAAGTGAGGGAGAAGGCATGTTATTGCCAAAGGAGACTGAGGTATTTCCCACCCTAGCAGTAGGAAGGTGGGAGCAAGACTTCACGAGCCCGATGTTGATGATGGTCTGAGGAACACATTCAGCTGGGGGATGGGGAAAAGGAGAAGAAGGGGAGGAGTGAAGGAAAAGCAAAGCAAATCCTAAGAGTCCAAAAACTTTCCTTGTGTCCAACATAAGGAGACAGTATGTCACCTCTACAAAAGAGGAAACAAGGTAAGAAGAGAGATTTAAAGCAGAGCTGCACATTGTCAGGATTTTTTTAATCTTCCCATTACCAGCCAAATTTTTCTTGTCCCCCTCCTGCTCAGCATCTCACCACTATTGAGAAGCTGGTTCAATGGAGCATCTTAAATATTTCATGCAGCCTTCAGACTTGCAATCCTTCTCTCCCCATCTGCTTCAGCCCAGCCTTGCTGAAATCTCAGCAGGCCCATGGCAGCCTGCCCGGGCAAGGGCTCCCTTGACCCTCCTTTCCCTCAATCTTCCCTTAATTCTCCTCTTCTGCCCTATCAAGCTTTCCATCTTCCCTTCTTCTTCACTTTGCCTCCAGAGTAATCAAGTCCCAAACTGAATTTCTTTTTTCTTGCTTTCATGTTCCCTCCCAATTCCCTTGCAAACTTCAGCCTCTTCATCTCCTTTTCAATTCATTTTCTGTTTTATTTTCGTTCTTAATGAGCCATTGCCTGAGGTCAGGATTAATAATCCACACTTCAGACACCCATTAAATCCCTCAGTCATCAAGCATGGGCATGAGGGGCTCAGCAGCCTCATGTGCAGGAGAGAGACCGATTGGCAAAGCTGCACAGGGAACCTACAGAGATAGGGGACAGAGCTCACAGGGAAGAGACAGGAGGGTGGCAGGGTCTCCAAGGAGCACTCCACCAGGGCAAGACATCTGTAGCCAAGCTCAATCTCCAGTTCTCCCAAGTAAAGCATGTTTGAACTGAGCCCTGGAAGCACAAAGTGGAAAGGTTTCCTTTCACTCAAAATGCCCCTGGATAAAAGAAGGGGAGCATTCCTGGCTGTGGTGAAAGGAAATCTGGCATGGGACAAGGAACCTCTCCCTTAGGGAGCAACAACTTAATAAAACAAAGATAAAAACAAGCATGCTCTGCCCTGAGAAACAGGGTCAATCCCTGCACCATTTTGGAGCAGCTCTCCCTCAGAGCAGGGGTTTGGCTCACCCAGGAGTCCCCGCTCCAGCTCCACCCTGCTGAAGGGACATCACCTCACCTGCAGCACATGAACCATAGGATGGTCACCCTCACATAGAGAAACAGAAGTATCATCTCCTACCCCCATTGCCACCTTCACTCCTTCCTTAGGGATCATTCCTCTGTTAGATGGTCAGGGAATATTGAGGCTCAGCTGTTCCACCATCAAAAAACAGGAGTGAACAACAGAAGCAATTTTTCCAAATTGAGAATGAGGATGGTTGTAGGCACACGAGTAAGGGGCACTCTGGCTGCGCAGACTCCTGTACCCACAGCAGCCGTCAGAGACAAAATCCCATGACACACGATAGGGACACACTGGGCCACAACCAGAGCACTGGTGTGAACAAGATGCTGAGGGACAAGAGGTGAGGTTGCCAGTGAGATCTGATGAGGCTGATCCCCAACACTGTGCAATGGACGAGGACATGGCTTACGCAGCTGAGGGGCTGGGTCAGGGCCAGAGACGGATCGCAAATCAGCAGAAGGCAGCAGATGGTGAAAAGTGTTGGTAGAAGAGCCACAGAGCTAAGCATGATGACAAAGAGGGTTAACAGCTCTTGCTGCTGACTTCACTAGATCATGTAACTATAATATCCTGTAGTCAAGGATGTTTTGAAATTTCCATCATAGGCCCATTAGCTTCCTCTTCAGCAGTTAAAGAGGATGCTAAGCAACACCAGACTTCCACCAACCCAGTTCTGCTCCTGCTTACCTCAGTGAGAGCATTGCCACTAGCTGCGCTGCCTCTAGCCCTGCACCCACACAAAGGTCCCGCCTCCCTCCTCTCCTTGCTGTTTGTGCAGAAGTGGTGGCAGGTGCTCTCCTGGCTCCCACAATGTGGGGAAGCAACACATTTGCCTTGGCTGGCAAGCACCAGAGAGGCTGTTTCACCCAGAGAAGTCACAAACACCCAGGCAATGGAGGCTGCAGGGGCCAAGGGGAACATTCCACAGCAGGAAATGGGGCAGCTTCATTCTGCTTTGGTTTTAATCTCCTCACCACTCTCCTTTGCCTGAATGGGATTAGAAAAGTGACAAGAGAGCCTCACTGCCAGCCACACTCCATGGCAACACATCAGGTTTAAAGACACAGCAGCTCCTCGGCACACTGCCTCGTCCTATTCCCCAGGTCCTCTCCCCTGTGCCTTCTCCACACTCCAGATCTCCCAGCTGTCCCAGGAGCTCCTGCCTAGCGATTCTCCCCCAGATGGACAGATAGATGGATACGCAGAGGACCAGCAAAATACTTGAAGCAAAACCTCCACAACTCTTGGGCTTGCTATCACATTTCCTCTTAGACCTTCCCCTTTCCCTCCAGCAAGAGCCATCCCCAGAGCAATGTCCCACCAAGCAATGTGCCTGCTGCACAGGCAGCAAAGCACAGGCTCGCCAGGGAGCTCAGCTCCCCACTCACATCAGAGGAGAAGGCAAGAGATGTTCTGCTTTGTCTCTTCTTCCCCCTGGACCTCCTGAAAGCAGAGAAACGACAACTCAACAGCTGCCTCCCCATCTGGGGGACAGGGTGAGAGAGACGAGCATTTTGGGGAAAGGAGAATTGATCTGAATAAAGCACAAATCAAGCAAAGCTGAAACTCAAATCCAACTCACCAGCTCAGATTTCAGTATGTTTCAGTAAATGTCTAATTCAAGCAGATGCATGAAAGTAGCACAAATGCTGTCCCTTATGGTATATTCAGCCAGACCAAAACAGGAAAGCAGGGTGAAGTCTTGCAGGAAAGAGTTCATTCCCTCTTGTAAGATTTATACTCCAGTTTGAGAAACTCAAGAGGCTCTGAGCTGGGGTTAAGAAGCAGAGCTCTCTGGAAGTTAACGGAGCTGTATCAATTTATTATCCACGCTCATGTTTGAGCGCTCACCTGCCTTGAGCTCCGTATCTTCCAAGGAAGCTCAGCTTGCTTTGTGCAGCCCCATTCCTGCCTTTGCCAGGGCAGAGCCTCCTTACCACCGGCCCAAAGAGCGTTCCCCAGGTATGAGTCCCAGTCCCTGTAGCTCAGTTTTCAATCAAATCACATTTTGCTTCCCTCACTGTCTGCCTGAATGCAGAATAGTGCTCAGGAAGGGCTCTGCTGCAGCCATCTAAACACAGCTCCTTGCACTGGTGATCTACACTGGGATCACACCCAAGACAAATTCGGGATTCCCACTGATTTTAATTATCTGGTGCACTTTGGTCACTACCATCCCCATCAGTAGCCTCCAGGTGGCCCAAAATACAGCACTCCACCCAATTTCCTCCACCATGACCTGTTCCCCATCATAGCTCCGTACTTCCCCTCCTACACCATGAACAGCTACAACAGTTGTAAGTTATCAACTTCCAGCCCAAAAACTGAGACTCACTCAGGCATTTGAGCACTAGTGAAGGCTCCCCACCCCTTTTCCCTGTATCCCCTGGCATCACCCAGCATGATACACAGAGGAAGGCACAGCAAGTCTCTCCTAGTGATAATTAGAGAGGAACTTGCCAGTAGGTTAAATATTTACCTAAGCCTCATCAATGCATATGTCTTCTAATCCTTCAGTATCTTTCAGGGACAGCAAGAGGAAAACAGTGAGCACTCCTCCAATTTATTCAGACACCCATAAAGCAGAGTGATAAAGAGCTCATTTAGATTTATTGTGTAGTAATTGTATTATTATTATTCAAATACATTTATTCTGAATGTATCAGCAATGCAAAGGATTCATACATAAAAGCAATGTATACACGTTGCAGTAATATTTCTTGCGCTCTTCTGTGCAATTATCAGGGCATTCTGGTCATCTGGTCCCCTGAGCATCACCTGTTAACCCCAGCCTGCATCTCAGTGTGTGCATGTTGAGGGGTGAGGAGGAAGATTGAGACATTACTGTCCCATGACAGTGCATTTAAGGCCTCTGTGCAACTGCCAAATGCAAGCATGTAGCTAAGTGCACCAGAAAAGAATAATCCTGTGTCCAGTTGAGAGGTGTCACAACGATGGATAGGGAAATCCTTCAAGCGCACACAAGAATGTGTAATGCCATAGGTACAAGACAAAGCCTCAAGTGCATGACACTAATCTGCTTAATCGCACTCAAGTACCCAAAGAAATCAAGCGGCCTGGGAAGGAGGTAATCGCTTCCTCCTCTCCTGCTCGAGCTGCCCAACTTAACACCTCTGCTTCCCTTTGATGGGATTGCAGACATCCCCAGTCCTGGGGGAAAGGCCCCAGGCCACTTGGCCACTCACTCCCTCACCTTTATGTAGCAGCTCCATGGCTTACACCTCGAGCTCAAGTGATACTCAGCCCTTGGTCGCAGCTTTGCACAGGGCTACGCTCCTCTGTCCCTTGGAAACGCTGCCCAGAAATGTCTCGACAGCAGCACGCACACACCCACACATACAGCGGTGAGGACACGTGCTGGTTACTGCAACAGCAGAATAAGCCTTGGGCATTTTTACTGCCCAGAAACTCAGGAACTCAGCTCAAGCTAAGCACAAGGAGAGGGCAGGACAAATGTCACATTTAGGATTGAGATGCAAATCTGGAAAAAGTACTCTGCTGTCCCAACATGAGAAAACATACACTTACCTCCACCTCCAGAGACACCTGGTATTTATCTCCACTACTTTTATCTCAAAGGGGAGATGCTGACACAAGTCCTAGGATCAAAACAGCTTACCCAAGTGCAGTGCTCAGTCTGTTTCTATGGGGAACAGAAAAGAAAATCCAGGGACATGATTCACCACAGTACAAGGACAGAGGAAGAGGATGCCACATTCAAGCAGGGCAGAAGGGAAGAGGTGTTAATGTAAATACCCGTCAGACCCATGAAAACAGTGGCTGGTGGACAGCAATACCTGGATTTGCCCCTAAACCACATACAATCACATACAGCTATCGTCTGACATAGCCAGAACAATTGCAACTAACGACTCCATCCAGGAGTCATATTCAGCAACACTCAGCCCCAAAGGGCTAGCTTGGTTCTCACCTCAGCAGCCTGGATCAAACAAAGGAGGAGTCCCCTGAAGGGCTGAGTGACCTCAAAGCTGCCACCTTCCTCCTCCTCATGGAGGAAGGTCCAAGCACACAGTTAATGCTACTTCTGTATCTCCAGAGTATGCAGAAAAGTCCCATGGAGCAGGATATCCCAGAGCAGATCTCCCCAGCCTGTCCTGCTCCCCTCACAGTGCTTGGAGGAAGACGAGGAGAACCCCAGAATGTGTTTCTCCATGGGAAGTTCCCCTTCACCCAGAGAAAGGAGCACATCTTGCCTTCTGCGTTCTACCTATGATCTGAATTCATGTCTCACACCCAGACAGAGAATCCCTGGTGTGACAGCTCAGGGAATTCAAATGAAGTGTCGATCCTATTTCATCTTTCAGTAAAATAACCCCCATATGGGAGAAAACACAGTTCCCCCAGACATCTGCCACACATTCCAGAAAAATGCATTACAGGCATTCCACTAAGTGTGAATTTTTTTTTTTTTAAGTTAAAAAGCTATTGGATATTTAAAGGATGTGTGACATATCACAATATGCTATAAACGCATGTTAAAGAAATAACAGCATCTCAAACATTCTGTGTGGAGAGATGCAATTAATCCTGCTTAAAAGAAATCCTGGGTCATCGTTCTCAAAGATGAGGTTTGTGGGGTGGTTTAAGTATCTACTTTAATAGTTAATTATTTTATTGTAGGGGAAACACAAGGCTCCAGTTAGAGCTGTGCATGGCAGAAGGTGGTACATAGCTACGCTGATAACACTAATTTTAATGAATCCCACCCCAAGCTCAGGGAATTTAAGCTCTTTCTCCCTTCAAGCAGAAATTCTTCTTTTCTCAGAGCTTCACATGACTGGCACTTTGAGCTGGAACTTCCATTCCAGGCATGGCTACTTCATATTCCAGTAGAAAACCAGGTGTTCCTACTGGGAAGCAGGGCAGCCTCTGAGACCTCTCGTTCATCCAGAAACAATCCAGAGATAAATTAGCAGCTGTCACGGGGAAAAAAAAAAAAAAATCATGCTTTGAAGATGCTCAGGAGAGACTTCCACTGTGACTCGATTCAAGGATTGTAGTCAGAATTAAGGATGAATACAGCACCTCAGTTCTCTCCCTTTCCATGTTACCCTTCCACCGCAGTCTTTCACTGCACATTGACATGGTTTCTCCATAGGACCCTGCATCCACAGGGAGGAATGCCATTCAGTGAAGGCAGATACACCCTCCCCAGTCACCTACCCCTCCATAAGCCATGCCCAGTCCCCTCACCAGGATGCTTCCTCACACCACCACCTCCCAATCCCTGCCCTCTGTTACTATTTCCCCCATCACTATCTTGTACTTGGCTCCCTGTTTCTCTGAGCTCACTTTGCTCCCGAGCCTCTTGGTCCCCACTCCAGTATCCTTCCTGGTCCCCTGTCTGAGATCCCAAACTAAAATTTCATTAAGTAATAGAGAGGGGAAAGTTGAGTAGCTTTGGAAAGCTGTGTTACCACCTCACATAACAACAAAAACTAGGAGTCTTCCACGTCTTTGGTTCTTTTCGTGGGGGTGCATGTCCCTCACACATACAACTTCAGAGATCCACTGGGCAGAAAACAAGGGAAAAAACGGTCCTCTGCACCTAGCGAGGATGAAACTGTTATTGAGAGGTCATCCACACGAGGGAAGACAACAGGGTCAACGTGTAAGGGAAACTAGGAAACAGCAGCACGAGAACACTACAGGGTAACTGCAAGATGACGTCTGCCTCTGGAGGCTTTTATTATTTAAGGGAGTAAACTACCATCCAGGACCCTCAGTCACTAAAATCCTCTTTCCAAAGAGGGTTCAAGATAAGACGACAGCAGCTGTCAGAGAGGCTGCTAAGAAGTGGGCTACACATATGGGGAAAAGAGCAAACTCCAAAGCAGGGAAGGATCCTGCAACATCAAGGATATGAATCAAAGGAGCTACAGGGAAAGAAAAAAAGCAAGCAAAAAAATTGCCGTGAGGAAAAAAATAACATCCTTCATTAAGAAATATCACAGTTGGCCAGCGGCACTGAACATCAGGCGGTACCACAAAGGCAATATATTATTACTGTTGCACTTCTCTGAGCATGTCTTTTTTCATATAATTCACTTATGACACAAACACTTTCAAGGCCTGGCCTGAATCTCACATGCACAGAGCAGAGCCTGCCAGGTTCACCCATAAAACCAGGAGAGGTACTCAAAGCAAATGTTACATCATAAGGCAATAAATATGTGAATAGAAACAATGACAAGTATTGTAATACATCACAAAGCCTACTTTGTGTTTGTAGTATGGTTTAGCTTAATTATTGATAACAATGCTTGTTAACAATACTTGCTAGCATGCTGGTAAATGATCTGTAGCACATTTTGTCAAAAATAAGGACCTTGTATTCTTATGGGGACTTGTTGTTGCACTCAAACATTGAGTTTTTGGCTGAGAAGCAAGATGCAAGGTACAGGTAAACAGGGAGCACCTTCCTGGAGTGTATGAGTGATGGAGTGTGCAGATTTGCCAAGTACCTCTTCATGATGTTTTACTGTGCTCCCAAATAATAAACGGGGCTTGGAAGGCAAGCAAAGATCTTGGATCTCTGACTTCAGAGACTATCACCCTCTGCATGGAAGAAAATACTTCTCCACCCTCAAATATTGAGCTCCCGCCTCTTCCATGCCATGGAACAGAACAGCTGCTGTTTGTTACAAGCTGCTTGTTTCAATAGAAAGGTTAATATTTTACCGTGTTTTCCTTCCACTCCTTCCCTTCTCCTTGCCTGTTGAGGCAAATCTCATAGCTAGCATTACAAGCACCGGATTCAGCAGCTTTCTCTTGGATGCATTTGTACTGATGTTAGCCCTTTTCATCCGTGACTCTTTAAGAGCTGAAATCCCACAAGAGGTACATTTGGTTCAGTCTGCCTCTCAAGACATCCAGTTACTTCAAGCTACAAGCAATCTGGAAGCCCTTGTGGTATTTCAGCATTTATGCTACTCTGGGGAGACACTGATAAACAAAACTGAGTTATTAAAGCAAAGATGAAACAGCTCGCCCAATGGTTTGGGGGGTCAGGAACAAGGCTGAGACAACAGGATCAGCTCAGCTTCTGCACGCAAACCCTTGAGCACCTTGCTCAGCTTCCAAGCCGAGGCACAGAGCCAGGACACCGCAGCCATGTGGCTCACGGCCAGTGTGCTGATCTCACATCTGTCTGCAGCTGCCCATGAGAGCTGGGCCCCAGGGAGCAGGGTTCAGCAGGGAGCTAGCTATTTCCCAGAGGGGACCAGAGCCAGCTGCTCTAGCATCACCCAAGCTGGTCCAAGGGATGTTTGCCTGCTACCACCCTGCCCCACAGAGCAGGGCTGTGTCCCTGCTCCCAAGGTGGATGCACCCTCTGGACCCTGCCATCCTTTGCAGCCCCACTGCAGCACAGCTCCCCACGCAGTACTCCCGCCCACATTGCTTGGGATGGGGACAGCAGGGACACCACCCGCATGTTAGAGGGCAAAGGAGGGTAGGTACTGACTTAGGCTGGGAACAAACATCTCTAAATGAGAACGAAAGCAGTCTGCGAGGATGAGGAGGAGAAAGCAACAGTCCAAATCCATCACATCACAACCACCCAGCTTGGGTCACCACTTCGGTAACCACCACCTTTCTGCAGTGCCCTTCTTAGCCAGGCTGGATGGAGAGAGCCAATTCAAGAGCAGTCAACAGAGACAGGCTCCTAGCAGCAAAAGCTGACAATGACAGCAAGGGAAGGGAAAAAAGGAGAGGGAAAAATGACAGACTGCCACAGATGGAGAAAGGAGAGGGGAGAGACAGGGTGGCTAGTGACAAGAGGGGCTGCCGGGGGAGCTGTGGGGACTCAGCAGCTCCGAGTCACAATCAAGGAGAGGGAGCAACAGTAGCAGCAAGCTTTTACAGACTCCAGCATGGTAGGCAATGATGAGGGAAGGTCAAGGGAGAGAAAACTAAATAAAAGATAAGCAAAGAGTACGGCTTTGTATCATGAGCGAGGACAGATTTGTCTTTCCTCCTGGATGAGCTGCAGTACATAAGTGCAAATGGCACCATTGTCTCGGGGGACAGATGGTCACCCACGTTACAGCCCTGTGCATCCCCCTTTCCAAGGGAGCCTCTTCCCATTCCTGATTAGCACAGATGCAACAGGCAGGGAGAGAGCTGGAGGAAGGGATGAGCATCCCTCCATCCCCAGTAGGTGACCTTGCAGACAGGGCTGGGCAGGGGAGAGCTGCCACAGCCATGCACTCAGACTCCAGCCCCCCAGCCCAGCCAGCAGGAGGGTCACACCACCCTCACACCACCTCCACACTCAGCCTCACCGATCCATGATGGCAGTCAATAAAGACCATCCAGCACTCGCGCTGATTCTCTCAGATCTATCAGCTGCCTTTGATAATAGATTTGTTGGGATGCCTGCCAAGCTCAGCAGGGATTTTTGCAGCACTGTGTCAAAGTAGCTGTTCCCAACCTAGACAACCTCCCCATCATTTTGGGTCTTACATCTTCATAATCACAGTTCTTTTGTAAGCCTAACTGCACTCTCACCTGTCTCGTTTGCTCGTCTCAGCCCTGCCATCTAAGCTTCTTTCCCTGGCTGCTGGTCACAGCTTTGCTCTCCTCTCCAGCCAGCATGCAACTTGCACCCCTTAGCTAACCTATTCCCTCTGAAGTGTTTCCTGAAGCTATCTCAGCTCCTCTAGGCAGCAGAGGACCCCTCCGGGGAGCACAGCAGGTAGGGCAGCAGAGCCAGCAGCATTTCCCTGCAACAGAGGAGCACAGCTGACATGAGGCAGCACAGTGCAAAGCCATGGCCCATGCAGCAGCAGCAGCCAGGAGCACAGCAAATCCAACCTACCAGCTAGACCTATCCCTTCTAACAGCTAGCCCAGCCTGAGGACTCCTAGCCCTCTTCAAATTGCCCCCACCAGCAAGAAAGCTGCAAGCACCGATTCAAACGAAGCTTCCAACAGGACCTCCTTTGCCCCTTCCTCATGACAGGCAGAGGAGCACAGGGAAAGCACAGGGATATGCAAGGGATTCAGAGAAGGGACAGGCCAAGCTGTGCTGGGCCACCAAGAACCGGTGGGCAAAGCAAGTGCGGGACAGAAGTAGATGCATGCTTGAGCCCGGTCTGTCTCACAGCAGGCCTCAGGCCTACAGCTTTTTTTTTTTTTTTTTTTTTTCACCTCAGTCCTACACCTTCATTTTCCAAAGACAGTTTCTCTCTAGGGCTCCAAAGATCTCCCCAGCTCAGAGGCTGACAGTTTGGCAGTTTCTTTCCTCACATCCTCTCCAGGCCCGAAGCGGACCAAGATTTTCATGCAGTCCTTCCTCTTAACCATCCTGGGACCAGCAAACACAACAGCCCATTTGCTGCAGAAGAGCTGCAGCTCTTAACCATTCCACACCTGAAGTGACTTCTGCCAAGCATCCTGCTCAGGATACACAGTAAAATCAACAGACTGCAGGTCCCTTCTCATGGTCTGGGCTGGGAAGAGCGTCAAGTCCTCAAACTGGCAGCTGGACAATTTGTTAGTGGTTAATTGCATTATTTAATTCACATTGTTATGGCAGAACATGCAATTAGACGTCTGGTCGGAGTATTTTATAGGTCTTAAAATGAGTGTTTTTATTGCCCTTTGTGTTACACCAAGAGCTCCATCCAGCTCCCTCACACCCCCTGCTCCAGTGTTTGAGGCAGCTTAAAGAGGCAAAGTGACCATTTTTCAGAGTAAATGCTCCTCATTCTCCAAGGCAAAAATATATTCCGGCAAATAAACACAATATGCTCCAGCAGGGTTTTTGATGCTTTGTTTCAGCAGCATGTTTTGCAGAGGGAAAGGGAGGTCCTCAGAAGCAGGTGCTGCTACCATCCCTGCACTCAGCAGAGAACATCCCTCTCCTCTCACACAACCACATTCCCCTCAAGCTGGCACCAACCATATCATCTGCACTGGTTAACAGCATGCAGCACAACAAGACAAGGCCAATCTTCCCAAGGTAGCCTGATGAGCAACAGCTGGTGTAAATAGGTTTGTTTCTACTAGGTATAGTAGGACACCAATTTGCACCAGACAAGGATGAGACCTTCATCCTCTCCTCTTCAACCCGCTTCCCCACACTGCCCACATACACTGAGCACAATTTCAGTGATTAAATTGTTAAAAGCTACCACAGTAAGTCCTAGCCCCACTTTCCTGAAGCATCAGAGCACGCAGCATTAGCTGGTCTTTTATTGCTTTTGGCTCTTATTGGGGAAACACAGAAGTAAGATAGACAGCCAAAAATACTCCTCCCCTAAAGCAATCTCCCCTCAATATTTTGCAGTCAGCCCTTCCTCTAACAGTTGGAATCAATCCTCCAGTAACAGGAAAAAGGCACAGAAATTTGCATCAAGACAGTAGAGATGCATTAACATTTTTTTCAGCCTTACTGAGGGCATTAAAGCATCAGACAGTCAGAGCTCTGTTTTAGTTTGTGCTGTTGTTCTGTTTCACTTCCAATCCATGGTCTTAGACATCTCACTGTAAGAACCTCCAGAGAATAAGCTAAAGGGATGGGAGGCAGAGAGATATCCTGTCTCAGCATTTGTGCTTAGATACACAGGGCCAGCTTGCAAGCCAGCCAAATTTAGACTTCATCCCTTTACATCTGCCCACTTGCCTGGAACTGTGTGTGTCTCACACGCATGCAACCCAGCTAATTTCTTACAGATCATAAGCATTCAAACCCCCTTGAAACATATCCATCCCTTGTGTGCTACTAATGACAATGCAGGAGTTTAAATTCAATTTACACCACGTCTGGCTGTGCAAATGATCCCTCTAAACTTCCCATTGCCAACTTGCGCATCAAACGACCCACGCTAATGATGCTCCCCTGACACTAGCTTTGCAAAGGCAGCTTCCTTTCCAACTACTTGTGGGGGTCCTAAGCACTACAATGCTCCCCCTGCCACCTGCCTTTGCCCACAAGCTGCAGTTGGGTGTCAGGGCTTCTGTCTCAGGAGAGAACCTGGAATTTACTGGAGTACTGTTTTCCAATCCAGAGTCCAGGCAGGCAATGCATCTTGCCACTACCATCACAAAGTAATCCCTGAGAGCACCCAGAGTTTCATCATGGAAACTCTGAACTACACCATTTCCAGAACTAAACCTGCTGCCCACATTCCCCTTTGCCTCCCCTTCATAGCACCTGGGAGGAACTAGTGCATCAACCCTACAGACAGCCCAGGATGCCAGCCAGCAAACTCTGCAGCCTGCTATCCGGAAACTCTCTTCAGTAAAAAGAAAAAATATGTACCTCCAGAGAGCAACTTTGCCCTCTGAAGATGGGGGTTAAGCTAAGCACACTCAATTTTCAGCTACAGATGGCAGCCTGTCAAATAACAAAGGAAAGAGCGTGGAAGCGTGGCTTTCAGACAGGTGGAGTTGGGTGAGGAGAACCCCAGCCATCTTCACAAGAGGAGAATGAACAGGGAAGCTAAGGGTCAGTTCACAAGCGTAGGAAATGACTGCACTAAAGCACACATTAACTCAGAAGGGGAATAGAGTAGTTGAGGATAAATTGGTTCTGGGGAGACGGCTGTGTTGGCTCAGTGCACGCATTGCCTTCTGATGTTAATCAAGTTCATGGACAACTGGGTTATTAAAAGTTACCCTTAGTCACTGACAGCAAATATAATCCCCCCAGTAGTGAGCTTGACAGAGCGGCAGAAAGCCCAGCAGACGCTGAGGCAGGCTTGGTCCCTTTTAAAGCTTGGGAAGCCTTCAATGAATGCCCAGGGGAACATCGATGCCATCAAAATCACATCCTCTGGAGAGCTCCGATCAGCTCGCTTTCCCCTGCAACAGGAGCAACTGTAGCATTGATTCAGAACATTGCTATGTGTAGAGGTTACACAACGCCTTGCACAGAAAATCATCTGGCACTTGTTGGTTCTCAGGGATACAGACATATGTGTACGTCTGTTGGCTGGAAGGAGGTCTACAGAGCAAAGTAATCAACAGAAATCAGTCCATGCCTAAGAGCAGAGCAGCACCCTCCTGCTGACCCAGAACGATACAAATCTATCCAAGACCTGAAACAAGTGCCAGGCTCTTCACCTGCCCTGTGAGCTAGATTTGCAAAGAGAGACAGGAGAGATCTGTCTAAAAATGGAGAAGCAGGAATAACACACACATCTGAGCGCTTCCAGCTATGCACATAAAAGCTGATACTGCTGACCCCAAGAACAGAAAGCCACGATCCCTACATCCTCAAGAATGGTGAATACTGCTTAAAATTCATAAGCCACTCCATTTTTGATGTGTTGTAATACCTTCTGGTCACATTTCCAAGCTTTCCTCTACCTACTAGAGAGGTAGGAACCTTTCTTTCATGTGTAGATATTAAAATAAGTATTTAAAGTACAATTTTTATTTTTACATAATTATAAATATATATACACACCTACACACAAATAATAAAAGTAGATATATAAAAAGAAAAGTAAACCTAATCAGAGGATTACAGAAGCTCAGGCCTTAAGACAGACATCAGCTACTACAGGAGCTGCAATAAATTTATTAATTAATAATCTGTTTGCTTATTAATTAATTACATCCAGTTGTTATAAAGACTGCAGCCAGGAGTTTAACAGCACACAAAGCAAAAATAAGCCCTTGCTCAAGGCAAAAACAAGTGTAACCCACTATAGGAACTGCAGATGAAATTCCACTCTCACAGAACAAATTGCCTGAACTGCAATATACAACACACCTGGACACCCAAAGCTTATTAACAAGCAAAAGATTTGTCGACCCCTCAGCTGTGTGAAAAGCAGCGGTTGCAGCAGCACAGTGTTCCCATGCACCACAGCATCACCCGCTCCACATCGCCGAGAGAAGGACCAATCCACACACGCATCTTTCTCCTCCTCCCTCCAGCACTCGATTCTCCACTCTGTTCACGCAGGGCAGAGCCAGCAGGAACCACCACTACTGCAGCCTACAACTGCACATGATCAAACTGAGTGTGAAATGATGCCTGCGGCACCAGGCAGGGAGGAGGTGGGGAGTAGGCCTGTAGGCTTCCCCTCTTCTTCCATCAGTGTGCCCAAGGCTGGTCCTGTTCCTTCGTGTACTCAGCTCACAACCCAGGCTGAGAACTGCTGTGACAGTTTATAGGAGAGGTAACCCCAGAAGCTTTATTAATAGGAAACTTAGAGACATAAAACAGCAAAGCCCCTGTTTGGAGAACCTTTAATGAGCTACACAGAGCAGCCCCTCAGTGCACACAGGCATTCCTAGCAGCTTTGAGAAGCTGCCCTGTGTTATACCCTATAAAACAGCTCCCAGTACTAAAAATTAAGTGCGTACATAAACTTCTGCACAACTGGGACCTGACCCACTGCTCCCACACCACAGGAACAACTGGAAACACAGCATTTTGCTGTGCCAGAGCAGGATGGATGCCCAAACCACCGGCACACCTCATCAGGGAGGGAAGGGGCTGGCAGGGAGCAAAAACCAAGAAAACAGCTGAGTGGTGAGCTGCAGAGCCTGTCTCATTACTGCTACAGTTTTAAGATCAATTTTTTTTTTAGTGGCAGGCTTCATTCACGCTCTTGCTGTCACATTGATATTACAGATATGACAGCAAAGGGAGGTCCAGACCTCCTGTGAAGAGATTTTTAAGGGAAGTCTCAAAGGACAAACCAAATCTATTGCATTTGACCCTAGGATGGGTGAAGCGTGCAGTCTTTCTGGAACCCCAAGGAGACGAGCAGAGATGCAGACACTCAGGCATCTCTCAGTCTTCCCATAATTTGCAAAGTGCATCAGCAGGCACTTTGTGTGAGGCACCATGTGGCATGGCCTTTATTTAGTCCCAGGCATTTTATGAATTCATAAGATGAGTGCTACACAGTTGTTTTGGAAACACGTTTCACACTTTTCACCCTATTTCCCCTCCAAGCTCAGCCTGAAATCCTATTTGACATGGAGTTTAGGTTTTATATAAGAAAAAAAAAAATCTTATAGCCTCTCTCATAGCCATACCTCAAACATGGACTGTGTTAGCATTTCAGCTGCAACAGTCCCACAGTCTGCAATTCAGAGCAGCCAACCTTGCATCTGTTCATCAAAACAGAAGATAGAGATCAATCTAAATAAATATTTTGTGACCAGGAGGGCTCCTTAGCATGCTGCATCAGCCCAGCTCCTTCTAAAGAGGGGCACCTTCACCAGGAGCCAGGCCAGTCCCAGGTGAGCAATACATCACACACCCAGCTGATTACACAGCCGTTACCAACATCTAACAAGGTTAATTAATCAAGATTTTTAAAATATTTGCTCACCAGTAAACTACAGCAATTCAAACATTCGTACAGGTTGTACTTAAAACCATCCCAGCAAATATTCCATTTGGGGATAAGCATTGCAAATTTCACGTGGAACAAAGCCCAAATATTAAAATTGAGTTAGGGTGCACAACATTGTTGGAATTCTTTTTTTTTTTTTATTCATTTGTTTTTCAACAACAGCATCACATATTTGTGCACTAATATGCATCCAGAAGTGACTTTAAAGCACACACACAAGGTTTTTTTCCTCCTCCTACTGCACTGCAGCAAAGGAATATGGCAGTTGTTTAATAGCACATAAAATTGCAGGACTGCTCATGGAAGAAAAAATAATCTTCAGGGGAGGGGGATTGAAATAGGTGGAATGCAATTACCTAAATTGAAATTTGGTGGTTAATGACCTTGTGCTTACAAAAATTACTACATAGTCCTTAATGATTAGAGCTTCCATTTTAAGTCTCATTGACAGTACTTGCAAAATGTAATGATTACGAAGCTCTGCCCTAGTAGAAAGTCAATGAGAAGATTAAGAGGCTCTTAATTAATATCCCCCCTTTTTTGCTGAATCTTCAGGAAAGTCCAGATGTTGCCCTTGTGATGGTGACTCAACCTTCTCCTGGCTCGGCACAAAAGCCCTGGAAGCTAATAGCCCAACACAACAGGTGTGAAAAAGCTTCAGAATGGAAAAAAAGCAAGCAAGTAAATTCTTAGAAGACATGATTTGACTTTCATAGAAACATCCCTTTACAAGTGGGTTCTTTTTTTCATAGAGATAAGACCGTGGTGAGTGAACTGCAGCCAGGTCATGGAACCACACTATTTCTACAGTGCTATCAAAAACACATGTGATGCCAGGAACATACCTGCAAGCAACCTTGAGGCTGTAGAAGCATTCTCTCATTTAAAAAAATACGGGAACTACTTACTGCATGATTCATTCCAAATGAGGACAATAAGGAAAAAAATCAGAAGAGCAGAATTCTCTCTGCTCAGTCTCTGCTTTTCAAATAAACCAACTTCACTCAGCTGAGCTGAAATCACAGCTCTGAAACCATCCTTTCAAAAGGCTTCCAGCAGCCCCATCATTGCCCTTCACACCTGCCACAGCTAGCCAGGTGGAAAGTCATCAACATGTGATGGAGTGAGCCTTGCTTGCAGCCTCTGCTTTGAAAAATCCCCTTACAATCAAATATCATGCACGTACACTTACACACAAACATAAGCATACAGTGCTAAACTTCTTGAGCAACACAATTCTGAGAATTGTTGATTGTAATTGTAACAATTCTGTTGAATTGTTTAGACTGATTATTTTCAGCCACAAACAGGGACAGACTCTTTCTTTCCCTGCAGCCTCCTTCCCCCATTGAAGAGAATCTTCATCCCTGATCTGACCCTATTACTTTTCTCTCACTTTCTAAACGCAAGCTTTTCACAGACACAAATCTTTCATGCTTTACTCTGAGCCCACCACATGCTGGGACACGATTCCTAGGACATACAGCTAGTACAGTTATGCAGCAATTGAAAGGCAATGCATAATTCAGTATGAAGTTCCCAAATTTTAAGAAGCAATCAGTAGAAAGGAAAGCAGAAACCCAGAATCTCCAACAAGTTCTCAGTCATAACCTGCACTTTAGACTGCAAAACCTTTTTAAGAGCTTCTGAATTTTAAGACGAGCTCAGATCTGAAACTCAAACTTCTCACTGTGTTTGAAGCTGAAACAAAACTCCAGCTTCATCAGCCATCTAAGGTCACCTGTTACTGCTAACAGCACCTCCAGGCTTCACTTGAGGTTTGGCTCCTGAAGCTGAGAAGTCTCTTGCCAACTTTTTCCAAGTGCCTGCTGTGTGACCAGACACATTTAATCTGGAAGCCAAAGTACCAAAACCCAAAAACCATCACTAGGAGCTACAAATTTTCCAGGGAGAAAGCACCACTGCACGAGATTTCTGGCCAGAAAGAGGTTTATATAAAATTCCAGACCAACCTCTTTGATGATTTATCATCTCTTCTTCTTCTTCCCACTTCGAAGGGTCCCACAATCCAAAGAGCAACAACTGCCCTCTGCTTGCTTTTTATAGCGTTACTACCTAGCAGCCCCGGTACTAATTAGCCATGCAGGTGGCAGTTGTTTGCACAGTGTTGTGAGGTTCCCCTTGCAACCGATCCCCTCGCAGTGAGACTGAATGCGGACACTTGTGCATGACTGGTGGCCTCCCTTGCACGGGAAGGATGTGTCTGTGTCCCAGAGGAGGTATGAGGCTCACCACCATGCTTGTAATACGTTCTCCAGTTCGCTCCTGGCCAGAAATCACAGCAAGACATCTCCAGGACAGTGATGTTTGCTTGTGGGATAAGCAAGTGATTGCCATGGTACCTTGCAACCAAGGCCCAGGACTGGTGGTTCCTTACTGAGGACAAGCTGAACTCTCACTACACCTGTACCCTCAGAGGCAAGGGACATCTCATCCATTCACAGTGGCCAAGCTCCCGTGCCAGCAGCTTCCTCCCTGCCCCAGGCAGTGGAGAATGGAAAAAACAGCAATATTTCTCCCCATTCTTCTTTCTTCCCCACCCATTCCTCTGTGATCCGAGCTGTCAGTGTCGCTCTCTGAAGTCCCCCCTTTCATAAGCAGCTTCTTTTGATCACACATTGCAACAGCTGAGGTTCTCTTTAAATGCTAGCAAGGAACAAAGCAGTTCATTAAATATGTAGGAAAATTCACTGCTTACCTGGCAGGCACCCCAGGGGGACAGGGAGAGGGGAGGGATGGGGCAGGAGGTGAGGAGGAAGAAGAGGCAGCTCGGAAAGGATATGGGTTGCACACCATTTTGATGCACCAGCTCCGCGGGCTGGTGGTCTGCTTCAAGCAGAAGAAGACGACTGGGGCCAATTCGGGGTAAGGAACGTCGGGATCTGGTGGGGAGGTCACTTCCTCATCGTCATCCAGTTCTGGGGAGGACGGGGGCTGCTCTGGTGGCGTTGGCTGCTCCGAGACCCCCAGGTCCACAGGCTCCAGTGGGCAGGCAGCAGAGGCGTTGGGCGGCTGTGGGCCCGCAGGCCAGGTGGAGGGAGGCTGGGGGATGTACTCTGCCATGTCCTCTGTAAGCGAGAACCCCTGGAGAGGAGGGGAGAAAGAGTGAAGAAACCCATGCAAGAAACCAGCAGCCAGGGCACTGCACACCACGCCCTGTCTCTACCTTCTGGCTACGCCTTTCCATAACTAAATCTTTCCTATAGCCTATGAGACATCCAAGCGTGGTGCTGCACCTTCTCAGGTGTTGCTGCCCACTCACTTTGGAGTGGTGTGGACCCATCCTGCCCTCACAGCCCTTCCACACGGCCCTCTCAGCTCTGCTGCCCCAGCCATGCCCTCTCCACCCAAGCACACTGGGCTGGCCTTGCACCACGACCTGCGCTGAACAGACCCCTTCACACTGAGATTGGCAAATGTGTGTCAAAGCCACACAGTACAGGTGTTGTTAAATATGAAGCAGCTTGTACTGGAGCTTGTGGAACTCTCCTCCTACTCCAGAGCAGTGGAAGCAGTAGGAAGGTGTGTTGCAGAAGTTATCTGACTAATTACGAAGGTGGGCAAAGGAAAAGCGGAACAACAGGTCTCATACAGTGGCACCCATGTGCTACAGTGCCTGTGCTAAGGAACATCACTTTGCTGGTTGGGCATACTTAACAGCGGCCTCGTTCTGGGAAAACACAAAGCCAAATCTTTTCTATTAAATAACACAGTGGAAGCGGCTTGTCAAAGTGAGGGGAATGAAATAAACTCCAGAGCCTGCCTTTGGAGGGGTGTTGGTGACACTCTCAGGGACTGCTTGCCCAAGAACTGCCCAGTGGTGGCTCAAGGGGCACTTTCTACCTTTTGCCCTCTTGATGTGTTCAGTTCCTGGAGTACCCATACTACAAGCACAGGTTTAAACATAACACAGAGCCCCCAGACACTCCACGAGCCAGGAGCCGACCAGCAGCAGGAAGAGAGTGTGCACATCACCAAGATCCACAGCACAGAGCTCGTCTCACCACTCTCTGCCCTCATAGCCTAGCCATGTTTTCCTATCAGACACTTGGCTCAAGCCCTTCACATCAGGATCACACAACATCCACACATCTCTGCTGAAGCTGCTCTGCCTCACCGTGCTGCACCCCTGATGTTTCAGCTAACTTTCATGCCTACACTGCTGGATCCATGCTCTCCAGAGCTGTCCATGGGCCCAGCCAGCCTTTCACCACAGGCTGCAGTGCCCCATTACCCCTGGTTAAGACCCTGCAAGCTCTGCCCACCCTATTCCCTTAGCTCCCTGCTTCCCAAAGGTGCTTTGATCTAAAGCTTTGCTTGTTCTTCGAGGCTTGGCATTTGTCAGAACAAAGAGTAGCAAGCGCAGAGGTTTAGCGAGCAGGCACAGCATCCCTTAGGGGATAGCACTGAGACTCTTCGAATTCATTACCCTGAAGGCCTGCAGCTATTGGAAAGGAACACGTGTTGTGTCTTCTGACCAGCTTTGGGATGCTGTTTGTACTTTTTTACCCCCGTGACACAAGTGGGAGCACATCTTCCCCATCATCCAGCAATTCTATTTTCACTCTCACCAGGATTTTAACTCTGAGGACTCAGGCAACTCCTTGTATCACTTTTCCCATTCCCTATTTCCACCAGCTCCCCATCACAGGCTCTGAGCTGGCTCTCTGGCAGATTATTAACATGCTCTGGTTGAGCCCAGCTTCTTTCCCATTAACAACACAGAGGAGAAAGGTTAGCAGGGACAGCCGGGAGGAATGACTTATTACAGTGCTCAGAGCACCCATGGTGATGAGGGCATGACAATTCCAAAAAGCGATGCACAAAGCTTTGTAATTAACAATACAACTGAGCAAAGGAATGGGAGAAACAACTCCATTATCATTTCCCTGCTTCACCTCCAAGCAAACATTGCTCCTCCATCTCACCGCTGCCAGATGAAGCTGGAATTTTGGGATGCAGATCTGCCCAAGGCACCTCAGCAGATAAACCCATGCCTAAGAGGGGTTGCTGGTAGGGAAAGGGACGGGGTGACAAATCATCACAGATGAAGCACACACGCAAATCAAGCTGTGGCTGCATCGCAGGCAGTTTATCCACTCTAGCCTGTGCTACGCAGTGTGACTCACTCGAGGTCCTGTGGACAAGGAGCCAGGTGAATCCCTCTGGGAGTCCTGATGCTGAAAGCAGCCTTTGAATGACAGCTGCCCCTTTTCTTCCTGAGATTTCCAGCCCTGAGGCCATGATCACAGTGTTATTTCTGCATTAAGCAGAATCCATACACCGTGTCACAAGAGGCAGAAGGGAAACCCAAGCAGAGGGGCACTCCCTCATCATCTCACAAGCCCTTTGCTTGAGGATGCCTCTGAGTGCACAGCCTTCTTACAAATGTGTGTGCGTGAACCCACTCAGCAGCTGCGTGTGCAGGTGTGCCTTGTGGCTGTCAGTCGTGAGCCCGTGGTTATCTGTTGCTGTAAATGGCAAGCGCTGGTTGTCTTCCCTCTGGTGCTTGTGGCTGGCTGTAGGGATGCACTCGGCATACAGGTCTCATGTTTTGAGTGTTTTCAGCGTTCCAATCTAATTAGTTGTACACAGCTCCCTTGGTGTTTATGTCTGTCTGCATGGTCCTCTGTCTATTCTCCTCTGCCTGTACACGTATGAAGGTTTACCTGTGTGCATGTCAGTGAAGAACAGGATGACTTGCTAGCAGTTAGCCCACGTATGGCTCATGATAACCTTCTGATGTCTCCATGATTTGAAAGATGAGCTGCTGCATCACCATCTTCGCAGCACCTCCCCACACAAAGGGATGTGGCAGAATTCAGCAGAAATCCAGCAAGATCTGGGTGCCCGCATGCTCCCTGAAACACATCACCCACAGCCTGCACCACAGGCAGCACCCCGTGGCTGCAGGAAGAGCAAGCCCAGATCTCCTGGACCCTCCCACCACCCTTATCATCACTGCACAGCAAAGTGGGCATCTGCTGACACCACTGAGAAGCCCTTGGCCAAGCCTGAAGGAGATGCTACAGAGATCACTCAAGATGTTGCTGGTGAGATGGAAGAAAAACATTGCACAGGAGTAGCGCAGTCCCAAACAAACAGACACTCAAAAATGTCCTTTTGGAGAAGACTCCCCACTCTAGTAGACCCATGGGGAAGCTCTTCCCCTTCCAACCTAGTCGCAGCAATGTCCCTTCAGGGACGCTGGCCCTTCCCACATGAGTGAATTCCCATCATGTCCTTTCACTTAAACCACCTCTTAGCCAAGCTGTACACCTTCAGCTCTTAACTCTCATTCATAAATCTCCCAAACTCTTGAGTCATTCTGTGCAGATCCTCACTGGAAACTGCCTCTCTCAGCCACACATGCTCTCCTGATAATCATAGAATCATAGAATGGTTCAGGTTGGAAGGGACCTTAGAGATCATCTTGTTCCAAGCCCCCTGCTGTGGGCAAGGACACCTCCCACTAGACCAGGTTGCCCAAAGCTCCATCCAGCCTGGCCTTGAATACTTCCAGGGATGGGACATCCACAGCTTCTCTGGGCAACCTGTTCCATGATGTGCCAGGCACCAAGGGGTGAGCACCTTGATGGCCACAGAGGTGGGCTGCCACCCTGAAGTCTTTGACGCTGTCCCAGTCACGCTGCAAGCCCGCCTCTGATATGCCATCTGCTGTCACACCTTGGTCTCATTCCACACATGATCCTCTCCCTGCCCCTGCCAGCTCCACAGGCTGCCTCTTTCAAGCTGCATTCCTCCTAGATGCATTGCATTGTGATTTTCCCAAGGCAAATCTCATCGTGTTATTTTCTGCCCATGTTTCTGACCTCACTACTTCCCTTTGTGTTGTTTTTCCGTGTCCTCATCAGCAGGTACAAACCTGTTTTATCATCATCCTGATAAGTCATTAACATGCTGTTTACTCTCTTCTCCACATCAGCAATGAAAATGTCAGCTAAAACGATGAGAATGGTGAAAAGGAAGAAAGTGCTCTTGTGGGCTCCCAGCAATTATGGCCTTGCAGCCATCCTCACACCCTCAGCCCATGGGCTGAACACTTGCAGGAGAGGTAAAATGTGCAAATTTTCTAGTTGTGCCCCAAGGAGAACCTCGCATGAGGGGAACGGAGCTGTAGTTGGTGCAAGCACAGATGGTGGACGGTGCTGGAGAAGCTCTGCCTTTTCTGCCCATCCTCCCCGATCCAGTTGCAGGTCAGTAGGTAGACCTGGACCTCATGATGGATCCCTGCGTCTCACACTGGGTCTGCCACTCATTTGTATGAGCCAGAAAACCCTCTTCCCATTGCCTGCAGGAAAATCAAAACTTGGATGGCTGCTTGAATAGAAATCACTGAAAACCAGCAAAGACACCAATGCAATCAACTGCCATACCTCACTCCTGAAATCCAAGTCCAATCCCTCACCATAGTGGGCAACCAAAGAACTCGGTCTAGAAAAGTCCACAAACACAAATATTGCCCCATCCCCCTTTGCCCTCACTAGCAAATTCAGAGTAGCTCTGGAAGCAAAATAACAAAAAAATAAACATGCCCAAGGAAGATGAGCAATGGAGAGCATCACCATTGTCCCAAGTCCCTGTGCTGGGAGGAAAGGCGAGATGATGCTGGGCAGCACACACATACCCTACACACACACACAGGCACACACTGCAGCAGAAGGAACGGGGTGCCATCCATCCCTGCCAGTCAGGCCTGAAGGAAAATCCACCTGTAAGCCGCATGCTGGCAAGCAGTTTAATTGAGCCTGTCAGCAAGGTGCACCTCCCAACACCTGAGAAATGCTTAACACCACTAAGCCCACCTGTGCTCCCTGCACGGCGCTGTTTTTCTAGCCTCAGCCAAACTCTGACACTTCAAAGAAACAAAATAAGTGCCTCCCTTCTAATGATCACACCACGCAAGTACTCTCAGCATCCACATTGCACTGCAAAATCCCCAGCATTTTCCCCTTCTGTAGCTTCCCACAGCACAGCTCAGCAGCTTCATCCCATCCCACAACCCCATGCTCCAGAGGTCTCACATGGAAATGCCACTCACTAGCCCTCCCCATCAAGCTTTACGTCAGGGCACGGTGGAGCAGGATCCTGCAGCACCCACACCTGCAGAAAACCAGCGAGCAGCGTTGCCCATGGGCTGGCTCCGACCCCAAAGCCTGGCTTAGCCAAGGGACCGGTTCCAGCAGCATGCTCCCCCATCTCAGGCAAGCACTAAGGCGTTTTCTGAGATCTCCTCACTACAATTAGTCCCCGTTGCACCGGGCTGATTGCTCTTCAGGGCACACTGCAGTGCTTCCAACGCGGTGGGCTGATGAGTAACGGGAAAGCGAGGAGTTTATTACCAAGTTAGTGGGTTGATTTATGGAGTCTGAGTTATGATTAGAGGGCTTAAATAAATTGGGTATTGGTACAGGACATTTTTCAAACCACCACGCGATTTCTAAGAGCTTCAAGGTACGCATTTCGGACACAGATGAATACACTGAATTAGTTGACTCTATTAGGGCATTACAAACAGCCTCACACCTCTGCGTAGCTGGGAAGAAAACTCTGCTTTCCAATAACACGATGGGGCTGTGTAGCTCTTAAACACTCTTAAAATCACCCCTATGCTATTTCATTTTACAGATTAAAAAAATACACAGCTAAGAGGGGGAAATATCTGATCTCGCAGCTTCACCTGCGTCGCTGATTTCTGAGCCCATTGGTGGACCCGGCAGCTCCAGCGAGGCTCTGTGCGAGTGCAGCTGTTCACCTGCTCGGTTGAATTTGCAGGATTAGGACTTGGATTTAATAAAAGATCAAATTTGCTTTAAATCAGCGGCCAGCCCTTTGAAAGAAACTCTAACACCGCGTGAGCATTTCATGAGTTTCCAGCTGTAGACACTTGTTCCCTCCGAGAAAAATGAATAGAAATTGGTTTCAACATTTTTTTCCCCAGGAAAAAAAAAAGAAGAAAGAAAAAAAGCTGACCAAGCATATGGCTTCTTTGCAGCAGAGCCTGGAATTGCAAGATTTTCCCAAAATGAAATGAGTCCAGGGCTCAGCCTGAGCCACCCTTGGTCTGAGATGTCCTCTTGGGTAGGACAGGGCACACTGGGCATGGACACGTGCATTCCTCAGCCTCAGAACAGGCAGCAGGAATGCAGCCAGGTGTGAAGTGGGTTGGTGAAAGGACGGAAGGAGCCACGACCAGAGGAGAACCCAAAGCCACATCTCAGGGCACAGGTGTAGTGCCAGTGCTCCAAGGATGCTCAGGGCCGGACCAGTGAGGAAGGTGCTGCTTTGGAGGGTACAAAGATGGGGACACAGAAAATCTTGCCCAGCACCAGCGGTGCACTCGAGCAGCACAGCCGCCCTCTTCATGTCGCAGCTGAGGCCGCCTTGCCCATCCAGAAACAACCCCGCATGCAGCGAGCTCCTGGTGAATCAGCATCCCCCTCCCGCAGCGCTTCTCCTCGACGGCTGCGGCAGCGCTGGCCTTGCTCCAGCCGTGTCCCCTGCCACTCAGTGACCTCCCACCGGGCTCTGCAGCGATGCTGCTCCTGCCAGCCTCCCGCCAGGGCTCTGTCACTGCTGACTGTGAAGGGAACCCAGGGCAGGGGCCAGATCCAGCCCCATCTGCCCCTCAGCTGCGCCAGGGAGAGGGGATGGCGGCACCATGCCGATGGGTGAGCTGCTCTCAGGAGGCTCGCCGTGCACGCTCACTGCCAATGCCACGAAGATAGGGTGTTGTTTAATGGGTAGAGAGAAATAAATGCTCTCAGTCCAGCAGCACAAGCCCTTGCAGGCAGCAGGGAGCTGTCTCCTGCCAGAGGCTGCCTACTGCTGAGGATGGGGCAGTGCTGGGTGCGCAAGAGATGCTCGGAGGTGCCCTTAACACAGCCAGGGAAGAGGTCAGGAAGGGGGCTCCTCAGATCCATTCCCAGGGCTCTGAATTAAAAGTTTCCTTGCAGGTGGGGGTTTGAGAAGATTGGGAGCTTGCAGGTTCCCTTCTGCTCGAAGCGAAGTTCACACGTTGGAGGGAAAACATTGAGGGGTGGGGGTCAGCAGACCCCTTCCCTCTCCCATGATAAAAAATCCTTAATTGCCAGCCCAAATTTAAGACCAAGAGCTCTGCAACAGCGCACAGAAACAACTGACAATTCACACAGCAGTCTTCAGAGCCACAGAGATACAGAACCAGTAGCAACCCCCAGATCAATGAGAAAAACGCTCCCTATTAGCAAGGAGAAAATGCAAAGCAAGTTCTGCTTTTTGATGCTTACCATTTTTCCTTGCAATAATTTGCAGGGAAATGATGCATGTTGGCTTTGGTTTTTTTTTTTCTTTTTGTTGTTCCTAAAGCCCCTGATACTTTTCACGCAGCTGCTGTTACCAAGAAGCAAAAGGTCTCCATCAAGAGTGTGACAAAACCCAGTGTTGGCAGAAAATATGCCAGATAATTGCCAGTCACCAGCGTCTCACATTATTTCTGGTTCTCTTTCCTAATTCTCCATTCCTCTCCCCCTCCAACTCCAGCCAACAGTTTCCAGTGATAGACAGAAAATGATGCATTTGCTGTATTAAAGTACATTCTATTCCCTGATTCTTCACAGACACTTTGGATGTTGCACACGCAATTGCAATGCAATAATAATCACAAACAAAACAAGGGAAGACAATTTATGAAACCCAAACCCACGACCAAGCTCTCACTTGGCAAAGAAACAAAACACATCCCGAACCCAAGGAGCCCCTCACCAGTGAGATGCTTTTAGGAAAAGTTCCATATATACGAGTCTCAGACAGTTACCTCTCCAGGGAGGAGGTTTTGTAACCCTTCCTCTTTCCCACCATCCTTCCCCATCACAACAGCATCAACTAACCAAGGCTCAATTCTAAATTCCTGGGATTATTCACACTCCGTGTATCTTTTACAGCCATGTATCAAGAGATGCTGAAAACGTGTGATGAACGCATTCCCCCTCCTGCAATTGCCCATGGATGTGAATTGCTGGACAGGCGTTCACTGCCCTTCTTCCACCACCCCTGCCCAAAACACACACCACAATCGATTCCTGCTACTTGTTGGGTAAACAGAGGCAGCCTCACATACATGGGCACAGCACACGGACACACACGTATGCACAGAGAAATAACTTTCCTCTCCGGAAAGCTGGAACTGTAAACATTACAGACATGTCTACCCCAAGGCTTTACTTCTGCCGGGGAGGAAACAGGTAGGAAAGAACAGAGGGATGATGCAGGTACATGGGTGGGCGCAAGTTTTCGATGGGTAGGGAAGCAAAAACAAGAGGAATAAGACAGACACAAGGTTAGCCAGGTGTGCATGCTTCTCACCTACCTTTGCATGGAAAAGAAATCTCCAAGGGAGAAGTGTCCGAGTCAGAGAAGCAAAATAAAATACTAATGAAGACGGTTTGAAAAATTCCCCATCGGGAAAAAAATTTTAAAAAGAAAAAGAAAAAAGGCACCCCCCGCCCCCCCTTGCACACAGGCACACTCACACACACACACACACACCTCAGCACCCAGGGGGTGGGGGGAAATAAAAGGAAAAGATCAGGATCAGCTGAGTGACGGGGAGCAAAGGACCTGCAGGCAAGGATCGGGGAGTTGTGTTAGCTCCGTAGCTGCAAGTACTGAGCGTGTGCAGGAACGAGATGGTTTAAAAGGAGAATACATGTTAAGAAATTGTGGCTGCTCGAGCTGGAGTCTGAAGCTCTGGTGTCCAAAAAAAAAAAAAAAAGAAAGAAAAAAAACACACACGAAAAACACAAATAGGACTTCTTCCTTCGCAGGAGGGCTCGGGGGGCTGTGTGTGGCTGTGTGTGTGTTTTCCAGGCGGGTGGTGTTAAGAAGTGACAGAAGCTTCCTTCCGAAAAGCCCGGAGGGTCAGAACGATGGTGGGGTGCTGGAAGGCGATGGAGGTGCGGGTGGGGGCAAGTTCAGCTGCTCTGCGGTGGGGAGGCGAGGAGGAAGGGCCGGTGTGTGCTTTCTGCCTGTCTGTCTCTCTCTATCTGTGTCTTACGGTATGTTCACCGGCAGCTCACGGAGCGACTGCACAGCGAGGGAGAGAATAACCGTACAGGCATAGAGGGAGAGAGAAACACCGTCCTTACAGTGACACCAAATGTCTTTAGGGGAAACCTACAATTAGAGACGCACAAGGTAGGGATTTCAGAGGAAAGAGAGAAAGCTCCTCATACACGCAGCTGTGGGGGGTCTAGGGACAGCCACTTGTCCCCTACCCTCAGCCCTCTTCCCTGGTAGACACCAGCTTTGGTGTGCCGGCCTTGCCCTGCACCGGTGAGTGTGTGCCCCTCACAGGTCACAAAGCAAGCACAGTGGGCAAACACCCCTCAGGGAGGTTTGACAAAACAACCTAAGCCCCCTCCCTCACAATCAGCCCCTTATAGCACCCCCATACCTGCTACGGAAACTCACAACCCACCAAAAATTTCTTTCCTGCTGTGTTTCATGGAGTCATGGGGAAACGAGAGATGGATGAGTAATGCAGGGATCCCACCACAAGCATTGGCACAGAGTGGAGCAGCCCCATCACCACCGCCAGCCCCACCCCATAGCCGAGCAACAAGGCCCCACACCAGCACCGCCTCCTCACCCTTGGAGCCATCAATCTGGGTGCTGAGCATCCCCAAGCTGGCCCTGGGAAGGAGACACAAGGTGAAGTGCTGCACACAGACATCGTTAGTGGGGGTTCATCTCAAGCCATCGCAGCCCTCAAAGCTGGTCATGGGTTCTCCTTGCTCAGATCAATAAAACCCCAGGTGTTAGGAGAGACTGAGATGATCTTGCCACAAGGCTTCTGCCACAGGCATATGCTGTAAATAGTTAAGAAATGCCCAGCTCCCTGCTGAGCATTACACGTGCATGTAGTACCGCACCCCAGAAGCTCCTCTGATCTCTCTCAAGGCTGCACATACCCTTCTCCAGCCCTTCCCTGCAAAGACGAAGCCTGTGCTGGCTGCTGCAGACTGCGTTCGTGGCCACAATAGCTGGGTCAGGGCAATTAACACTTCTGACCTAAAAATGGCTGGGAATGCAAGCACTTCCATCTCACTGTGAAACAGGTCCTCAAGTGTGGGACAGACATGGAGCAAGCCCGCTTCCTGGTAAAGCCACTATCCATGGTGGAAAACACCCATGGTACCTCCATCCCAGCATGGCTTGGCTTTGCCACGGCATTGAGCAGAAGCCATGGAGCCCAGGGCCGGTTCTGCCACCTGAGCTAGAGTCCCTTTAGCCCCAGTGTGGTCATTGGCACTGCCACAGCCTACCTTGCCAGGCTCTGAAAGGCCTTTGGAGCAGCGGCAGCAGCCAGTGCCCACTTTCAGCAGAATGAGGTTGTGTTTATGAAGTGTCTGACCTTGTTTCCTCTCCTGAAAGATGAACTCAGCCCTCAGAGGATCCTCAAGGTGCATCAGGACTGCTAAAAAGAGAGAATAGAGTTACAGACAATGGGAACGTTGCATACATCAAAAGTTATCTGACTAACAAGCTGCCTGAAAAACAGCCTTTTCTCTCATAGCTTCTGATCAGGGCTGTGGGCATGCGGTAAACCCACGCATCAGCCACAAGCTGGGGAGAGGCTGACCTCTACTATAAACACCTGTGCTGGCAGGAGCTCCCCACGTCACGGGTTGGATCCTGCTCATGTGCACAGTGACCTTATCACCAGCTTCCTTTGGCACCAGGGATGGTTGTGGTGACCCCAGAACTACCACCCCTCGCTGGCTGGATGCAGCTGGAAGCGCAGGGACAATGCAGGCACCTGTGCACACTGAGGGGCCCCTCAAGGTGCAGGCTGGAGGTGGTTTGGTGACACACCAGCTTTGGCGTGATACCACCAGAACCAGGAAATCACCCCAAAAGTCGGCTGAGACAGAGGTGAGCAATCTGAATGCCTTGGTGCCAGGCATAGGCACTCCCACATACAGACACCTACATGTGCCTTTCCCATTGCTACAAGGCCTGGAGGGGCTGGTTCACCTTCCAGTCCCCCCGTGTCAGCAAGTCCACCCCGGCTGCCGAGGTTAATCCCCTTGGCTGTCTGCCTTCCCCCCTCCCGCCAGCCACAGGACATTTGCTATTCCCTCTCCTCATAAAAAGGCATCTGCTGTTTCTTCCCGGGAAGAAGAAGGGCTTCAATTCTGTCCCCGAAATGATGAATCTAAGCATGATATGATTTCAGATGCCTGCAATTCACCAACAAGCCCCTTCAGGGGGAACAGGGAAAAAATGCAATTGAATTTATTCATGCATGAATATCAAATGAGAAAAAGAGAATGAGGAGGAGGGCAGGAGAAAGAGGGAGAGGGTGAGACAGGAGGAAGAAACAGGGCAGCAAGGAGAGGCGAGAGAAACGAAATGGCGAAGGAACACGCAGAGAATACGCAGAGAGGGGCAGGGAGACAGATGCACATAAATGCACACACAGCACAACCCTTGGGTCGTCACTGATGCCCACATCCCAGGACCACATGTATTTGTCTTCCAGCACACCTACAGCATGAGGATTAGGCAACGCTTGGACCCTTGCTCATATGAACCCTCCAGATCCATAAAAATGTGCAACAGGCTTGGAAGGAGGGGAGAAGGAAAGGGGCCAAATAGGGAAAGAGAGCCACGCTGTGCATCCCATCACAAATTTGGTGATAACAAGAGCAAACCAAGGGCAGCTCGTGCCCCTGCACAGACACAAATCCAGAGAAGAGCCCTTCATCACCACACCCCTTCCACCAGCGAGGACTTCCATGGGCTCGATGGGCCCATGACAATCCCATCCTTGTCACCAAGCCTGGGGCTGGGACACTGCCGCCCTCCCTGGGCAGACCCTCCTCTCCCCCAGACCCAAGAGGAAATGCAGCTCCTCATCTTGAAGCTCAGGGAAGTTACAGGGCTCCCTCTTCAACTACTAAAGCTCCTTGAATGAGTTTTGTCACCTGCGCCGAGGCGAGGCAAGGCAAGGCATCGAGTGGAGTAGAGTAGAACAGAACAGAACAGAACAGAATAGCTCATTTGGATGGGATCTGCAATGATCACCAAGTCCAACTGCAAATAGGTGTGAGCTGTTCTGGGAGGAACTCAGGGGTGGTTCACATCAGAGGTGAGCACGGCACACGCTGGTCCTACACAGGCACCCACAGCATTTCTAAGGGTCCCTCCCTGTCTTCCCTGCAATTTTTGAGAGCAATAGCAAAGCCCAGGTCTTCCCTTTCGCCATCCGCACCAGCAGCACTGTCTGGTGGGTCAGTAAGTATAAGATCCACTGTGAGCAGCACCAGAGAGAAGACTGAGTGATAGGGAACAGGCAGGAAATGGGGAGCCTCACTCTAGCAGAAAGATTGCAGGGGTGGCACTGGGAGGTGCTTCCCTCTGCTCTGAGGGTCTGCAGGTAGCAGTGGGCAGAGGGGAAACTGAGCCTGCAGCATTGGACTTTGAGGCACCCTCTGGCCACATTCCAGGGGCACCAACCAGCCACAGCCACGCATTGGCTGAGCTCATCCCTGACCCACAGGGAAGAGGACTCAGTCCCAGACCTGCGGCAGGGAAGAGGAGTGACCAGGCAGGGAGCAGGCTCCTTCGTGGTGCTCCCAGGTAGGGCAGCAGGTCCAGCAGCTGTTGCCACCATGGTTTTGTGTTTGCTGCTTCCAGGAGATGGTGCTCAGCTTTTCCCACATCCTTCAAAATAGAAAGAGAAAAATAAAATGAGGGAGAGAGAGAGAGAGTGTAAGCTCTGACGTGAACCTAACTTTAGATCCAAGGGCTGATGACTCACTCTGCTGGGGGAGAAGTGGCTGAGCTGGCTGTAGGTTTCTGTTTATATACCTCACTGAGCTAAATATATAGACTGAAAAGTTCTGTTCTAGCCCAACAGCTTCGATCTGCATATTATCCCTCTCAATCTTAATGTTCCCTTTCCTTCTAAATCTCTCCCTCTTTTCCCCAGTGTTGCCTCCCTCCCTAATCCCCTCACGCTTGCTTTGTTGTAGGAGATGGAAGCACCGCATGTCTCCCCACCTTCCCCTCTCCCTGCTGTCTGTGGTGAGGCTGGTGGGGGATTTCTGGGAGTGATTCAGTGTTGTGGCTCTGAGGCAGAGCTCCTCACGTGGATCTGCTGGAGCATTCCCCAGCTGGCCCAGCGCTACCCCACCGCTCCGCATCCAGATCCGCAGCCCCTGGGCCTGGTGGCCACACAGCTCCTGGGATGGATGGTAAAGGCAGAGCAGCCTAGTGCTGGAGAAGGAGCCCCTCAGGAGGCTGGAGATGGGGCAGCTGGGCTGGAGATGGTGGAGCACAGAGGGACAATTCTGGCTGCACCAAACGCCACTGCGAATCACTGACACCTGTAAGGTACCCCCTCAGCTCTCCCCTCCTCACCCCTAACGGGTCGAGGCAAGCAGAGAAGGGAATAGTAACAGCTTGGAAAGAGGCCAGGGGAAAACATAAATTAATCCCTCTGGCAGAGAAGAGAAACAAAGAGAGTGCAAGGGAAAAGGAATCTCTGCCCCCAACGGGCAGCTGGAGGTACGGTGGCAGACAGCTTTCCAGAAAGGAGACAAAGACCATGTGTGAAAAGGTGATGTGCTATGGAAAACAACAGAGGAGAGGAAAAGCATAATGAGGGGGTGTGTGTTTGAGGGAGAGGTCTCTGAGGGACGGAATTCAATTTAACACAACAGCTCAGCCTAGAGAAAGGAAGCTCACCACCGCGATTTGCCAAGCAGCTGCTGGGAAGAGTAGCGATGCCTTCAAAAGCCTTGGGTGAATTTTCTCTGGATGTGGTTCTGGGCCCCCCCCAAGGCATCCTGTGGGTTCAGCCTCAGCCTCTAAGGTACCTCTCTCACACAGCTCATGGGGTACCTATTTGTCGTCTTGCTCCAAACCTTCCCGACACCACTCCAAAGTGCCAGAGAGCTGGGCTCGTGGCTGGTGGGCAAGGACCACAGCAAAGCCCTCGTGGTCTGGACATCTGAAGCGCAGCTGTGGGAGCCTGGGCACGGCAGCCTGCCCATCCTGTATGCAGGCAGGACACCATGAAAGAAAGCTGGAAAAGGCCAACACCAGCTCAGTGTTCAGCAGCTCCTCCACGGAGCAGAGGAGAAGGCAAGAGCTGAAAAACACCCTGCGCTGGGGCTTCCTCGCAGGCATCTTCACTGCTCCCTGAAGGAGAGAAGGGAGCAAGTCAGCCTTTCTGACAGCAGACAGCCCTTCCATTGCCCATCCACCACTCTGCTCTTAACTCTTAGAGGCTTAGTGCCATGTTCTGCACAGCTGCTTTACCCCAGCTGGCCCTGCCCCATGGCTCTGGACCCAGAAGAGTCCTGGATGAAAACCAGATGAGCATCCACAGCCAACAGAGTGGCAGAAAGCAGCAGTGGGCTGAAAAGGGAGAGGAAGGCTGGGGCTAGGAAGGAAAATGGAGAGAGAACTAGAAAAAAAAAAAAAAGAACAACAAAGGCAATCTTGTGGTGCCACCTCGTGATAGGTTTGCACAACGTAGTGCTGGGTCCGAGGGCAGTGATCTCCCAGGGCACGAGAGCAGGAGTGGGAAGGACCGAGGTGGGAGCCCAGAAGCAGTAAGAGCTGCAGACTGTGAGGTTCGTGCACATTTGCCAGGCTCAGGAGGACATGACTGGCTCAGACACTGCTGCTGCTGACAGCAGCACAGACAGTAGATAACTGAGTGCAAACAATAGAGCTTCCACTGGGGCACCTAAAATGCAGATGGATCCAACTCTTTCCCTTCATACCATGCCCCGTGGCAGAGAAGCTTGTGCAGTAAAGGCACAAGGTGATACAGAAACAAAAAGGAGAACGTGCTTTATAGGACAGCCTGCAGAGTCCCTGCTGTAGAAGATGGCTGAGATGTTGCCTTCTCCTCAATTGAAAACATAATCCAGGACAACATGAACAGTTTGAGATTCAGCTGCCCTCTAAGGTGAAAACTGATTATATCCTGTGATCCTGGTTCTGGGCTCCAGAGAAAGACGAAGCAAGATCTGGTCCCCAGGACTGAGAGGGACCTTTTGCCTTGCAGTGACCCTGCTCCCAGCATCACCCCTTTCCAGCTCTGAAGCACAGCACACACCAATTTCTTTCCCATCGACCAGAATATGCTCTCCCATGTACTTGTTGCTACCAGGGAGGAATTTTCTAGGTCCAGAGGCAGCTGATGTACTTTGCTGTTGTTGAGATACAAAACGGAGCATCTTCTCCAGCATTTTTCAGCTGGAGAGGCATTACATAAGCACTTGATGAAGGGAACAGATCTAATTAGCTCCCCTCTCAGAGATGAGGAACCTGAGACCCAGCAAAAAGGCGATTGAGCCAACGTCACCCCAGCTCAGCCTGGCCCCAGCTCAGCACCCAGTTGATGTGTCCTCCTGGACCAGCACCCAGCTGAGCCTTGAGTGCCACGTCTCACCAAACAGAACGGAAACTTCAGAGTGCATTGCCACAGGGAGGGCATTTCCATCACACCTTGCTCCACACAACTGCACAGCTGCATTCACACTGGGATGGACGGTCTCATTTTCTGCTGAGACAGAGCATCAGCAGAAAGGATGATCTTGGATTAGGTCAACTGATCCAAAGTGGCAGCCCCTCTGCTTCTAACTTTCCCCAGGTCCCACGATCCTCTTAGGTATCTCTTCCAAATAAGAAAGAAAACAGAAGAGACAGAAAGACATAAATATTGGAGACCGTACTTGAGCTACAGCAGCGCCTAAGGGAGAATTAAAAAAGCAAAATGAAATCAGAGAACAGCTTATCAGATGCAAGGATAGAAGGGGACAGGGGGTTATTTTTAATAATAATCCAGCTTGCTGCTAAGGCTGGAGAGCAGCTCCCCCTCCCCTCCCTCTGCTCCTCCATCATTCTGATGGGGCCTCTCATCTCCACTGTTGCTCATCCCTTCTGCTCTGTCGCTTCACCTCAGTCTGTGAGCTTGATGCAAGGCACCTGCCTCTCCCTGCTCCACACCCCTCTGCTGCACAGCTTTCAGGGGAAAAAGCCTCCCCCTTTCCCTGCTCTGCATGGATATACACGGATGCAGCCCAGCAATGGGCAGAGTGCTGGAGGGCTGGGCAGCACAGCCAGAGCCAGGCAGCGCTGTCTGCTAAGCTGGAAGCATCAGGCAGACATTTAGGCTGCTCATATCCTACTCTCAGCTGTGGGCAGCCCCCTGCGAGTTGCACTGCCCCTCTGCACAGCGAGGGTGATATTTCCATCCTGCTCGAGTGTGTTGGAGTCCAAGGCTGAAGAGCAGCACGTAAGAGCCGAGTGTGTGTTGTATATCTTAAGCACACGCTCGGTATTTCTCCATGTGTCATTGCCCACCAGTTGAACTTGCAGCAGAGGGAGGTAAGGGAGGGCAATGGAGCAAGGGGAGAGAGGACAGCTGCGATTTCAGCCACGCTGAGCAGGAGGAGGAGAGGCAAAGGGGAACAAGCACAGAGCAATGCTGATGTTCTTCCAGCTGCTGCAATGAGATTGCAAGCAAGCAGAGCAGCAGACAGCAAATCAAACAGGGAAGGGAACATTTTTTAAGCACATAGGGTGATACAAGAGTGATCCTGCACTGCAAGATGGCCCTCGGGTCAGGCAGATGGGAAGCAGGATGTGGGATGTGATTGCACTCTTGGACACTCCAAAGGATTGTAATACTGCTGTGTGTGCAGGGGCACCATTCACTTGTGCTTTGCATCTGTCCCAGGCACACGGTGCCTGAAGAGCTGGAGAATGGCAAGATACAACAGCCAGAAGGCTGAGAAGAAAGCTTCATCCAGGGCAGAGCTGAGGCAGGGATACACCAAGACAAGTCCTCAGCTGTTGCAGAAGGCAGGTAGGCAGAGAAAGAGGATCCAAAGATAAAAACAAAGACGAGCTCACAGGTCTTCATTTGCTTGGGTCTCATTTGCTGGGAGAACATGAGAAGCTGGAAGAGAATGACCTTCTGCCAGACCAAATGACTCACCAGCTTCCTGATCTTCTAGCTGCAAGCGGTAAAAGCTGGGGGCAGCATGGCAAGATCCTGGTAAAATATGGTTGTGTGCTTTTTTATACCCTGGCATTGAGGAAACGAAATCACAACCCTCAGGCGTGTTGGCTGAGGGCACCTGAAGGTTGGTCTCAAAGGCAGCCTCCCAGGGATTGCTCATCTGCTTGCTGACTGCACATCTCCCCAGAGAGAGACTGGGGATCGCAGAGGTGGCTTTCCAAGAGCTGGTTTGCACTGCAGAGCTGTTTTTCCAGCAGCATGGGTACCACAATGCACAAACTGAAAGGTTCACCACCCCTTAGAGCAACAGTACAGAAACTCTGTAAAGCAGACATACGCACACACACAATCAGTTTCCCTCCAGACACCTTTTTGGCTCACATCTGAGCCAAGATTCAGCTAGAATTAATTGCCTTAGAGAACAACAATGCACTCCAGTCCAAGTCTTGTGGGGAAAACTTGATGAATGATTTCAGTTGTCTAGAAAAATGACATGTAGTCAAAGTTATATTTGAGGAGTGAAGGATAACGTGCATCTCCATCAGGGCTTATGGTTCGAGGGGTGAGGGAGAGGTTTTCTGCTGTCAGTCTGAAAGTGATGGGGGAGGAGAGCAAAGCACTCCTGAAAATAGTTAGGATAATCACGCCAGCTTGATCAGAGATGCAGAAAACATGACCTACCAGGCAAGGATGGAGCAAAATGAAGCTGTTTAGATGACAGAAGATTGAGAAGGGACACAACAACAGTCTTTAAATACATAAAAGGTTGCTACAAAAGGAAAGGAGTCCTCAATTCTCAATGCCCACAGTGGGCAGAAGAGGAAGCAACGGGCTTACATTCCAGTACTGGACATTTGGTGATGAGGAGAGCACGGTGTACACTGCACAGCCTGCCTGAGGACCTGGAAGAACAGAATCATAGAATCATTAAGGTTGGAAAAGACTTCTGAGATCATCTAGTTCAACTGTCAACTCACCCCCACCATACTCACTAACCCGTGTCCCTCAGTGCCACATCCACAGGTTTCTTGAGCACCTCCAGGGACGGTGACTCCATCACCCCCTGGGCAGCCCGTTCCAGTGCAGCACCACTCTTTCTGAGATGAAATTTTTCTTAATATCCAACCTGAACCTCCCCTGGCACAACTTGAGGTCACTCCCTCTCATCCTAAATAGCCTGAACTTGAGGCTCTCAAAACCAGGCCAGCCAAAACCTCTTGGGAACAACACATGCATTGATCCTCCTGGGACGGACATGAACTCCGTGACTTCCTGAGGACCCTGTCTTTTGTGGGTCTCTAATCCCAAAGGCACATGGCCACTGTCACAACCAAGTGTTGCTACTGAGGTTCTTTATGGGGAGAAACAGCAGCTGTCTCCCTCTTGGCCATTCCTTCCCCAGCAATGTCCATTTGTCTTCTTGAGAGTCTCTTGAAGCCCAGCATGTGTTTGCGATGCTTTGTGAATAATAACAGTCATATTTCCAGCAACACAAAAAACTGGGTCAGCTGACGCACATGCTGGTGTACGTTGGGAGCAGCCGGTGCATTTGCTGACGGACCCTACAGTGCTGCAAAGTCCAACCCATCGTGCACACAGGGGGTTACCAGGCAGTGTTCAGATATAACTGAGAAAAAGCTAACCGTTTCAGTGACATTTCATATGTGAGACCATGAATAAAACAGGACCTGAGAGAGGTTGCTAACAAATTGCTCACGCTAACACCCTGGCCACTGGGAGAGAGGCAGTGAATGAGCGATTAGCCCAGGTCCACAGGCTGTCCCCAGTGCCCCCAACCTGTGTGCATATATATCAGAAAGGCTGGATGCAAACAAAGCAACAGACACATACTTACCTGCTGTAGTCTGCAGGAGGATGGCTGGGAAAGGATGTTTAGAAGGAAAAAGTGAGTCGGGAGCTCTGAGGAATTGCAGGAACAAGAGGAAGACACAGTGTGCTGCAAAACAGAGACTCTTAGTGGAGGAAATTTAGGAAGAAAGTCGAACTCTGGCTCGGAATATAGAGTGGGTCCCACAGTTGCTAAGAGGGTCTCAGGCACCCTAACCTACAGCCTGTGGGTATAGATGCCAAAGCATCCACGCTGTATTTGCGAGAAGTCGAGCTTGGGATGCTGGCCAAGAGACCATGCCGAGGCATGGCGCATCTGTCCACGCTGAGCAGGACCTGAGGCCACTGCATGCATGCACATGTATATTGCACAACCGTTTCTTCCAGGCCAAAAACCAGAGAAACCAACCCATCATCCTTCTACCATCCCCGACCACCTGGGCATAACGGGCCCGGGTCAGTGCTCCCACAGAGAGGCTGGGGGATGGAGGGAGCCATCACCGACTGTAACGTGTCCGGTGATAATCAGGCTGGCAAGGATGCACGGAGCACAAAATCAGGCAGCGGGAGCACGCAGGCAGGGAGCCGGAAATAATTACCATGATACTGTAACCAGAAAATGCAAGGCCAAGCTATTTACCATACTAATTACTGTTTATCCCTGTTTATGGCTCCACATGACAGTGGGACTGGCGGCCTGATCGGAGGTGTAAACGCTTAAAGGAACAAGCTCTGGATATCACAATTAGAAGCCAGGTTGATAGAAAGCCTCTGTTGAGCCAAGGATATGGAGACAGGAGCCACACATCCCTCTCTCTCGCTGCGTGCTGAAGGGAAGGCCCAGCTGGCCCGAGCAGGGCACAGTTATGGGGAAGTGCCCAGAGTCCGTTGCAGGCTATTTATCTGCTAATGCATCACCGTGCCTTCAGCTCCCTCAGGTCTTTTTCTCCTACACTATTTCTCTTGGATGCTGCTACCAGATTAAAGATTTCCCCAAAGTGTTCCTTAATGTTCCTTCCTTTAAACTGCATCTGCTTCAACAAAATAAGGTAGACTTTTTCTCTTATTAAAGCTGAGCTATTTTTTCAAGACACTTTTCCCACATCCTCTTTCAACAACTTTTTCTTTTCTTTTCATTTTTTCCAAACAGGTTCAGAGTAGAGGCACAGGGCAACAGGAAGGATGTGCTGGAAGGTGTCCCACTGTCACTAGCAAGGCGAGCATGGGGGTGAAGACTCACGTCCAAAGAAGGGCAACAAAGCTGGTGAAGGGTCTGGAGCACAACTCTTATGGGGAGCAGCTGAGAGAACTGAGACTGTTTAGTGTGGAGAAGAGAAGGCTCAGGGGAGACCTTATCACACTCTACAACTGCCTGAAAGGAGGCTGTGGGGAGGTGAGGGTTGGCCTCTTCTCCCAGGTGACAGCAACAGGACAAGAAGGAATGGCCTCAAGTTGTGCCAGGGAAGGTTCAGGTTAGATATTGGGAAAAATTTCTTCTCAGAAGGAGCGGTGCTGCAGTGGCACAGGCTGCCCAGGGAGGTGGTGGAGTCACCGTCCCTGGAGGTGTTCAAGAACCGTGTGGATGTGGCACTGAGGGACGTGGGTCAGTGGGCATGGTGGGGGTGGGTGGGCAGTTGGGCTGGGTGATCTTAGAGGTCTTTTCCAACCTTCATGATTCTGTGATTCTACGATTCTAAGGATGAAGCAGCAGTCACTGCTCTGAACCCCAGCCCTCTGGTGTGGTGCCCTGCTGGGATGTCCTGCCCAGGAGCAGCAGGACATCTTCTGCTGGCCTTATCCCTACCTGCTGCAAAGCCTCCTTGACAACAGCCAGAGACATCCAAAGTACTTCCTCTTTTTTCCTTCTTTTATTTTACTCTAGGCTATGCCCTGGGTGCCATTCCATCCTTGCCTTCCTTCCTTGGTGGGAAGGCAGCAGCAGCAACCACAATCAGGAAACAAGACTAGCATAGGGAAACATAAAAAGAAAAGAAAATAAAGCAGTGGAGGCCCCAGTCAGCCCTGTACCTCCCCTTCACAACACCTCACCAGATGCTTTCATGGATCTGGGCATGTCCTGTTCACTTCTACCGAAGATGTGATATATGAAAACCCTTGGGAGAGAGCAGCTTTCCAGTCTGGAGCATCTGCCTCCCCGACTGCATCAGATGTGTCAGAGCAGCATTTCATTTACCTTTTCCAGTAATTTTTATCCATCTGGTTATTAATGAGGAAGTTTAACCCACTCCTGGGCAAATCTGTGAACAACAAGAAGGAAACGGTCTGTAAGAGGAACAAACGTAAAGAGAGGTGGACTGCAAGCAGGCACCCAGTCTTGGGGGCAGGTTCTAGGCACAGCCAAGGCCACAGCACCACTGCCTATCTGGGCAAGGCATTTAATTCCCTTTGGACAAAAACTCATAAAATCCCCTCAAGTCTGTTCTTCTAATAATCTTTGTCTGTCTCCTCAATTCCCTCCCCTGGTAGCTTGAAGGATGCCCAAGTCTGCCCAGGCTTTCATGCATCGTCCTCATAATAACCACTGCACAGAAGGATGCCACAACACAACCCTCACGGCCTAGGCATAGGGTGCCATCACAAACGTAATATAAACATTTGAAGGAGAAAAAAAATACACCCTGCCTCACTCTGTTCCTTCTTCCCCATAACACAGAGAGCTGTTCTCCCAGCATGATCCTACTCCAGTGCCTCAGTGCTGGGAGATCCGTGCCACCTGCTGCGGCCACAGAGCCAAGTGCCCAAATAATGGCATTTGTTCCCAATGCCCGTGCGCATCTTGCAGGCTCAGCACAGCTGGCTTAATAGGCAATCTGCTGGGAGGCAGCCTGGGGAGGAGAGGGAGAGGGAAAGAGAGGAGCTCAGGGGAACACAAGCCAAAGGGAAAGAGAGCAAGGTGAATAGGAGCCCACAGAACAGCAAATAGCATTGCCCAGCAGCACGGTGTCTGAATTGGCTGTGACAGGCAGGCCCTCTCTGCACCTGGGATTCAAGCGCAAGCTTATTTTCCTGGTTGCTTAGCAAGACAATGAGTCCTGACTACCTGTCAGCCCTCACCAGCAAGATGTCACCAGCAGAAAAGGGGCCCCAGGTGTTGCCGGCCGGCACAGCTGACACAGGTGTGATGATTCAGGTCACGGGTGGCACTTCCCAGAGATGGGCAGTGAGGAGCAGAGCAGGGGCAAAAAGCTAGAAGTGAGCAATGACTGAAAGCAGAGAGTCAAAACGATGCTCTGGCCAGGACCCCTGGCGGTTCCAAGGCTATGCTCCCCTCAGACTGATGCTGGGGGGCAACCCCCAAGGTGAGGGGATGCCAGTGGGTCGTTTGGGGCTATCTCCTCAGCGAGGAGCAGTGCAGGTCACCCCACATCTCTGGGTGAGATGCCCATTCAGGAGCCTGCTGCTCTGCTCTTCTGCGCACCCATCCCAATATGCCTGCAGGGACAGAGGTGCCACCTGCACTTCTCCATCCTCCTGTGCCTCGTCCCTGGCACGTTCCCATCCCAGCTGCCACAGGCCAGGTGACTGCTGACAGCTGAACACTGCCGCTTTCTCTGGTTTAAAAAAAAAAAAAAAAAAAGTAATTGAAATTTAATTCACTCAATGGCCAAGCAACATGGGAGGCTGTGTGAAAATCAGCTAGTATTGGCTCAGGTGCCGGCAGGAAAGAGCTTGAACCAGAAGAACGGTGAGAAGCCTGGGTGGAGCTAAGGGAGATCCCTACAGGAGATTTTGGGTTGGGGGCTCCGGAGCCCATAAACTTCTGCCGGAGGAGGGAACAAACTGAGGCTCGCAGGGTAGCCACACAACTGTTACCTTTGGCCCTGCTGGCTACTGCCATGCTCTGGGAAGATGGTGAACATTCAGTGAAGAGTATTTTTTTAAGATCTCCTGAAAATGGCAAGGGAAATTCCACTGTCAATTAAGAAAGACAGAAAGCTCTGATGTCTCTGCTAGAGGGCTCAGCATCTCTGCTACAGTTACCATCAGAGGACCTCACCTGGGAAAGGCAAGCTCTGGGATGAGATGCTGCAATACCAACCCATCAGGCGCGGATGACACTCGCTGGCTGCTTTCACACAGCATCGCAGAAGCACGTGATGGCATCAAGGGACTGCATGGGGTCAGCTAATCTCTCTGTCTCCCCCAAATCAATGACACAGAAGCCACCCCTTGCTGATGTTAGCATATCTTCACCAACAGCTCAGACCTCAACTCGCGTCTGGGCAATCCACACCTGTGCTTCCCTACCTGCAGCTTTTCCTGATGTCTCCTCTAACAATCCTCTGGCAACAGCAAGATGAGGAATCAGAGGACTTTGTGAACCTCTTAACAGGGCTGGGAAGCCAGAAATCAGACTGCAGTCCCATCTTCCCTGCCCAGCTGTCAGTGTGGTTTGGGAATTAACTCATCATGCTTTATGTATCATCAAAACTGTTACATTTTCAGTCAACAGCCAAAACAGAGATGCACATTTTTCCCCAGCAAAATTTCCTCAGTCATATCCCAGTCTCTCTCAACATCTGCTTCCACCCAGCATCCTAAAACTCCTTCACTTGACTCTGGAACAGGAGGGAGACCAGCTCCAGGGGTCCCGGCAGTACTCAGTGAAGGGAGAAGGAAGGCACTAAGTCACAACATCTTGATGTGCAAAGAAAGCAGGGGAAGGAGCAGGGTCCCAAGAAGGTGTTATGGGGAAGATTACTCACTCTGTGTCAAGGATGGTTGACCAGGGGAACTCACCGCTGCAGGACATTGCCAACACAGACAGCTCAACCAGATGTTTACCTGGAGGTGTGTGGCTCTAAAAGCATAGGCAGCAATTAAATCTTCTGGTAATCATAGAATCACAGAACGGATTGGGTTGGAAGGGACCTTAAAGCCCACCCAGTTCCAATCCCCCTGCTGTGAGCAGGGCTGCCACCCACCAGATCAGACAGCCCAGGGCACATCCAACATCCCCTTGAACATCTCCAGGGATGGGGCATCCACAGCTTCTCTGGGCAGCTGTGCCATGGCCTCACCGCCCTCTGAGTAAAGGATTTCTTCCTAATATCTAACCTAAATTTCCCCCTTTTAGTTTAAAGCCATTTCCCCTTGTACTATCCTATCGATAAGTGGGAGAGCATTGCAGGGCTTTCATGGCGAAGCGTGAGAGTCATTAAGGACCTTCTCTTCCTCCTTCCCAGCCAGCCACCTCACAAGAAGCATGACATGCTTCTTGACATGACAGAAAGAAAGAAAGCTCTGATGTCTCTGCTAGGGGGCTCAGCATCTCTGCTACGGTTACCATCAAAGGACCTCACCATGTCTTTCATGACATGGGTAAAAGGAGAAGGATTTACTTCCTTCTAAAAGACCTGTGTACTTGATCTCCTACTTCCCTGGGAGCTGCTCACTGGCCTATCCATGTAGTGGCTTGCCCTGTTAACACAACTTTAGGGAGAACCTCAGTGATGCCCCACACTCACTAGTGGGAAGATAGCACGGTTCCTGGTGAAGGGCACTGTGATTTCCATCACCTGGAGGCATTTGAGAGGAATTCAAAGAGAAATGCATAGTCCCACCTATCCCAATTCCCCACCCTCAAGTTCCAGTTGCCATGGCAATGGCACTGACAATTTCAATGCATAAACCCAAATTTGCATTTTAATGGGACATAATTAGAATGCTGAGATAAATGATTCTTCCTCCCTAAAAGGTAACATAAACGCCACATCTCACAAATACGCTACACCAGCAAGTATTGCACATACCCAGATAGGGTCTATACATCGCTGGGATGTATGAGCTGGGAAGTTGCTTTCAGGTTCTTTGTGCCTAACGGGGAACTTTTGTATCTGCAGCACAAAACCATGATTTCCAGAGTGAAACAACAGATTTTCCAGATGCCCACTACAAATGGACCACACCACCCCCTGGCCTCTGTTGCGCAGCGCCATGCTTTCATTTCCAAGTCCCAGCGGGGTCAGGCTGTATCTGAACTCAGAAATTCTCCGAGTCCCGGCAGCTCTCAGGGACCCAGCAGCAGGGACGATTTCCCAGAGCAGATGAAAAACTCATCCCTCTCTGAATGTCCTAATATCTTTATTTTTTTGTAGCTAGGTTTGTAGTGAAATGTGCTCTCGCTTGGTTGTCTGCAATATGCCCAAGAGTTTCTTCTCCAGCTCTTGGATCAGGAAAGGAGTACTGTGATAGCACCTGTCCCATGCTGTCAGCAGAGAGGCCAAGGAGTTATGAGAGGGCATAAGGAGATCTTTTTAAACAGGAAATGTTTCTGAGACATCTTCCTTTACGCCAGCAACAGGCAGGGAAGGGGAATGGAGGGAGGAGAATCTATTCTTCACCAAACAGGAAAGCAGAAAATGAATTTCTCCTGCCCTTGATGCAAACTAAATTCAAAGCAGGCAGCTGGCAGGAGTAAATAGAGACAGAAGAGAGAAAGAAGAAAAATGAATTAAAAAATAAAAAAGGAGAGAAAGGGAGAAAAGCAAACAAGTGCATTATAAAAACTGCAAACCGCCTGGAAATTTCATTTGGCTTTTCAATTGGGAAGCGACATGATGTCTGCTTGAGAGGGGGCAATCACATCTGGGAGAGGCTGAAAGCAGCCACAGCCCAGCACTGCTCACCCCAGCCCCACAGGGTCTGCCTGCCCTCGGGGGAAGCAAGCAGCTCTGCCAAGAAGGGGAGGGCATGGACCCACCCCAGCCTGAGCCACCTGCCTGGGATACAGAAGCAAAGCCCAAAACACCAACAGGAAAGTGCTAATTAGTGTTGGTTGCAGTATTACGCAAGTGTCTGCTGAGCTGGCCCTGGATGGTGCAAAAGCATTAACAGGAGCCTGGGAGGGACAAAGGATCCAGAATATACAAGTCCAGGGGACTTGGATTCATCTGAAGAGCAAAGCCCCAACAAGCTCGTGGCATCCATGGAGCCAGGAGCAGGAGGAGGGCAGTGCTGGGATATTACAAGCAAGCACCAATAGCTCCTACCAAACAGGCTGTACACCCTGAGGGTCCACATCCAATCCCTCCCACAGCCTCTATAGCACTGATGTATGTCTATGTAAATGCATACGCTCCAGTAACACACAGACGTGCGTGTTTACCCATAGCCATCCAAATCCCACACAGTGAATTGCCTGCACACCATCAGTGCAGATGTGTGGTGAGGAACTCATGCACTGTATACCCCGAGCATGGTTCCCACACATGTGTACACACACAGGTAGAAATTCGCAGGGACATGCAAATAGATTCTCCTAAAGACCGTTTGTCACAGACACCACAGTTCATGGGGCACTTATCAGCCAGTTCCTTTCCCCTACAACACCGCTTACAAGAGGGACCCCTCAGAGGACACAGATATCATTGCAAGGTCCAGTTCTCGACACAAAGCTTTAGGAAGGCAACAAATAGCAGAGAACAGGGGCCACGAGGTTAAACCATCCCAGGCAGGAAAGGGCAGAGCTGCTACTTCCACTTTAACATTTTGCTGAGTCCAGAGGGAGAAGGAAAGGAGTAAGGGAAAAGTAGAGAGAAAGATAGAGCTACCCTTATAATGTAGAGGAACTCAAGTGCAGGGAGTCAAGAACAAAAGATAAAAGGTCAGGCTGAGCTGTCGTCCTCCCAGAAATCACTGACCCCAGTTGGAGGGACACAGGCAACAAAATGCAAACGAGAGAAAACAAAAGAAGGGAAGAAAGAAATAAAATGGAGGTGGAGGTATTTTATTTAATAAAATAAAACACCAAGGGAAGAAGATACAACAGCATGTGCCACAATCCTCTCCTTGCAGCCCTGCTGAGCCACGGCCATTTGCAGCAGGGAGCTGTGCTGCAGCCAGGGCAGGGAGGAGGCCTCACAAGGCACGCAGGGATGGCGGGTGGCATATGGGGACAGTGAACAGTGATCTAGGGCTGAGCACGAGCAAGGGACCTGCTGCCAAACCTGTATCACGACCAGCAGGAGATGAGCACTCCTGAAAAGAAAGTCACGGTGGCTGATTCATGCTGACTCACACACAGGTACGGGGGGGTGTTCAAAGGAGGTATTATGGAGCTGTGCTCCAAAAAACCCTCCTGCACCTTGCTAGTTCTGTGCCCAAAATTTGGCAAGGTTGGGTAAAACCTCCAGCAACTCAACATTTGCCCTGGAAACTTCTATGCCCTTGTCCTGTTCCTGGCAGGGCCTTCCTAGAGCTCAGCTCCCACCTCAGCACCCAGCTCGCCCGAGGCAGGTGAAACCCAGCCTCACAGTGACATCTAGTGAGGAGAGACCTTGTGGCACCACTGAGCAGCGCTGGAAATTGTAGCCTGGCCTGTCTGCCCTCCCTTCCTGCTGCTTAGCCCCCCTGGACACCAGACAGGACAGAGCAGCTGTGGCCATGGAGCAGAAGGCAGCCTGAGCCAGGGGATCCACTGTGGTGAGATGAAGGGTTCCCAGTATCCAGCACCTCCAGGGCTGCCCTTGCCCACAGATGAGTAAGGGTCCTCCAGGAACATGCTGGGGGATTTAAAATGTTTTTTAAAAGAGCATGTGGGTGCCAGGAGCTCCTTAGAGATGCCTTTCCCCATCCCATAGGTCAGTAACACTCAGTGCAGGAGAGCTGGATGGAGAGGGAAAGAAAGGAGCAAGAGAAAGGAAGGGATGAGAGGAGAAAGCCAGCATGTAATTTAGAGGGACTCAAGTGCCGGGAGTCACAAACAAATGGTAGAAGGTCAGGTTGAACTGTCACTCTCCCACGGCCTCAGAAACTGCTGATCCTGGTTGGAGAGGGCAAGAGAGAGAAAGCAGTCAAGGAGACAGGGAAGGACTAAATACACTACTAGAGAGAGAGAGCAAAGGAAGGAAAGAAATAGATAAAATGGAGGAGGAAAAATGACAAAAGTATGGTGAAGGAAGGGAGAGAGGAGTCTGGCACCATGCTGATAAACGCAGCCACAGAACTGAACATCTTGATCCAGACAAGCATCACATACAATTCTGTGTGGTTTTGAGCAATTCTGATGGGGGAAAAAAAAAAGACACGGACTAGGAAACCACAAAGTGTGCATTGTGGCAACAAGCAGCCAGCTGCCCTGCTGCTTGCAGCTGAATCCACGATGCTGCCTTGCTCTCAGTCCTCACCTCAGTGACAACCAGGGATGCTTTTTCCTGCTGTCCCCAAGTGGTCCCTCCCAAGCCTGAAGGGAGGCTAGAGAACAGGAGGGGGCATGACAAACCTTCAGCCAGTGAATCTGTATGGGGAGATCAGATGGGTGCCAGCAGAGGACGGAGCAGGCAGGAGCTGTGGCAGCCACCAATGCTCCAACAGCCCCACTCTGCATCAAGCAGCAGAGACATCAGCTAACAAGGCCTGCCTAAGGCAGCAAAAGCCTGTGACAGCCCCAGCCCATCTCCTGTCTGTCTCCAAACCCTTAATGGTAGGTGACAAGCATAACTAGCTAAACTTCACTGCATCCAGAGCCAGCTCTGGGGCTTGTAAACATTTTAGGGCCCTGGAGCAGAGAGGCTGGGAACAAAACACAGAGCCTTCCACCTCTTTGTCGCTGCTCTGAAAGCAGCCACATTCAACAATGAATGACAGTTCCCAATTTCACACCTGCACAGCATGAGAGTACTTAAGAATGCTCAGCTGTAATACTCTTTACATGGGAGGTCATTATTTCCATTGTGATCCTGGATAAAATGCATCCTTCCCAGAAGAAACTAAACTTTGTTTTACCAAAGGCTACGATATTGACAGAATTGAGGGCTACAGTCTTTTTGGAAATCTCTCTAGTTAAATAATCTGTTTTACACTCCATACTTTGTTTCAAAATCCCTGTTTCGATTTCTATCCATTCACTGTGTACTCAACAGGGGAATATTTGAGGGGGGTGTATTTCCCAGATTTTGGCATGGAATACCTAAAGTTCTGAATAAAATACAAAAGAAAGCTAGGAAGAGCAAATCAAACAATGTAAGGGAGGAATAAAGAGCTAAATTGAAAGCCAAAGGTGACACAAAAGTAAAAGTTCAAGATCCTTCTACTACTTCCTTCCTTTCCTGACATTGAAGGGTAGTGGTGGGAAGGAGAGAGGGAAACTGCTCCCCTCCAGCTGCAGATCTGTTTGACCGTTTCCATTATAGCAGGTGTGCAACAGCAGCAGATGTCCCTCAGAGGAGATTTTTACCTCCAAGTAAAGATAAAGAGTATGACAGTACTGGAAGTTCAGATATTTTTGTGATTCTGGATGCAAAATCCCATGATTTCTGACCACAGAAAGACTTGTGACACCAACTCTTAATTACATGCAAGATTTACTAACAAAATGCTTTCTTCTGGTATTCTAAGTCCCAGGGACATGTATGTTTTTTTCCAAATTTAAAATTTGTGTTCTTAAAGACATTACTCGTCTATGAAGTTGGTTCTTTTTTAGTAAAGCTGTAAGATGTCATGCTTGCTATCTTCCCATTTGGAGCCAAAAAGCAGCACATGGAGAAAAAGGGTACGTTTTGGATGAAGTCCCCACATCGTCGTTCAGATGATCTAGCTTGAACATATCCTGTCTATTTTGTGAGTTGCTTAATCTTCGTGCCTCCTTACCTCATTTGCATAGGAGGATAATAACTCTGTCTTGTGCAGGGGCAGAGTTCATTTCTTACTACAGCATCCAGTAGAGTGGGAAGCTGATTCAGTCCCAGCCTGAGCCAACATTGTTTGCAGAAGCTGTGCAATGCAGAGCCAGTTTCCTGGTGACCTGGAAACGGATGAGAAGTGCATTGAAGAGGCAGGTATCTGCACTGGATTAAAATAAAATAATATAAAATCAGAATAAAAGACTTTCTATCCATCTGCAGTAACTACAAACTTGACCGTGCAAGGATATGAATCAAGGCATTGTCCAGCACTTGTTCGAAATCAGTAGGCCAGAAAGCCAAGCCACTTTTCAAAGGCATGTCACACAGTTAAAGCACAAAGGTTCCTACGTACTTGAGGCACAGGGCAGGCAGTGATCCATGGATCTTTGTAGGAACAGTGACCGCAACACAAACTCCTTGAGGTTGGCAAACACAGATAAATATTAATGACAGCAGCTCTGAATAAGGCATCATAAAGCATTGCTGTTCAAGAGAAAACACAGAACACTGGATGTGGTGAAACTGGACAGCTGTCTAAAGCAAAGTACATTCCATGACCCACATGTGAAGGAATATGCAAAGGTGGAAATCTGTTATAAATCAACTTGAAAATCAGTTTGTTCCATTTTGAAAGAAAAAAATACAGATATATGTGTCAGTACGAACAATACCAAGTATTTAAACATCAGGCTTCCATCTCCCAAAGTTGTAAGAATGTTCAAAAAACAGTCCTAACCTAAATGAATCTTTGTGACTGTTGTATTTTCCTTCTAACGCTGCTCTCAGCTTCTGTTTTCTAACATTCTTCAGAATATTCCCTCAAGCTGAGGCTCCTAGGTAACCCCTCAAATCCACAAGCTGAAACACAAAAAAGAACAAACAAACAGCTATTATGAACTGTCACAGAATAACCATGAATATTACTGATGCCTTTGTCACCACAGAGTACAAAATAATAAGGTGGCACAGGCCGAATGTATGATAATCTCAAACATCTTCCAAAGCCTAAAATAATACAAGGAAAAACAGTCACTCCGAGATGAACCAGAAACTTTATCGTCATACCCAAACAAGGAAATGTTCCACTTTTCAATGCCGTGAGAAATAAAGTAGGAAGTAAAATGATAATAGTCACATAAGGAAGTTACTTAAAACATCAACTGATCTGGATGCTGAGTTATTTGAAATTGAAAAGCCAGCCAGCTCACAGGTAACCACTGAGGCATGAAATTCAAAGAAAGCTATAAAACACGAACATTAGCAGCAGAAAGCTTTCTAAGACAGCTTAACTCTCAGAAGCAAAGTCATTCTCCATCTGAAAGGCAGCGCCTGTGGTTTTTGCCATCACAAGTTAGATTACTCAGGCTCTAAGACAGCAATTTATTTGGATGTTGTACATTTAAATGAATACCATTTGACATTCATTCTGTCCCCAAAGTGTTCCAAAGAGCTAACTGCACTGATTTTTGAGGGATTACAAAGTGATGAAGTTTTCTTGGATGAAATTTTAATTTGAGCAGAGACCTTAAAGAGTACAATAAAATACCGATTTATTTATTTATTTATTTTACTGACATATGCACAGAGTCTCCTAACATCAAATTTTTAAAAGTACATACCAGTCAGGAAAAAGCTATTTGTAGGGGCTGCTCATCTGCTCTCAAAAGTGAGAGTTAAATGTACGTAGCATGGTGAAGAAAGGAACATATCCTCACTGTGAGAGTGATAAACCCATGGAAGCTCCCACAAAGAAAATACAGCATATTGTATGCTGCGCTCAGCACAAAGTAGATTTATCAAAAACAGGTTAGAGGACTTAATCTAACATTAGAGGAAATGTTACGATTCGTGACATACGGGAGATGAGATTATGTGATCCAAATGCTGGATCCAACGTGATCCAAATCCAATTCTACATCTGTACAGGTTTGAAGGAACATACAACACACAAACAAAATCCCATTTGTATGAGGAAATTATTGTACATTCCCAATACAAGACAATAAACTGACCTTGTTTAGCACTTCAGGAAAAAGGTGTAAGCATAATTCTCCACTGCAGCCAAAGAGTAAGGGAAAAATCTGCTTCGGAGACTGCAGGAGCATGGTAGGTATTAGCTGTACCAAAGCCACCCAGAGACATGACAAACGCTATTATCACCGTGTCTGCCAAGACCAAGCATAGCTGAAGCCAGAATGCAGTTAGGAAAAACATTAATGATCATCCTCTGAGAAAGGCTGCCACATCCTATTAAAAGAAGTCCAAGAAATATGATGTATTAACAATAGGTACATGCTTTCGTGAAGCGTTAAAAAATGTGTGGCCCATGTTGGGTGGTGATCTTAGCATAGTTCCAGGGCAACAACAGAGAGAAACCCGAGGAACACATCCCACCAGCAAGCATGCATCTATTTAACTTCTTGGTGCAGTGACTAGCTCCAAAAGCCTGACCAGACTCCAACGCAGGAGACTGTGAATGCAGTTAAAGAAAATGTCTTGCCTTCCTTCTTCAGCAAAACGACCCCTGTGTGCTCATTAAATTTTATTCTGCAGGTAACCGCAGGCTAAAATCGTAGCAGGTCGGCACTCAACCTTGCCGGTCAAAGGAGGAGTTGTCTGCATTAAAGTTGCTTGCTATTGAAGGTATTTAATAAGAAGGGAGTCAGATTTTCTGGGAGACCTACATAATTGAGAGCGTTATTAATTGGCGTAGCAGAAATAGGAATACAATAGTGTTTCCAGTGGTTTACTTTTGAGGTAGAAAGGGGCAGATATTTTCCAATAACGAGATAATAAATCAGTGCAGCTTGTGGCACAGTAATTTGTTAAATCTGAACATGTTTAGCAGTGTTGGTAATGACGTTTTTGCATCAGGTGGCCTCGTAAGACATTTATGAGGTTACACTGTTTTGACACCTCACACATGTAATGGTCTACCAGGTGAGCCTGATAAGTGATGTAAATGGAGGGTTTAACCAATACAAAAAGCTGTTTTAAATACATTCTGTGATACATAACTACAAACAGCTTACAAAGAGCCTGTGATTGTATTTTAGGAGCTAAAAGAGAATGTTTGACAGGTATTTTTGGAAATGCTTTCCCCACAGTAATATCACTGGCAGCTATCCTTTATCTCACTCTGACCAAAATAAGCCATTCTGAATACACAAACGGGGACAAATATTTTGGAGGCTAGAACGCTCTCTTATTTTAGCAATAGGCTATTCAATCACTTCTTGTCCAGTTTCTGCTTTTCAAACATGCAACTGCCTCCTCATAAATTTGCTAACTTTCACGTTGATGGGAGGGACAAACCTGGCACAGAACTAGGAGCTGAGCAACCTCGGTCTTCATCAGCTTAGAAGAAGACAAGAAAATAGAGAAGCGTTTCACGCTTATGCACTCAGCAACTGCCCATCCTAATTAATAAAATAAATAAATAAATAAAGGTTTGGGTTACTGTGTAAGTGAAATGAAGAAACAGACCCAATAGCAAGGATTCCCACTGTTAAGCAGGCATTCTTTGCCAGCAGCATCAGGCAGCACTGGGGATAGCTCCACCACAAGTGCCGCTGCCCGTTACAGAATTCCGAGCTGATTATATTCTTACTGTTACATATTCATTATTTCTCTTAAAGATAATTAGCATATCTGCACCTAATCCGAAAAATGCTTTATAGTGTGTTCGGTCTCTTATTCTATGGTCTTTGCCATAATCTAGCGGCCTTTGCCGGCACTACAGTCCCCTTTTTCGTGGTCTTCTCTTCCTTGGGTGGTCTTTTGATAGTCTTCCTCACTTGTCCTTTGGATGAACTTCCCACATTGACACATGCTCAGTAGGTAGATGCTCACTGTAAGTGATTTATAGGTACCAAGATTGCGACTTTGCCCTGCTCAGCCATCTTGAACACCTGTTAGCCTTGAGTTGAGGATACATTGGACACCTTGCTTCTTTGTTTTGTCCACCCTTATCAGGGAGGCTCGCTCAAACCAGTCTTGCTTATCATTCCCACTGCACCCCTGCTGTGGTCGTTAATATCACAAACTAATTGCAAGTAAAGCACTCTGTTAGTAGCCATCTTAGCACACATACATACACTGTTTCTGTTAGTATCTAACTCAGCACACATACACTGTACAAGCAACCAAACCAGGGCCAAGGCCCTGCTTCATAAGGATAAAGATGAGTGAGAAGTGACATGCTGAACAGGCAGTAAACGGAGTAAATGGTTAATGTTTCCCAGGAAGGAGGACCAGGTCACTCATGTCCAGAAAGACGCATTAGCACCATCACAACAAAAATACTGACACAGGACACCACGAACCATCCAGTGAGAGCTTCGGAAGGGACCTAACAATAAAAAGATCAGCGCTGAGGTGACACCTGCAGGGGCTGGAGACCAACCTGCAGGGGATGGACGCCTGCTAACAAAGCCCGGTTCCAGTGCTGTCAGCCACCACGGGAGACACCGCGTATCGCTCCCTCCCCACAGGGCATCATCTCGGGGACAAGGAGCCTCTCCCCTCCTCCTCCAGCACCAGCTTGTTACTGCCAACGCTGGCTATAACTGAATCAGCTTTATTCAGATGATAGCTAAAATTAGCGGATATTAGCATCAAGTCTCCAGAGAGGCAAAAACGGGGGAGGGAAGCTTTAAATAAACAGACTGAAGTAATGCTGAATAATAGATGAAATTAACAGTCGAGTGAAACTCCGCGCCTGAGGAGTTCGGCATAGAGTTAAAGCTGATTTTTGGGGCCTTGTCAAGACAAAACATGAAGGCCACGCTGGCCGTTCCCTCTCCTCTCATCCTGTAATTGTTACACCCCCTGTGACTACCACTGCAATGGCAGGAGCCCCACAGAGCCCCAGGGCAGAAGCTCCATGAGGCTGTACCACAGAGGGCCGGCTGCTGGGCCGCAAGCCGGACAGGCAGGAGAGAGGGAAGGGCCACCAGCGCTCTGGCCGTGCGCGAAGCTCGCCCAGGTCTGGCCCCAAACAACCTCCATTGAACATGGCGCCGCTCCCTCCGCGCATGCGCAACCGGCTGGGAGACAGACGGAAGCATGTCTATGCAGAGAACGGAAGTGGCTTCAGAGGAGGGCGGAAGCGCGGTGGCGAGCCGGAAGCAGGCGAGCGGCGGGGGTGTGCGGCATGTCGGCGGCGCTGCTGCGGCGGGGCCTAGAGCTGCTGGAGTCACCGGGTGGGCCCGAGGGGCCGGGAGCGGGGTAGGAGGGGGTTATCGCGATGTGCGGCTGTGGTAACCCCGCTCCTCTCCCCTTGCAGGGCGGAGGAAGGCCCCGCAGGGACTCCAGGGGGGGCGCGATGGCCCCAGGGCGGCGGGCGCTGCACGGCGGAGGAAGGCGGCGCCGGGGCCTGGGAAGAACAAAGCCACCATCAAGGGCAGAGTTGTGAAGTCGGCGATAGGTGAGCCCGGCCCGGGGCGGCTTTGCCACTTCCTGTACGCTCTCCCCGAATCCCCTCGTGCTGTCCCACAGCCCCTGCCCCGATCGCTTGTGTCCGTCCCTCCCCATCCTCCGGGTCACAGAATCACAGAATTGCAGGGGTTGGAAGGGACCTCGAGAGATCATCGAGTCCACCCCCCCTGCCAGAGCAGGTTCCCTACAGCAGGTTGCACAGGTAGGCGTCCAGACGGGTCTTGAATATCTCCAGGGAAGGAGACTCCACAACCTCCCTGGGCAGCCTGTTCCAGTGCTCCGTCACCCGCACCGTGAAGAAGTTCTTCCGCATGGTGGTGCGGAACTTCCTGTGCTCCAGCTTAAGGCCATTGCCCCTTGTCCTGTCCCCACTGACCACCGAAAAGAGGTTCCCCACCTCCATTTGCCTCCCGCAACTAAGATACTTATAAACATGGATCAGGTCCCCTCTCAGCCTTCTTTTCTCCAGGCTGAATAGACCCAGCTTACTGAGCCTCTCCTCATAGGGGAGATGCTCCAGGCCCTTTATCATCTTTGTGGCCCTCCGCTGCACTCTTTCCAGGAGGTCCCTGTCTTTCTTATACAGGGGAGCCCAGAACTGGATACAGTACTCCAGCTGAGGCCTGACCAGGGCAGAGTAGAGGGGGAGGATCACCTCCCTCGACCTGCTGGCAATACTCTTTTTAATGCACCCTAGGATCCCATTGGCCTTCTTAGCCACCAGGGCACACTGCTGGCTCATGGCCAACCTGTCATCTACCAGGGTCCCTCTGTGGTGCCCCATAGCACAGCCTGATCCACGGGAGCACCCATCCCTGAGGCGTGCTGCCTCCTCCTGCGGACTGTGGCAGTCCTCAGGTGCTGCTGGGGCAGGCAGCTAATGTGTTTTGTCCCCCTGTGCTCTGACCTAGAGGAGTACCACAAGAAGAAGGCCGTGAATCACCTGAGGGCCAATCTGCGGTACATGACGAGCAGACGATGCACTGCTGACAAAGCCATCACCCAACAAGTAAGGCTGTCACTTCTGCCTTCCCCTGAGGAGCACAGATGAGTGGGAAGCATCCCTGGATCTTCCAGCTTAGGCACTGTGGGAAAGAGTTAAGTTTCTGCCTGGTAGCAGCCTTGAGGAATTTCTGTGCTCAAGGGAAACAACTTACCCAGCTTTAAACTTTTGTTGCTACTTTGTTCAGAGAGTAGTTAAAATCTGGTAACTGTTACCTTCTTAGTTACTGAAGGTATTTCATAGTTTCAGCTGGCAAAGAAGCTCCCCTTTCAGACTTCATTTTTGTTCTTTGAACTGTTCTATTTTGTAGCTAGGAGCTGTTTAGCAAGGAGCCAGACACCCTGCTGGCTCTCCCGGTAGGAATTGCATAGCCTCTTAAACGAGGTTTCTCATAACCTGAGGATTTAACCAATGGTCTTTCCTAAAAGATAGCCCCCACCAGGATTCGAAGGGGCAGATAGCTGACACCTCTTGACTCCTTGGCTGTTTTTATGAGAAGGAGACTTCTGCCTTAAACAAAGTGGTGTAGGCCAGTGTTTCTCAGCTTTGAGATTGTAGAAGGCAGTGATGGCATATTAGAAAATGCCAAGGGAATTCCACCAACATCTTGGGTTTTCTGGTTGTCTCTTGAAGAGATAGGACATAAGAAGGTCACAATTTCAGAAAGGTTTGAGTTGCAATCATTGTTTCAGTCTCAATGACAGTTGTCAGAGGGTAGTTTCCATACATGGCTCCAAATACTACCTGGGTGCTTGCTGTTGTCCCTGTGACCTGCTTTAATTACCATAAGTGATCACCTCTTGCTCTTCTATGGATGCATTCCAGGTATAGCAGGGTACTAGCAGAATAACAAGGTGTAATGAAAGCCCAAAACATCTCACGACTGCACTATTTCTTCATCCAATTATGCCATTTGTCTCACCTGGAGCTGGGGGCTCTGCTCTACATCCTTTCCTGCTCCCTTCAGCTCCTTCCTTGTGCTGCTGCTTCAACTTCCTTCTACTTCTCTCTCATCCTGCTGCTTCTTTCTAAGTTCCTGATCTGAGCTCTTCCCGGCTGCCCTTATTTAAGTCTGGGGCAACCCAGGCCCACCTCTTTCAGTCACAGGGGAAGCACAGGTGTGAACAGTTTGCCTGTTGCCCCCTGCCAACAACACCCCGTCACCAGGTGCTCAATTACCAGTTCAAGCTCTGACCTAACAGTTCCCCTGCACTCTGCCCTTTCACAGCCTGAACAGGGGATTGAGCATGGTTGGAAATAAGTTAACACAATTGTTGTTCATTGCAGTATCAATTACAAAGCATACGGCACATTTACAAGTCTGTCCAGATACATGAACTTTACAGTATCACATAAACACTCAGTCCCCAGGCCCAAAATATATCTTCAAATTCCAAATTCTCCAAACTCCCCCAATTCTTCTTCACACTCTGCAAATTCTCCAGCCTCCACAGCAATGCATCTCCAAAATGCCTCATAATATACGTGGCTGGGAACATCCAACAAGGAGTAGAATTCTCAACAGCTTTGGCTTCTACTCTCACCTCAGGGTCAGTTCCTCACTGAGGCAGTTGTGACCACCATTGTCCCACTTGCTCAGTTACAAAGCTTACAGCATATGTGCTAGTTCTGTTCAAGTACACAGACACCCTGTACAAGCTACAGCCTGCTTTTTTTTTCCTCATTTTTCCTACATCAGAACCTGGAGTTGCAGGTGTCTCAAACTGTCTGTTTCTGAGCTTATTTCCACCCCTTCACAGTGAAGATGCCATACACTGTTATCATCTTCAGCCCACGTACAGTAAAACAGATTAACCACTTTACACAACAATCTATGATCTATGGCTTTTCCTCCCTGTTTCCACCCCTTCAGATGCATAATTTCATACTATTTCTTCTCATACCATTTGCCATACAATTTCTCACCATGCTATTTCTTTCCATTCCATTTTCTTTTCTAGGCCCGCATTAGGCCATACTTGAAGTTTTTCATAACATTTTCTAACAGAGAAATTATAACGGTGATCTTTCTGGGCAGCAATACATTAAATCAGCTTCATCTTACTGAATTTCATAAGGCATATATAACCCAACACATTTCATACATTAATGACAGCAACCAAAAACAACTTCAAATTTTCTGTCTTCTGTTTTCTATTATCTCTCTTCTTATTTTCTCCTTTTCTCTATTTTCCCCTTCTTCTCCAGTTTTCTCCATATTCCTCCATTTTTTTCCCCCCTCTATTTTCTTTCCCTCTCTAAGTTCTTTTACCTGCTTCATCACTGGCCTCCGTGCTTCTATGTCCAACACCAAGTTTCCAAATCTTCCTAACACGTCCTAACACAGCACTAGTTGAGACCAAGATGCCTCATACAGGTGCTGCCTCTTATCAGGAAAGTAAGTCTTCAGGTCCTTATTTATGTACTTTATATGCTTTCCCTCTCCAGGGAGCTTAGTGTTCTGGACCTCCCATCATATTTAGCAATTTCATCAACTGTATCATTTTAATTGCCCAAATCACTTCTAGGCTGCAAGCATCCCAAAGGCTAGCAGGGTCACATACAGTAACTTTCATTTCCATGATCACACGCCCTTCTACATTTTATCTTCGCTCTTGCTTTCCCCATGCACAGTTTCTTACCCCGTTGACTACACCTAATAGGGCAGAAAAAGTTCCAAAACTCTTAACAGCTACACCATTTCTTTATCTTACTACACCATTTTTCTCATCTGGAGCTGGGGGCTCTGCTCCACATCATTTCCTGCTCCCCTCAGCTCCCTGCACTGCTGCTGCTTCTTTCCAAGTTCTTGATCTGTCTGAACTCTGCCTCGCTGGCCCTTATCTAAGTCTGAGGCAGCCCCGCCCAAGGTTCACCCTTTTCAGTCACAGGGGAGCACAGGTGTGAACAGTTTGCCTGTGCTCCCCTTGCCAACTACACCCCTTCACCAGGTGCTCAGTCATCAGTTCAAGCTCTGACCTAACAGTTCACCTGCACAAGGGTATGGCAGGTGAGCTTGAGAACTGCTGTTCTGTGATTTGGTGTAGATAGCGATGACTGTTATTTTTCTCCTTCTGTTGTCTGAAGGTTCTTACCCAGAACAGAGGTAGAAAGTCCAAAGATCAGCCTCCAGAGAAGAAGGAAAAGAAGAAGCCTGAGGGCACCGTCTTTACTGAGGAAGATTTCCGTAAATTTGAGAGAGAATACTTTGGAACCCTGTAAAGAACATGAAAGGGGCTCTTGCAGCTCCAGTCCATCTGCAATTGAGCGCTCAGAACACAAGACTGGGCACTTCAGTGTGTTTGAGACGGGACGTAGGAGATGTGCCGCTTTGACAGCAAATACTCTCGTATCAAATTTGCAGAGCAACTCCACCTGAGCAGAACTCGTTGCTCAAGCCATGGAGATTCTTTTGGCTTTGCAATTCATTCTTTATAATTACCTCCTTCCAGCCAGTATGTCTTGTGTTCTTGGTGCAGAAAGGTGCACCAATCCAAAACCAAATCTTGCTCCTCTTCCTCAGTAAGGCTTCTACTACCTGTCTCCAACTCAGTGGAGAAATGTTTTGGACAGCAGAAGTAAATTATCAAAAGGGAAGAATGCTTTAAAAGACTGTGAAACCTGAGTACCCCTGCAGTTTCTGTTATTATGACAGCATCTGTCAGGTTTTTTCTGTTATTGTAAAAACTTTGTATGTATTGTATGATTAAACAATCGTTGTTGGAGATGCTGCTTATCCTTGTCTTTGTGATAGTGATTGTTATGACTGGCTGTGATTGATGAAGGCAAACCAGGTCATTGTTCTCATCCAGGCATCCCTGCCACTAGGATGACTCAGCTGTGTGAATGGCCCTTCTCTGATTCATTTTTGCACATGTATTAATCTTCACTCTGCCATGCTCAGGCCTTCAGAGTGCAGGCTGGAACTGAGATGGCTCCTGTTTTGTCTGCTCAGTCTCCCCTCTCCAAGGAAGAGGTCACAAAGAGAAAGTTGTTTCTCTGATGCTTCAACCCAAGCCTTCCTACAGAGGCTGCAGCTGCCCTAGGAGGGCACTGCTGCTGGGTGCTACCAGCTCCTGTAGCCAGGAATGCTTGTGACCCAGAGGTTAGCACTCAGCAGGAAGATCAAATCATCTGAACCAGATGCTGGGCTGCTGGACTGCAGGGATATTTTTTGTATCAATCAGATTACTGCTAAATTCCCTGCTGCAACAAATAGCCGGCCCAGCAGGTGGGAGTGTTGTTCCAGACGATCTTCCTTTCTAAACTACTGCAAATGTGCTTTTTGGGAGCTCCTGCCTTTTCCCTAAGATGGGAAGAATGCTCCCTTTGGGGGAAAAAAAAAAAAAAAAAAGGATAAGGAGAAAGAAGTACTAATGCTTTGGTTAGACTCAGGAGTTAATTGTAAGTGGCTTGGCTCAGATGTTAGCAGAGGAGAGAATTTGGTGTCCCTTCCCTGCTCACTGATTATAATTCCTGCTGCATCCTGTTAAGTCTGTGCCGCCTGTGTTGTGTTCTTTCCATCTTGTCTGCGCGGAAGGGAAGGTCACCCAGATGTACAATGTCCAAACGGGGAAATAGTGAACATACTAAAGTTTGTGTTTTGGAAATTGAGTAACAGTGTGTGGGAGGGGATTTCTTGTAATCAGATCAGTTCAACTATCTGCAGCCAAAAGTGGTAAATAAAACCGTTCAAGGATCAGTTTCCCTTTGTTTCAGTTTGTTCCAACTCCTAAAATTGTGTAAAGTGGGAGACAACAACCGTGTGAAAAAGTAGTTGAGCACAATAGGTATGTCTTTTTATATAAGTGCACTCTATGTGCACTTTATGCTGGTTTCTGTGGTCATTAGCTCCTCTAACACACGTAGCTCTTTTTTGAGTTGTTGTAGAGCCTATTCAAAGCATGGAAAAGCTGGCCCTGCCATGGCATGACTTGAAAGGGGCAAATTTATGGGGTGTTACTTTGTGTCATACCCTCACCTCCAGCATTCAGCAGTTCCTTTGACCTTACAGAGGTCCTTCATGTCACCCCCTGCACCTCCTCTACCAGCTCCTACGCGCTCCTGTTTCTGTGGTGGTTCAGCTGTTGGGCCGCCTTCTGCAGCTTGGGGAAAGCCAAAACATCCTTTGTTGCTGCAGAAAGTAGTAGGGAAATGTGGTTCGTTGTGTTTGTACAAAACCCAGCTTGTTTGCTTGCAAACATAAGCAAATAGGGAAGTTGTTCTTTCAAAGTCAATAAGGAACTTTAAAGTAGGCCCCAGAGCAGTTTTCCCCAAGGGTAAGGGCATCCAGATATGTGGAATTTTGAAGTTGGACGGGAGATCTCATTACTGTCTGGAAAGACTATTAGGGCCAACACAAGTAATCAACATACTTGTGCCTATGTGCCAGGAGGCGTTGTACTCGCTTGAGAAGATAAAACCACCTGTCAGACTGGATTTTGCCAGTTGAAATCAAACTTGGCAGTACAGCCAACAGTATCCTCAACTACATCAAACTTTAGCTTGCAGGAGGAAGAAAAAACAAGCAGAAGCGAATGAGTGGCTCTAGATGAACCATCCTTGGAACAGCCAAAGATCTGGCATGACCTAGCCTTGATTTTTCCACCTTTCTCACAGAGCTGGAGGTCCAGGAAAGAAGAACAGCACTGCTCTAGGTAGATAGAGACATAAGCTGGCCCTGGAGGGGAATGTCTTCAAGCTAGAGGGGGACAGGGACCAGCCTGTTGCATGTACCTAGTGCTAAGGTAAAACTAAGGGTCTTCCCACACTCCCAACCATCTATATTATGGACTAGTCATGCTCAGAGCATGGCAGCTCCTAAACCCTGCTGGCACACCAGGCAGTGGCTATCTCAGAGCAGCACATACCACCTCCTCTCTGTTGCTCACAGCCAGGCTGTGCTGCCCCACAAAAGGGAAAAAGGGGATCAGGGAGGGAGCACCTTCCATAGTTTCTTCTCCTTGACCTCCAGTCTGGCTGGTTCCCACGCTGGGAGCTAAGATGCTGCATCCCGCAGCCCTCAGACCTGCTGGACAGCATTTCTCTCCCGTGCAGCTGCAACGCAGGGAGGCTGAGCTCATCGGGCTGCTGGCTCTCTTCCCAGCTCTGCGACACCGGCCGAGCATCCTGCAGCAGAAAATAGAGGTAGCTGAGCTGGGGAAGGGGGGGTGCCATCTTACAGCGCATCTCCACCCACACGCAGCAGGGAATCGAAATGGGAAAGAGCAGCTTTAATATAAATGCAAATACAAGCTCTGGAGCATTAATAATGTGGTAGAACCTTTCCAGGGAAGCGGTTTAGAGGAGGAAGAATAGTTCCCAGATGCTCAGTGTTGGATTTGTTTGTTGTGAGTAAGATTCACAAAGCTGGTTAATGACCTTCCTCTGCTATGTGAATGGAAAGCAAACAGAAAAACTTGTTTGGGCAGGTACAAGTGGCTCCAAGTTTCTGCTGTATCAGCAAGTCTGTGTTTTCACGGTGCAGAAAGCAGCAACAGCTAGTATCAGAATATAGACTTATCAGGAAGGAGGAGGATTGCAAGTATAGCCTAATAAAACGTGGTCACTCAGCACACCAATTTCTTCCCTCTGAAGTGACACAGCAAAAACAAGCCTGGCTGCAAATAGAATCATTAAGGTTGGAAAAGACGAATCAAGGTTGGAAAAGACCAAGGTAGCCCATCAAAGAAGACTTAAAATGCTGAAAAGGGCATAATTTGGAGGGGGAAAAACCATGTTTGGGAGAGGTCCTTTTGGAATCTCAATCCCTGGCTAGTTTTTCAGGACTGGCTTCCATTTCAATCTCGCTGATGAGCAACAGTGTCAGACCCACACCTACAGCACTGAACGCCTTGGGTAAGGGGCTGGTCACTGCGGTAAAGGGCGCACAGCCGCAGTGCCCTGAATAGCTCACAGAAAAAGGTAAAGCAAATGGAAGTTTCTCATTGCAAGACAAGAGGAACATTCAATTCAGCTAAAAATAAGGAACATTAAAGAAACCAAGCTGCCTAATGCCTGCTTACAGCTCCAAACCTGGAGCTCCAGCCAGAGCAGGCTGAAGGGTTAGGAGGTTTGAGACGGATTAAAGGTTTGCATGACTATCCATAGTGACATTAAATAGGATTAACAGTGCCAGCCACTAAGTGTTGGGGGCAGGGGGAATAGAAAGCACGAAGGTTGCTCTGCCTCGGGCTGCAGGGTGACATGCACCTTGTTCTGAACAAATCTGCTGCTGGCAGGGCTAACCAGGGATCTAGCCAAGCTGGCTGGTCCTGAGCAGCACCATTTGCATGCCAGAGAGCTCGTTTGTCTCCTCAGCTAACTTGTCATTAATGGAAGGGAGGGAGTAGGTGTCCTTCGGTTGTCCATGCACAGCATTGTCGATGCAGAGGAGCTAGGCTGACAGCAGGCAGTACAGAGCTCCAGAGGAGATTCTCTGTCCTATATAAATAAAGCTGACGTGGTTGCCGCACTTGGATCTTGCTCCCTACAATTTTTCTGAAGGGTGTGAACGCATAAAAGACAGAAAAAGGACAACTGAAGGAGAAATGAGAGGTATCTAACCATTACTTTGAGAACATACACCTTTATAATATGAAAATTGGAGCTTCTGGGTAGAGCCGGCCTCATTTTGTGGCCTGTGACACTGCATGAGTGCACTGAAAATAATGCAGAGCTGGGATACTTGAGCAGCTGAAGCAGTGCTGTCTAGGCCTAATCCTGCTGTTAATTTTCAGCCTAATTAAATGGCTTGAAGTGCTCCAACGGGAAAGTCAGCAGAGAAAGCTTTTTTGGCCCAGCAAGGGATGCTCATGGTGAGGCCCCAAGACTGGATTTGCACAGGAAATGAAGTGTGACAGGAGTGTTTGTGCTGATCTGCTATTCTGTGAACACATCAGAAAGACAGAGGAAGACGGGCTGTCTCAGAATTTGCTTGAATTGTGTTAAGAAAATGAGTATGCACAAGATGGCAGTTACAGCGAATAGGAAGGACAACATAGGTCTTGCTGTTCCTGAAGGCCCAAGTCCATGGAAAGATGAATTGGTGTTATTCTGACTGAAAATGTGTAAATCTCCCATCAAAAATGAAGGCTTTCTGAATTAGATTCAATAACTGGAGAAAAAGGGTGGCCATGGAGCAGAGAGGGCCGACATCTTGACACAGAGAATGTAGATGGATATGCCAAGAGCAGACACTGAACCATACCTATAAAAAAAGCTGAGGCGATACTTACAGAGGCTGTGGGAACACAAGCAAGATTAGGAGAGCATGTTTTTCAAGAGCCCCATGGCTGCTCTCTGGAGACAATGCAGCCTTGGGGCTGAGAGGCTGTGAAGGGACTGCCACCCCGAGACACGGCCACCATTTCCCTTCCACCGGCCCAGCTCAGCCGCGCTGCAGGAGCGCTCGTCTCCCAAAGGACAGCCTGTCCTTGCTGCTATTTCTGGGCTTTCTGCCAGGGCAAAAGCTCTTTGGAAGGCTTTGTCGTCATCCTGTCTTCACTCTCCAAAGCTGCAGCTGGGGGTTATTTTTGTGAGTGCGCTGCAGCAGTGCATCTGGCCCTTCTCACAGGCAAGTGGTAGAGTTGTCAGCGGCTGTGGTTTCCTCTTTTTGCTTGCAAAGAGAAGTACGAGCACCTGGGTCTCTCTAAATGCAGGGCAATGAGGAAGGTAGCTACAAATACTGAGCTTTTACAGGGTGCAGATTGGGGAAATTCCGCCATTTCCAAGTATGCAGGAAATCTGGCTTCCTCTGGGGGTCGGTAAAGCCTCTATTTCATGCACCAAAATCTATTTCCGGGCATGGTGTCACCCTGCACATAAACCACAAAGATTCAGTTGAAGCACATTTGTGCTGAGAGCCAGTGAGAAAAGGAAGATGGCTCCTGCAGTTTGCAAAACGTGACATCAGCCAGCAGGCAGGAGGCTGGCTGCTGCTTTCTCCCGTGGGCTGGGCTCTTAATGCGATGTTCCTATAAATGCTGAACTGAATACAGGGAGGAAGAGCCAACCCTAATCTGTAGCCAATGCAAAATCTTTACTAAGTATGGAAGCACCGTCATTTCAAGAGCTGTCGCATAAGGTTGCCATCTTGGCTGCCTCTGAGCCTCAGCAAGCACAAAGACAGCAGCTGCGGGTTTCTAGTTCCCCTGCAAGCAGCCCTACAAAAGGCACGTGTGGACACAGCAGAGCACAAAGCAGCATGGGTGCGTCACGCATTCCTCATCTCCTGCTCTCACTTTGATCTTCCCTCCCCAGAGTGATTTTAATTTGGTAAGATTGGAGCTGCATGCTTTCTGGAGAGCAGTAAAAACCAGAATCGTGTATTTATTGGCCACACACAAACTGCCTCCTCTGCCTGCAGAGCACAGCCTCAAAGAAAAACCCATTTAAGTCAGGGCTGAGTCACAGATGGCCTGGCCACGGTGGGTGTGAATATGCTGGTGCACAGTGGCCAGAGCACTTGCTCAGGAGGTGGGATGGGGAAGGTGATCCCATGAAGCTGGAGCTGCTCAAACAACAGGGAACTGGCTCATGAAACCCAAGGTGAGGGGCTTAGACACCGACAACACTTTTAATGTGCCACGAGCCTTAAACCCTAATGGGGAGGTCTTTTCCCTGGAAGCTGAAGAGCATCTAGGTTATGCCAAGCTTCAGCTGTAAGCAGGTCAGGTCACCACCAGGAGCCTGCTCCACTCAGCCCTCCCCGCCAGCAAGCTTCTGCCTGCTGCCAGCAGTACCTGCTTCATCCGCCTGCTGCAGGAGCCTTCATGCAGCAGGAAAGGACTAGGGCTCGAGGACTGCAGTCCCAGCTTGAGGATGTAAGGAGCTTAAGCAGCAGAATCCAGGACCCCACAAGGCTGCAACAAACAAGACGATTTTCTGTTGTAAGTAACATTAGAGATCTTCTCCCCCACCTCGCCCCAGAGCTGGTCCCGAAGCCATTGCACGGTGCGTGTGCAGCAGCCAGGCTGGGACGTGCAGCATGCTGGGTCAAGTCAGTGCAAGTGAGAAGGAATTATCGCTCCAGGAAAGGATGAGCACGTCCACATACCAAAGCTGCTTGCGGCAGGCCAAGCAGGGATTAAGGAGCCTGATGGTATCGCTAAATCTGGGTATCAGTGGCCAAGAAAAAAAATTAATAATCACACACAGTGATTATAAAGGGCACATCCCAAATCCTGAAGCTATTAGCAGGGTACAGCTGCGCTGACCACAGAGCTTACTGAATTTCAGAACCTCACAGAAAGAACTAGCCAAAAAAAAAAAAAATCTTTACGTTGCCACAGATGAAGGCACACTGATAAAATTAATGCCTACAGGCTGAAATTACCCTGCTGTGCAGGCTCTTACCTGCCATCTTCGCACTGTTTTTCTAGGGCGTAACAGATACCGTCACAGCACATTTTCCCAGCTGCACCTTCTCTCCCAACACCAGAATCAATTATCTCACATTCCACAGGCCCCAAAGACGATCCCTACCCTAGGAGCCAGGCTGCAGCCCACCAACCCCCACCCATACTCCCAGCACACAGGATGCTCCAGACACCGGTGTTTTCCTGCTGAATTGTCTAGCAAGTTTCATCTTCCAGCCCACATTCACAACCATGCACCTCACATGTTATACATCTTGCATCCTGTACCATTCCCCTCCATTAGAAAAGAATGTTCAAGTCTAACAAGCCCAGAAACCCACACAAAAACCTCACAACTTTTCCAAAACCCAGACTTCCACTCATCAGTGTACTTAGTTTTTCTACAGGCTCACATTATTAAATGTGATTATGCCTTCACTACTAAAGGTGCAAGTGTATCCCAGTTTGATCTCCTCCAGCTTAGAAGAAATTTGAAGTATATATTCATACCTATGCATTATAGCAAGTCACTTGAACCACCGTACAAGGAGTTAATGTGATTCACGTGCTACGTCAGTCCCCCATTGAGCGGAGCAGCATACTCCACACAGGCGAAGCCCTTGATAAGGTGGTACAAGCAATGCTCATCCCACAGATAACTCAGTTACCACACAGAATTGCAAGTTTACTATAAAATAATTTATTAGACATCATACACAGCATTAGCAACAAGCTTATATACATGCACATAAACACTACTGACTACCCTACTCAGGGACTCTAGCTCTTTTGACCTTGGCCTTCCGTACCTCCTCAATCAGATCTTTCAAGTACTGAATTTCCTTACTCAGGGAATCTGCTTTCTCCTTCAGGGCCTGATTCTTCTGTTCCAGATCTCTGCACTCCCCAGACAGCGCTTCCTGTTCTGCCCTCTTCTTCTGCCGGTAACGTGTGGCAGCTGTCTTATTCTGCTCCATCTTTTTCAGTTTCTTATCTATTTTCTTCTCTCCTTTCATCTTTGCTGACACTACCTTCTCAGCAGGGTGGTCATACGGTTTGGACCGCACAGAGCCACAGGTGGCATCTGCAGGGAATGGGTTGTCATTGGGGGATCCAAGTGAATTGGTAGGACTATGCTGGGGGGTTCCCAAGTAGGAGTCTGGGCTCATGCATATTCCACTATCATCAGAATGGTTCTCCTCCTCTTTCTCAGACTTGGTGATCACTACCACAAAGGTGGGGCCCTCCGGTTTTCTTTCTCCTTCCAGAACATCCACTTCACTACCTAGTTCTAAACTAAATGAATGGTCTGGAATAGAAGTCAGAGACCCTGGGGAGAGGGGGAAAGACCAGAGGGAAGCCAATGGGACCATGGGATCTGCTCCAATTGGAGATTCAGGGAGATTGGTGATTAATTCAGGTATCAGTGGAGGTTCTTTGTTGTGAAATTCCTGGGTGGTAGGGTTAAATAGGAGATCACACGTGTCTTCCAACGTGGCCATCAGCTCGTCTGGTGAGACGGTGGCTTCCAGATGTTCCATACCTAACAGGGCATCAAAATCAAATTCCTTCAGATCCATCTTCTCCACCATCCACTCCATGCCAGAGAAGGCATCCTCTAAACAAGGAAAAAAACACTATTCAGTAAACCAACACAAGTTTCTAGATACTAGGAATTCTAGAATCTCCCCCCACTAGTTTTACTGGCATGGAAGATCAACGCCCAGAATCTCCCTCACCACTAGTAGCAGAAGACTGCAGGGTACAATGTAGTTGTCAGCTGTTCCGACATTCCATCCCTCTTACTCTCCAAGAATTCTGGGCCACTTGAAACACACAACCAGTTTGTTACTTGTGACCTCTCCCAGGGTAGACTACTGTAACAGTTGGTATGTTATTAAAAGGGCAACACAAGTGTCACTTTACCATGTGCCAGTCCAGTAACCAGCAATTTGCTATTGTGTAACCAGTGCTGTAGGGATGCTTTCCAGGCCAGAGTACACATGCAATGTTACCTTTCCACTTCGGAGAGGATCTGCAGTTTTATTTTTTTGAATGGGAGTGTTACAACATTATGTGCCAGCACTGACACACTTCTGCAAATGAAGCAATATCTTACCCTGGCTGCTATCTATGGTGTTGCCTAAACTGTCCACAGCGAGCCAATTGGAGGAGACTGCCTTAGCCTTGTCGCTGGAGAACCCATGCGAACCGAGGGGCTCGGCCACCTCCAGGTAGTCATCGAGGAGTCCCAGACTTTCCTCAGCCACCGAACACGGCTGGCTGAAGGGGGATGACACCCCCAACAGCATCTCGTTGTTCAAGAGGCTCATATTGGTCAGGTTTTAGCGCTTTGACGTCGAAAGATGTAGACAAGGAGAAGGTTTTTTCGTCGACTACAGCAGTGCTGCTGTGCGGTGCCTTGAAAAACCTGCAAGACATTTTTCGGATCCATCATCAGTATGCGCTTCGCTGTCGGCAGCCCCAGGCTGCTCGGCTCCCTCAGGCCGGCGGTGGCCCCACCCCCGCGCCGTGACTCACGCCCACACGCCGGCAGCCGCGGCCATTTCGCGACGCCGCCGCCGCCCGCTCCCCGCCCCGCCCGCCGCCATTTTGTGCCGTGCCACGTTTCCACCTCGTGTCCCCGCGGCCGCCATCAGCGCTGTGGGGACGGGACGGAGCAGGGCAGGGCACCTTTCTGAGATACAGCCACTTATCCTGCGGGGATTTGGGCGAGAAACCCGGTTTCTAGGTGGGGTGAACCCCCCCCGACAAGTATTACACTACCGCTGACGGCTCGCTGAGAGCCCCAGGAGCCCCCGCGTACGCCTCAGACACGCAGTGCGCTGCTCCCGGGGCTCCCAGCGCCCAGCTACAAAGGCGTTCCCCTACGTGAACAGAACACCGCTCTCGGGATTCATCGCTCCTACAAAATCCCCACGAAATGGAAAAATCCTGGGCTTTTAGGATGCTATTTTTTCCCCCACTACAACAAGTCATTTCTCTTTTCCTCTGATGTGGCATTTCCTGCTATTTCTGACAGGAAACCCCCGAGGAAACTTAGCCCTCTCCTCCCTGCCCCCCCCAACCCCTATTACCTAGGCGTGATTTCCTGTGAGCACTCCCTTTGCCATCACACGGATGCCAAACCCACCCCAGAAGCCCACTGTAAGCAAGCGGGCGGTAGCACAGCGGGGCGGCACGCCGCTCCCTCACACACGATACTCACGCCATGGTTGCAGGTGCCGGAGATGTGCCGAGGCCGCCGCCGCTGCTGCTGCGCCCGCTGCACTGGCCGATGCCGCCGCTGGCCCTGCCGCCCTCAGAGAGCCATGGCGGCTGGGGGGGGGAGCTCCGGTCCGCGCCGCGCGGGGAGGTGCTGGGCACGGCCACTATCACCACCTCACGGCTCCGCCACAAGAACACAATGAGGTAGAACAGCCCGCGCTGCACCCTTATATAGAACCGCGCTAAGCACAACGAGATCCGGCTCTGAGGTGTCCTTCCGCCAAGCGTCGCCCGCCTCCCCTCGGCGCTAGCCGGCCCGCAGCCTTACGTTCTGGCCTTCTTTCTTTTTACTCTTCCGTGGGTTAGCCACAAGAACCGCTAACAAGAGCTAGTTGTCCATCGTGGTACGTTCGGCTGTGGACTATATGGTGTCCATCCGCGCTGCTGCCCGCCGACAAGCGAGGTCACGTGACGGAGCGGCTGAGGACACTCCCCTCGTCCTCCGTGGAGCGTTGTGCGGGGAGGGGGGGCTGCTGCTCCTACCCGCCAACAAAGGCGTCACGCCGGTAGGCCACGTGGGAAGCGGAGCGCTGATTGGCTAGAGGCGCGTTACTCACGTGCGCGCTGAGTCGTCATTGGCTGAGGCCCGAAGGATGCCAGGTGGCGAGGCGATGGGGCAGGGAGGAGAAGGAGCAGCCGGGTGGGGAAATGGCGGCTTGAAGGGCGGGGGCCGGAGGCTTCAGCTGCGGTAGTGCGGCTCTGTTTCCTCCAAAAAATGTTCCCACTGAGTTCCTCACGGCCCATCTCCTCACGGTTCCATGAAGGAGAGGCAGTGGCCCCTCCGCTGCTCCCTCAGATAAGGGTGAGCGTGTGGTGCAGAGATAGGGGTGTGTGGGGCTACGTGGCAGCGCGTGTCCCTGACGCCCTGCCAGCCTCACGCCCAGGCATCGACACTCGAGGGCCCAAGTCCTGTCAGCACATCCAGTTTGCGCAGTGCCAGCGGCTCCTCTGGCCCCAGCTCAGCTCTGGGCGCTGAGGGGGTCCTCGCTCAAGCGCCGTCAGGTCAGACCCCTCTCGGCTGCTGCTCCAGAGTGCTCAGCAGTGTTTGTGCAGAGCCGTGGCCTTGGCTCAGTTTGCACAGGTGTAACCGCCTGGCACTTATTAACAGCCCCGCTGATAGTTTGAGAGGGCAGGCATGGCCCAGTTTCTACTTTTAGCAGTTGGATGTTACCATTGCCCCTGCAAATCAGGGAGTATCACTCTGACACTGTAAACTTAATGTTTCCTGAATGAAAACATGCTGTTTTCCCTCTGCTGTGGTGGTCTTCCTTTAGCTTTGCTTTTCCAGAATGAAGCACAGATCTGAAACAGCTCATTGAGATGGAAGAGGCAGCAGAGAAAAATGCCCTCCAGTGCCAGAATGCACCACGATAGCGACAGAGCGATCTGAGAGGACTGCTCTGATGCACGCACCAGCGAGCAGGCAGATCTTCACAGCAAAATTCAGAGGATGCAGCAGCTTCCAGAGCCCCCTGGGTGACTGGATTGGGTGGATGGGAGGACAGCACCTATGCGTTCTGCCTGCCTGTAGGGAGAGCTCTCACATCCCCCACCTCCAAGTGCAGAGATAAGGGTGCTTGTACAGCTGTAATGGCAGCTAAATAAACAGAAGCACTCTGCACACCCAGTCCTTCATCTTGAAAAGGTAATTACAGATTCCTGTGGAAAGGACTCTGGGTTTGTATGAGCAAGAATCACGCAAGCAAAAACGATACATGTAATGAGGGACTTAACCTAGATCTGCCTGTTTCCTAGCAGCCTGCTCTCCTTTCTCTCTCTCTCTCTTTTTTTTTCCCTGTAAATGTGGAAATTTGTCTGCGTTGTGAACTCCAGGCAGATTTCTGTTGATGATCCCCAATCCAGGAAGTGAAATCAAGTAACAAAAAGCCATTTAGTGAACAATGTTATTTTTCCCTGTTTCCTGAAGGACTGCAGAATTACCATTGTTACATAATTTGGTGAGATACATCTCTAATTCCATTATAAATCATGTCTCTGCATTTGCAGATGTTACATCAGAACCTTCTCCTTAGTGGCTAGAGTTCTTTAACTGAGCTAGAAAATTCTTCAAGCCCAAGTAACAATTCCTTGGGAGTTTTTGTGCAATGAAAATGAACTATATTTTCTAAGCGGGGAACAACTAGCTACCCACTAACTCAAATGTTCCTCTTTCAGTACTGCAGAACAGATTTGTGGCTCAGACATTGTGGAGAGGAGCCTGCTAGGTCTGAAAGAAAATTGAATTTACAGCGCAAAAAGATGGCTTCTGAATGAAGATTAATTGGTGTGCATGGTCGATAAACTCCCGATGACATGTTGACAGCTTTAGCACTGCTGATGTTATTTTCCTGCCCTGGGCACCGTATCTCAGCAGAGAGCTCCTGCGATAAGTCGGAGCTGTCCCTATCCAGGAGCGAGGAGCCAGCCGCAGGCAGAAGATGCTCCTGCAGAGCTCGCAGCAGGGTAGAGGCCAAAGTGACCTTGCTGGGGAGTGATGAAATGCACAGATATATACAGCACTGCAGAGAGCACCCGGAGGTGGAAAACTGATACTCCTCCATTCACCCTCCTCCTTCACAAAGATGGAAGGTCAATATGTGAGCTTCCTTGCTTTCCTTCATTCGTTTATTTATTTTTTTCAAGAAGCTAATTTGCAAAGGAAAAGAGGCTTTCTTCTATCAGCAAATATACAGGAGATAAACATGCTGAATGCTATGTTGTTAAGTACACAAAAGGGAAGACGTAAATGTTTCCATAGTAACATCTTCTCACACTGCCTAGCCCGCCTGTGCTCCATGCTCAGGCAGTGCCAAAGTGGGGGAGGCACCCGTGGTGCTGCCCAGCGGGGAGCAGGGCAGGGGGGTGTGGGGGATATACATTTGCAGGGACAGGCAGGCAACCAGCACCAGGAGTGGAGGTGGAGGAGTTTGCCCCTTCCTGCAGTGCTGGGACAGCCAGAAGGGCTTGCAGGCACTGCATCAGGAGGGTGGCACGACCCCGTGCTGGCTCTGCTCAGGTGGATTTGGGCTCCCGCTGGGTCGCAAGCTTCAGGGGGCTTCTTGTGATAATTTCTGTCCTTTGAAGCTTCCATCCATGGGCAGGACAACAGGAAGCAAACCCCAGGCTCGCAGCCTTACTCTGCACTTCAATGAGCAAAGAATTGCCAGACACCAGCAGGAAGTTTTCCAGGAGACAGAGTGCTGAGGGAAACACAAAGGAGGAGTGAGGCGAAGCACCTAGAAATTCTCAGCAATTTTGAGGCAGAATTACCTACAGTCTCTGCAGCTCAGGGTAATTCGCAGTGCTTGGTTGCCTCTCTCCTCACGCAGCATAAACGGAATCTGAAGGATTGGTTCTGCCAGATTCTCATTGTAAGCTCTTTGGGGATTGCTTTGCAGACCTTCCATTTTAAAACTGGATTGAGAAGCAAATACATGTGATTAAAGATCAAGCTGGGAGGTATTAGTGTCCATTTTTATTACACATAAACAAAAAATAAGTTAGCCGTACGCCGTGCCTTGTTTGTTTTGGACTCTTGCACCAAATGGAATCTAATAAATCATTCACTGCTTACCCACCCCCTCACTTTCTTATGTTTCCATCCTGTTGTGTAAATATCACTGACATTTGAAATGAGACTAATAAAAAGGAAAAAAAAAAGGGGGGTTAAATCTGCAGTTTACATTTGCAGTGTACAGTTCAATTATTTCAGACAGATATGGAAACAATCCTGGTTGTCCACCTCCATTTTTCTTACTGAGCGAACGTGGGCACGCCAAGCCCATGCCGATAGCTCACAAACTATGGCTCTCCAGAGGCTGGGCTGCTCAGAACCGGCCAGGCTGTGGCCAGCTGCCACGAGTAAAAACATTGGGCAAATCCGGTAAGAGGGAGGTGAGGTTTAACTTGTATCTTGCCCAAGCATGAATTTCCTGAGCAAAGCTACAACTCGTTGAAAATGATGTTTAGCAAAAAATATGCGTGAAGGGGGGAGGGAGCTGACTTTTGTTCGGACCATCAGGGAATTTCTTGGTTTTCTCATCTCCCAGCCGTGCTGTATTATGATGAAAAGACTTGGGGGTCAAGAATAATCCCTCGTGCATTAGCGCATATGGGAGCAGTTTAGCTCACTAAAATGCGAATTCCTTTCTTTGTCTTGCAGTGCAAAGCTAGCAAGAGCTGAGCCTGGAGAACAGGTAGGGATTGTGAGACTGCAGCATCTCAGGCAGAGACACCGTGGGTGAGTTAACAGCCCGTCACCACCTGCCTTGGTGTCCCTGAGACACAGAGAGAGGACTCTGTGCTGCATCAGTCCAGTCGCAGTTACACAGCACTCCAGAACCTGGCACCTAAGCCAGCAGCTTCCTGAAGCATGTCGAAAAGTTGCTTGAGCTTGAGTTACGCCAGCCTCTCTGCTCAGCGGGGGGATGCCTGCTGAAAGGCCGACAGTGCCAGACTGTGCTCTGTCTGGGGATTTGTTTTTACCTTGTGTAACTTCAGAGAATCTTGGAAGGGTAGGAAGAGAGACTGTAAATGGGTATAGCCTGTTAATGAAATCAAACAGGATCCTGGGGATAGCTCGTGGGGTCTCTCTGTCTCTGATGCTGGCAGGTGGCTTCGGTAGGAGCACAGGCAAACCAGGCTGAGCTCTAAAACTCATCTGGGGATGAATCAGAGTTGAGGCTGCAGCTCCCCGGATCTGTAGGGAACACCACAGACATTATTTAGTAATATTTCTCCACTCTGTAAGCAGAAGCTGCTTGGTGGCTGTAATTTACCAGCAGACTTTAGTCTGTTTCAATATATGTGTTTGTTTATGGGGGAGGAGGGGGGAAATCTTGGCGGATGTTGATGTGGTCAGGATAGCGAGTTGATAACCTTTGCCTCAATTACTGTCACAAGGTCTCTGCGCTAGGATATCTGGCAAAGAGCGATGGAAAGATTCTTCCAGAAGACTTTGAGACTGCTCTGCTCCCTGCACATCAGCCCATGCTGGTAGCCACTGTGGGCACCTTGGCACAGCCTTCCCATTACAGGGGGAGTGACTCTGGGCAAGCTGGATAATAGTCCCAGCCACAGCAACCCAGCCCTGCTAGGACGTGTTGCCGGCCTGCTCTTCTGGCTCTCAGAGGGTGAGAGCTTGTCCTGGGATTGTGACAAAGATGGGCATCTCCTCTGGGTCTGAGGCAACACAGGCACTGTGCAGGAAGGCAACATCTGAACATCTCAGTCAGGAATTCTCAGTGACACTGACCTGAAAGCTGAACACTTACCAGAAATGTGAGTCTCCTGGAGGCAGGGCAGGCTCTGTCTGACCACAATAGGGCTGAGTTTGTCCCAAGCCACAAGGTTTGGAGTCCAGCGTGCCCATGACACCACACATCTTCCTTTGCAGTGCACAGTGATGAAGGTGGATCCCTCTTCTTCTTGTTAACTTCATTCAAGAAAATCATTTGAGAAAAGGTGCTGGCCTAGATGCTTGCTGCTGTCTCTCATGGCCACAGGCAGCGATTTAGAAATTAAGGGAAGATTTGTGCCTTGGTCACGCGCTTGCCTCAGCAAAAACCAACCTCTGCTTGAATGCCAGGAAGCTGGGAGCCCTGCCTGCAAGCATTGTGGGAGCCGCAGCTCTGTGGGATTACTGCATCTTCTGCTATCTTTGCTTCGGTGTATCTCAGGCCCTCTGACAGCATGTCAGCGCTGCCATAAACAACCAGGAGCCTGAGCATAACTCAGGTGATATTATCTGGGTGGGTGAAGGTAGTTACGTCCAAGGCCATAACTAACCGCCCTGCAAAATAAATTCAAGAATTTGAAGGCAAAAATGTCTCTTTGACACGCTCCTTCCAGGAATGATTGCTTCTTGTTTTTCAAAGGGGGATAAGGAGCCTGCCTGCAGCATTATGAGTTTTGACAGAACGTCTGTCAGGGGACAGGTAAAGAGCCAATACACTCCATCACTTGCCATCATGTCTGTTGCCTATTATTCCTGTGTTCTTTGCAATGCTGAGCAGAATGAGACAAGGTTTTATAGGACTGGGATCATTGTAGTGGGATGTCTATTAGGGCAGTAAGTCACCGCTGCTTTTGCTTCTGGAGAGGCAGGGGAAGGGCTGAGCTGGCACTAAGGCAAAGGAACTGTTGCCTTAAAATACAGAACCCAGAAAACTCAAGCAAGCAACTTTTGTCCATTATTTGTATGGAGAAGGCTTTTTGTGAGGAATGTGGGTAGAGTTTATATATATTTATACATATACATATTTCCCCTGAGAAGCTCAGTGCTGTTAACTGACAGATCCAATTGCTACCCAGCCACTGGAGCCGGGGAAATTGAACCAGGGCAGCAAAATAAAAATCATTCTGACTTTCAGTGTGCTTAAAGTGATTTTATTCAGAACTGACTTCTGCATGAGTACCTTGGAAAGCTTAAGATGATGAAAAGTTTGAGTTCCATATGCCAAGCCCAGTCTCCTGCTCTCCTGCTATCCATAAAATGACAGGAGTGCTTTCTACGAATTGAATGATTTCAGATCTTCCCTGGGTGACCCTCTGCTCTGACCACTCTCTTCAGCCTTACCATTTGTGAGGTTATTGCACAGGATCACATCCGATAAAGATATTATTAGCCTGCTCACCACCCCGTTTCTGGCTCAGTGACTTGTGAATAACGCTGTCCTTCTCAGAGCACACTAATAAAACATTCACACCATGCCATCCCCACGTGCAGAGGACATACTTGTTACACGACACCTATTTTAAGAAGGTTTCGAACCTTTTAAAAAAAGAGAGGGGGAGAATATTCCTCGAATCCTTCAGATCACACAGCTCTGCCTGACGAGGATAAAGACCAAATCCAGACCCCTCAAACAGTTCCCCAAACGTCTAGACTGCAGCAGAGGGCTGGAAGCCAGTGCTGGGTTTCCCTGGTAGGAGGGACTCTCCCAGTTCACCCTCTCTACCCCCAGCCTAAGATTCATTACAGGATAGTCAGGCTGGAATTTAATTATTTTTCAATGAAGCATTGAGGAGGAAAAAAACAGTAAGCTTGGCTGCATTCATTTCCAGGACAGGACTGCGGTTATATAACAAAGTGCACAAAACTTTGCTTTTTCTGAGATTCACTCTCAAAAGCTGTTTGTTCCTTAGGCTAAGAACAAAAGAGAAGCTGAGTGTTAGCAGCCTGGAGCAGCACTGATGCTGTTCTTTGCAGCAACCTTTTGCATACGTGAAGTAATTACCATGACTCCCCTCAATTATCTCTTCTCTACATTAAACAAGCCCTATCTTTTGATCTTTCCTCACCGTGCATGCTGGGACAGCTTTTACGCTGAAGTGCAAACTGCTACATACATTAAACATGTATTGCAAGCCCCAAGCTTTCCACAGGCATTAAGGTGAGGGTGTCATAGCTGGCACAGCTTCCAGAGAGCAGCTTGGTTTAGCTGTTCCTGCAAGACCATATGATGTGAAACATGCTTGATCTCACCTGATCTGTTTCTATTGTGGAACAGATTAAAGGCAAAATAAATAAATAAATAGACAAGGGCTATCAGGAATAATGATGTTAGAGATGGAGACTCCCTTTCTAACGTAACATGTCCTCCAAGCTAGTTAAATGTTAATTGCCAAGTCCTCGTTAAAACAAGTCTCGTGGGATGTCTTTACCCTACCGTGGCTACTGAGAATTAAGGATCCATCAGAAGTGGCATCACCTCATGCTCCTCTTTATGTCGAACACGTCCCCACCTTCCCGAGCAGGCTCATAAAACTGGGTGGGTCTCACTGTGTGCCAGACCCAGGGCAGCTTCCTCAGTGCCCCAGGGCTGATGCTGGGATAAGACAGGAGGGTTTGGCAGCGGAGGGGATCTGCGTGTAGAAACAAATCAGCCTGTAGAAACCAAGGTGCCACTGGGCAAGGGTGGGGAAAGCCAGCGCAGGGAAGTCGGTATTAAAGATGCACCTGTGAAGTCTGGGGGACCACATGAAGCACGGGTGCCTGCCCAGGCGTGCGAGCTGTCAGAGAAAGGAGAGAAGGCAGAGAGCTATAATTACCTCGTGACTGGTGCGAGTGTTGCCAGGAGCGGGCACCGCGGTACCGAGCTGCTCGCTCTCAAGGCACAGCGCCCCGAGCGGCTAAGGGAAAGCGGTGAATCAGCAAGGGGCTCGGCCGTCCCCTGAGAAACCTGGCACAAAAGCAGAGACACTCCTTTGTTTATAAACACATGAGAAACAAGCAGGTCACTGTGGAAAGTAATTTTATTTCAGAATTTCACGCACTCTGTCACGGACCATGCACTTGAGACTTTCCCCTTTACAAGTCCACAGCCTCCAGGCCTGGGAGAGACGGGGCAGCATCTCCTCACCGCGCGCTGCGAGTACCCACACGCTGAGAGTGAGGGCCGTGAGGCAGAAAGCAGCCTCTTGGTTCCATAATTGCTTCTGAGCACTTTAAAAGAAATCCATCCAAGTCGAAGGATTAGCGGTGGAGCTCAGCAGTGGCGAAAACCCACTGCTGAGCGAGTTGGTCCTCGCCCCGTGGTTCCAGGGAACCAGATGACAATCTCGTGGGAAGCTCATGTAAGCTAAGCTACAGCAGAACACACCAAGGCATTCTTGCAGCCCAGGCAGCGAGCAGGCAATGCACGCTCTGGGCCTCTTACAATCAGTTTGTCTCAGAGCCGCTCCGCCAGGAAGGTGGCCAGGAGCTGCCCTCTTCACATTCATCTTTAGGTCCTCCTGCTCTGAGCTACAGCTTTGACAAGAAAGGAGCCCACCTGTCATTCAGCCCTCCTGGCTGTAGGTCAGCACGTGTACTGCATTGAATACTCAAAGGTGCCGGTTCAAAACACTCTGCAACAATCCATTTGTCCACAAGCTGCGTACAGCTTTAGTGTAAACCTCCTGCATAGCTGCTCGGCTCCTTCTTCCCTGCCTCTACCACCCCTTGTGCCCGACCCTGCTCTCAAAACGCTCCTCGTTGCAGTGTCCCTGTGACCCACTACGTCTTTGGCCTTTGCTGAGACTGCCACTGCCAGGGCAGCTACTGCCCGTGGTGGTGGCTGCCTGTAGGAGGGGAGCGTCTGCCTCCCAACGACGGGCTTGTGGCGAGCTCGGAGCGGGGAAAACCAAAGGGAAGAAGTGGTGGAAGTGATTCAAGTGAAGTGGAGCAAAGTCTACAGAAAAGGCAAACAAGGCAGCTTCAGTCTCCATTTGATACACAAATTGAGCTCAATAGCAGCAAGAAATGGCCATAAAATATTAATTCATTAGGTTGCCAGGAAGAAGTAAAAGCATTCATGTGAAAAATCCTATTTATAGATATGTACGTGGCAACTGTTCTTAAGCAGCTCAGGCAGTGGCTTCCTCCTGCTTACGTCTCACTTGCTTTGTATCTATGGTTTTGATCAGTCCAAACCGTGCTGCTGCTCAGTTCCGCATGAAGACCACAGCACTGGAGTCAGCACCAAGTGAGGGGTGAGATCACACCGAAAAAATAACATAAGGGGAACTCCTGACAACCCCGATATTTTAATATTTTGGTTGACCTTCAAGTAATCAGAAGAAAGGGGAAATTCCCCAAATAGCCCGTGGGCTCCAAGTCTCATCCTTCTGCTTTTAGGGGAGGAAGGCTGACAGAAAGGCAGCGGAGGGCAGGGAAAGAAGGGGGAAAAATCTGGGAACCAGAGTGAAGAGCAATCAACACCTGACCAACAGTGACTGCTGCAAAACTTACAAAACACAAAATCATACAAACGGAATTTCTGTTAACCTTTTAGAGACTACGGACTTTATATACACACACAAACTTTAAAGTATGCACCTGGCAGTCTAGGAAATACCAGTACCCTAAGGATTAAATAATTTAAAATGCAACGCTGTGTTATCGCTGTGTACGGAATACTATCTGACACACAGGCTAAAATGGACGGACTGTCCGAGAAAGATGCTCCTACCCTCATCTCACCAGCACTGCCTCTAAAAAGAAAACAAGGGGTAAAGATTCTCCTCCGTGGTTCCACTCCTGAAACTCACCTTGAAACCTCCCTGTCAAAGGGCAGTGAGTCCTGAGGGGAAGGGAGGAGAAGAGGATACCTGCTCCCTGCAAACTCTGCCTCCCTGGGCTGGGGAGGCTGGACAGCAAGAGGAAAAAAGGTGCTAAAGATTTCTGTAACAGTGGCTGTGCTCATCAGAGATGCACACAGCCCCAGACTCAGGAGGACACCCTCCCTCTCTCTGAGGACAGGAGGCCAAAAGGCTGCCAGCAGCACAGAGCCCACGTGGCTACTGTAAGAGATCCTGACAGGGCGTCTGCTGCCCCCGAGAGCCACGCCACTGTCCAGCAGCAGAGGAGAGCTGGGGGAGAAGGGCCTGACAGCAGCGGTGAGCAGGATGGGAAGGTGTGCCCTCACCAGCTTTCTAATAGTAGTAACTGGGAACACTGGCAAGTCAGCGCATGGGAATGAGGAAGGGGAAAGAGCCCCAGTTCTGAAGTGACGTCGGAGCGGACTAAAACACACAGTGAGCGCAGATGGCAAAGGCAGCTCCTCTCTAAATGCCAACTGTGCATATGTACAATAACGTCAGCATATGGAACAGAACCTCTCTGATGACACCATTTTGGTCCTGTCGCCCTTACCAACTTAGAGCTGCTGAGAATCTGGCTTACGTGCGCTTATTGCAAAACCGTTTGAGGCGTACAGTCCTGCTTCCACCTCCTATAAACCAGAACAGCCATAAACTCTCGAGGAAAAGATGAAAAAATAAGCCCTGTTCCCACGTGTACCTCCCACCCCTCTCCCATAATCAGCCTCTCATCCTCTGGGCCAGAGAGACATCTGAGGAGCCGCCCCGTTCCCCATTCCCATGGCTCTTCCCACCAGCAACACCCAGCAGATCTGGCTGGGCAGGAAGAGCAAGCCCTGCTCCTTCGGCCTCGTCACACAGCCAAACCACAACAGCTTCTTCCTCTCTGCAACAGCATCGGAGAGAAGTGCCTCGACTGGAGGTTGCTGCAGCAGGCTGGACAAGCCTTACTCCTGGACACAGATGATGAAGGATGAGAAGGCTCCATAGGAGCAGGAGCCATGGACATTCTCTTCTTTCAAGGACTACAGCAATAAATACTGTTAGTGTAATCATTATATGCACTCAGATCTACAACACACAGCCCTATCCTGAACATCTCATTCAGTCTGCCCTGCAACACTTGGTCAAAAAAAAAAAGGGGAAAGTGAGGCAGTGTGGCACAGCAGAGAAAAAGAAACGGTGACAAAATCAGACCGAGGGAAACCAAAGGACCTCAGTGCAAGTCTGCTAAAGTCGTCACTGGATTCACCAGCCCACTTCCACCTTCTTCAGAACAAAATGGACTCACTGCAGCAAGAGCACTACAGGAGAAAGAAGTGCATAGTTTTGTTGTCAGTGGTGGTTTTTTTTTTTTGTAGACACTTAAGCAACGGCAGCATTTATGCAAAGATCTTAGAGCTGCAGTTTAGCCTCTTTTTCCCAGCCAATGGGTGTATATGTTGGGGCAGAGATGGTGGAAATGGACTGGTAGCACCAAGAAATCCAGCAGGAGCACCAGCTCCACAGCAGGAAATAATAATGAACCAAATGAACCAAAAGGAGACAAAGAGAGTGAGAGAGAAGTGGAGGAGACATATTTAGCAGTAATCAAAGTCCACCTTGGCTAAACCCTACCCATGTTTCCCCAGGTAAGGCCCCATTACGTCTGCAGTAAAACCTCTGGCTCTGAGAGAGAGCTGTAGAGGGTGTAGCCCAATTCATCCACCTCTTCTGGGGTGAGCTCTGAAAACAAGTTCACCTTGGGGTTCAGAGCGCTAGGGAGGACACCTGCTTCCAAGTAGCGGATCAAGCCCTTCAGCGCCTGCAAGAAGCGATCAGCCAGCACGTCCTGGGACCAGTTGGACTCCTCTTGGGACAGGTGCAGGATGACGTTGGTGAGCTGGCTGGCAGTGAGGTGACCCAGGGCTGGGTTCGACTTGCATACTGCTTTGAAGATCTTCAGGCACAAGCAACGGCAGCCAGAATCGCACTGGTCCAGGGCCCGGAGGCGAGCTGTTTCTGCTGGCCGCAGGCTCAGTCGCCACAGGTTGTCATTCTGGGCCAGTCGATGGGGTTTGGCCACAAGGATGATGTCACCCAGTGTCAGGGATGGTAGGAAGTCAATAAAAAGATGCCGTTCTGGATCATACTGGACTTCCAACGTCAAATCTGCTGGGGGAGCTGCTGGGCGGATCACGTAATCCAAGAGAGTCCCGATTGCTGGCCAGTTGATGGATCCAGCTACCACTTTCTCAAAGGTCTCTGCTACAGCTTTGGGGGAAAGGTAGCCTCCCACCACACAGCGGTCCCAGTAGCTGCTCCCACGGGGAAAGTACTCCGGGTTTTCCCGACGCACCAAGTAGAAGCCAGGAATGTTCATGATAGTTTCCTCTCCGGGGATGCACGACCACAGGTTCTGCTCCAGCATCAGAGGCACAATAAGCTGGATGTGGTCAGCTGTCACTACCTTTCACAAGAGAGAAAAGTCGGTAAGAACAAGCTTTCTCTCCCCACACTCAGTTTTATTCACCACCTTTTAGATCACCTCCTGTTCAAAGAAACTTGAAATAAGGATTCAGCTGTCTCAGTCTCCTCTCTGTGTGAGATTCACGACCTCTCATTGTCAAAAGACATTTTGAAGGACTATTTCACATCATCAGTGGGTAACTCCAAGGTATAACACAAGCTAATGCTTATGTGCTACTTGCTATTTAGAGATCTTTAAATACTTCAGGACCTGACATGGATGGACTGCACACAGAAGAATCATTTTACCTCTTAATTTTCCAGGTTGCGAGATGCAGCTGGCCCAGGGCGCAGCAATGCCGTTGCAGCAGTTTAAAACTGGAGGCAGAGTATTAAATTTCCAGACAAACTTAAGTCACCACAGTTTAATTATCCCATGCTACAACTAGGTACTGCCCTCACCTGGTCTGCCACATTGTTCACAAAAAGGTCACTAAAGATCCCTTTTCACCAACGTGATTAAGATCCCAGATCTAAGTTTCACTCAACTCTCCATACCAGAGCTCTGACTCAAGCAAAAAAAAAAAAAAGAAAAAAGTGTGCCTCTGAATCACTCACTATAGCCATGGGCATCTTTCTATCAGGGAGATATGCAGCAGAGGCTGCCGTCCAACCAAGGTCTGTCACGCATTAAAAAAAAAAAAAGGGTAAAGGAAGACCTACAAAGGAATACTAAGGGAATATCACATATTTGGAAGAAGATAGAGGGGACAGAAAGAAAACAGAGGTGTACTGGAAAAGCAACAAGAGAAACACAGCTGAAGGGAGAGGGAAAGGAAAGAATGGCCAAGATAATCTGGAGAAGTAACACAGCAAAAAGAAAATGCTTCGCAGACAAATCCACAGCAGCCTGGTCACGCTTGTTCAAACAGCACTGCAGAAATCAGTGCCTGGCTTCACGGTGAGAAAGGCGACACCAAGAGCCTTATTAGAGAGGAATGTTGTGCTGAGGCAGCACTGCCAACAGCGACGCCTGAAATGCCCCTGCCTCGTCAGCCTGCTGAATAACGACCCGTCACGCGGCCCCAGGAATTACCTGCAGGTCGTCATACAGGCTGCCACTGAGGTACATGTCACGCAGCGGCATGTCCGGCAGCTTGGCACGGAGGAAGCTGCGCAGCTCAGCACAGATGTCCACAGCTGCCTGCTTGGCCCGGGCCTGCTCGTCTGCTGGGATCGCTACCTTCCTCCGGTAATAAGCGAAGAGCTTTTCTTGCAGAGACAGACGAAGGCGGGATTTTTTCAGCTCCACTTGACTCCTCTTGGCTGATAGCTTGGATTTGGTGGGTAGGAAAAAGTCTGCAAGACAGAAGGAAAACTGCTGATTGTCTGCAGTGCTTCACTGTGGAGTGATCTGCCTCCTGGATCTCGAAAGAGCCTGCAGCAGACATTTTGCAAGCTTTCTACAGGTTATCAGTCAAAAAGACAGTGTCGAGAATCTTCCAAAGAAGCTACTACAAGAATCAAATGGAATGAAAACTACTTACTAGATCCTGATTTTAGCCAGAACAAGACTAACGCTCACATCACGTGTAAGGAATATTAATAGCTGTGTGAGCACTTCCTCAGTTCCATTTCATCAAGAATTCAGCACCGTTAGCAGTTCAGCTGCATTGAACACGATGCCAGACCTGTAAAACACCTCTGAACAACCATTGCTACATCATTAAGTTTTAACATTATAATGGATTTTTACTGCTTATTAACAAAACCCAGTCCTAACCAGGCTAAGAGATCTGAGACCACACCATCTGGAAATAAAACAGTTGTCAAGTCTCTGATCATCACAGACCAGAATGGTGAGATGGACGGTAAAATGATGGATCTTGGGGCCAGCAGAGCTCAGGCAATAATAGCCCTAATGAAAACCTCCCTCATATTTTAACTGAGCAAAGAGCAGAGAGCACGCTCTTAGCTGTGTAACAGCAGGACAATGCTTTACATTGCTGTTTCAATGATAAAGCAATGTCCAACCTGCACTGTTTCTCTAATGCCCTGTTTTTCAGGCTGGTATCCTGAAGAAATGAGCTAGGGCTTCCTATCTTCAGGCTTCTCTTAGCACAGATCTAGAGTTTCAGAAGTTCTTAACAAGAATTAAGGAAGAATTACAGATCTGAGGGATCCTAAGTCTCTGGAAGAGCTGTGAAACTTAGCAGGGTGCAGGAGAATCTCCCCAGATCAGTGGTGCTGTTTCAGCAAGCAGCTGTCACACATTTGTTCAGCAAGAGGCACGTGGCCACCTTGCGACACGTGCAGAATGGCTGACCCAGCAGCACACAGATCCATCTTGCCTAGCCTCAGCTGCTGCTGTCTTCTGTCTGCCCGTGGTCTATTGGACTGATTTCAGGGGTTGTGTGAGCAGGAAGCTGCCCACAAAACCACAGGGAATCAGATTTTATTGACTGTTTGTGAAACAATTTGTTTTTACACCTTAAATTTTGATTTATTTTCAAGTCAAAAATGTGGCAGTCTCATCAATGGTTTTATGCCCCGTTCCCTGTCCCTGGGGAATCCACTCAAATGGCCTACACTCCCCTTTAACACAACTGTCCAGTTATTTATTGTCTCCTCAGCAGAAAATCCATTGCCATCTTGAAGCTCAATGTCTTGCAGAGAATTTGGAAAGTTAAAGGCTGATTGCTGTTTTGCAGTTTCAAAGCCAGTCATTCTAAGAAAGTCCCTGCTTTTTGTTTTCAATCTCCAAGTGCAAATCTCCCAAAATCAAACCAGCGAGAAAAATACACAGTCAAACACATAAATTCACACAAAAAAACAATGAGGAACTCAATCACTGATTATTGCACTGGGAAAGACAAACAGCAAGTCCCTTTTTATAGCTTGTTTTTATAGCTTGATGAAGACTAACTCGATAAGAAGCACTAAAAAAGCAAACAGTGTTAGAGAAATTAAGATGATGATAGAAATAATCTAGGAAATAATGTTATAAATTGCTAGTACATTTGCCATTTAAATATCATCCTCCTAAAAAGGGGCAAGTGAACTGGAAAGGCCCACAGAAAAGCAACAAAGAGTTTCAAAGGAATGGCTTTTTAAGAAGGATTGCACAGATAAATATTCAGCTGGAAAGAGAAAAGTCTGAGGAAGAAAAGAATTTAAGTCCATGAAGTTACAAGAGGGATGAAGAATGCCAAGGGAGATGAATATTACTCACTAGTTCCCAGTCTGACTTGTAATTCTTGAAGCTATCAATAGATAACTTAAAAGGAAAGCATCAAAACACTAGGCTAGAGAGAGCATTCTCTTCTTCCATATTAATTTAAACGAATAACAGGGTTTACAGGCAGGGATGATTCTGCAACGTGGGAATGGCACGCTGCTCCATACCTGTGTCTGCAGCTGAAGGGTCGGTGGGAAGGGTCTGCAGGGAGCGGCTGAGGCTTGTCTTCATGTCCTGGCTCAGTAAGCGCGAGGAGGACCCCAACCAGTTGGGCTCTTCCCAGCTCCTCTTTCCCGACTGGCTCAAGCGAGTGGGGCTGCTGGGAGCGCTGATTGCACGGTCATACATCTAAAGCAACACCACCAGGCACAGCTTCAGTCTCACTGTTTGCATTTCTCCCCATCTAGTGCCAACATTCCACGTCTTTCCACCTCCCTCCCTCCTTCCCCCCTGTTCAGGTGCTGCCCCCCAGCACAAGCTCACCCGCTTGACGGCCAGCGTGGCGATGCCCAGCATGGCGGCTCCACCCACGCCCAGCACGAGCCGGGCGTTGGACAGCACAAAGTCGATGGCTGTGCCGATGCCATTGTCGTCTTTTTTGCCTTTGCGCTGCCCAGCGCCCGCCATCTCACCTGGAAGGGAGCATCAAACAAACAGGTCAGAACAGGGAAACTCTGACAGCACAATCCCCCCTCCTCCACCCCACGCACATCGCTCCGGGGGTCCTTGCACAGAGCTGTTGGAAGCAACACACGACCCTTCAGGTCTTTTCCTTGTAATTGGTGCTTCTCAGCCCTTTTACACCAATTCATCCCTTCATTCCCCACCTAATGATGCAGCTTCCCTCACAAACACAGCTACGCAGGAACGGTCAGCCACTTGTCCCTGACAAAATCTCCTCAACGAGTCTCACGGCAACCACTTTCAGACTCATTTTTAGACAACAGCTGGCACCAGAGATTTCAAAGGCACTCAGGAGCCAGCGCTAGAAACCACAGTGCGTCACAAAGGGAACAACCTGCATGCTTCCACCTGGCATTTTCTCCTGCCCTCGAGGCTGGTGGATTTGATTTTCATACAAATCACGCGTAAGGTGAGCGTTAAGGTTCTCTTACGCGTGCACTTTGGTTTCCTTCACTTCCCATTTCACCTCTGACCTTCCTATTTAAATGCAGACATTCCCTGGTCAACCACACGTGGAAAACGCACTTTGCCACTGCTCTGCGTGTGGGTGGATTGGGACTGAAAGAAAACACCAGAAAACTCTTCCAGATGGATTAAGCCTGCCTTTCGCAGGCAAAGGCAGCTGAAGGCTCAGAGCCCACCTGACCCTCGGTCTAAAACCACCCTTATGCTTTTCTAGGCCCAAGATACAGTTTAAAAAAAAGAGTCTTTGTGCCTCAGCAGAGCAAGAATCCAGTTATTTTTCATCTCAGGGCAAAAAATAACAGACTTGCACACAGCTAAGTGTCACAGCACCACACAGGACAGCACTACATCGGTGTAGGGAACCTACCTGTGAGCTAACACATTTGTAGGGAGCACGGGGAGCCGTCCCAGTGTGGCTGCGGAGGCACAGCTCCTGCACAACCTCACGGCAGCGGCGGGCAGGGAGCGGTCACCATCTCTCGGCAGATGAGATTTGGGAAAGAAGGGGGAAGAGGGGCCAGAACTGGGGTTCCTACACGAGCCCCCCCAGCTTGCTCTGCAGGAAGGCCCGCCCCTTCTCCAGCTGCCTCTCCCTGTCCTCCGGATGCTGCAGCCCCTGGTTCCTGCGGAACTCGCGGCGGATGGAAGCCAGGTAGAAATCCCGGTCGGTGTAGCGCAGCCTGCGGCCCTCGCGCAGCAGAGCCCGGTAGAGGGTCAGGACGGCCTCCCGGGACCACGCTGCCATGGGGAACGGCGGCCGGCCCCGCAGAGAGGCGAGGAGCGCGGGGCCGGGCCTCTCCCTTCCCGGATGGACTCTCCGGCCGCCGCCTCCCGCCCCGAGCGCACCCGGGAGGTCCCGGAGCCGCCTGCTGAGAGCCGCAAGCCCCGCTCCAGGGGAATCGGCCGGGCCCCTCGGCCTGGGCCGGGCAGCCCCGGTCCCGCTCGCTGTCCCCGCACCAGGAAGGGCCGGGAGAGGCACTTCGGAGCCTCACGGCAGCCGCGTCCCTCCGGCAGACCCCGCCGCCTCCCTCCCGGTGCCGCTCCCGGGGTCACCCGGCAACATGGCCGATCCGCTTCCGGGTCGCGACCCCAGGACAGGCCAATCCGAGAGCGAGCGGTTCACTGCCCCTAACGGTCGCTGGGCGTAGGACTTCCGGCCGGCGCGCGGGGGCGGCGGCGGCGTAACGCTGCTTCCCCCTGCCGGCGGGGCGCCGCCGTACGGCGAGCGGGAGGGGACACGCCGCGCCGCCAGCGCGCTCCCTGCCGGCCGGGAGGAGCACCGCCAACTCCTTCCCAGTCCTCCCAGTTGCTCCCAATTAGGAGTGGGAAGGGCTCAGCGCTGGGCTGGTGCGGGGAGTGGGGTCCTTCAGCCGGCTGCCACAGCGGGGAGGGGACAGCGGTACCCTACAGGGAAAGATTGAGGGGGGAATGGGGAAGGTGGGAGCCACCTCAGACCGCCATGTTGGATCCTTGCAGTGGGGAGATGCCACCGAGGCACCCAGCATGGCTGTGGCGCACATACACGTGTTTCCCGTCATTGCTTGGGTCATCAGGTGTGGGAAAGAGAATAGTTCACTGCGGTGTCATCCCGGCCTGTGTGTGCTGTGCTGGCTGCAGGGAGGCACAAAGAGGAAGGGCCAGCTCCATGCTTTGGTGCTTTGGGCTCTGAGGGTACCTCCATCTGCCCTGGTGCTTTGTGCAGAATAATTTATCAACGTCAAGCTTCGTGTCTTTGTCTCCACATGTGGAAATCTCAGTGGCCATCAAGGGCTTTGGGAGGCAGTGGGCAGGCTCCGTGCTCTGCCTTTCCCACCCTTGCCTCCTCTGCTACAAACCTACTCCAGGAGTCCTTATCCCTCCTCAGCCACCTTCTCCCCAAATCCTACCAAAATATAAACCCTAACTGCATATGCCATGCCTCCCCCGGGTGAGAGAAAGAACAAGCTGCGTGTGCTGGGGCGAGCCATGCTGCTTCACACAGCTCTCAGCCACGCCAGATATGACAGTGATAGAGCTGAACAGGAAGAAAACAGGGAGCTCCGGACCGGCTCGCTCTGTATCAATCTCCTCTTGTTCATTTCCTTTCCGAGATAAAGAACCCTGATCGTTTTGATCTCTCTCCTCTTCTCGAGCTCGCCATGCCCCTAATCAGCCCTTTCCGAGAAAGGCTCACTTGAACTGCAGACAGTATTCCCAGAGAGGCTGTGCTGCTGATTTACATAATGGCATTATCATATTTTCCATATTATTCTCCTCTCCTTCCTTCTGCATGCTAATATTTTGTGTGTGCTATTTTTTTTTTATCCTGCATCCACTCACAGAGCTGGGGTTTGTGTGGTATTCAGACCCTTTCCCGAGCTGCTAGAGACAATCTGGAGCTCCATAATTTTTGTGTAGATTTTGTGTGTGTGTGTGTGTGTGTGTGTTTTCTTACTTGGCATTTGTCAAGTTAAACCTTGGCAAATGCGCGTTGTTGCCCATTTGCCACATTTGCATTTCACTTGCGGTTCCTCCTGATCTAAAGAGGCTATAGCTTTGAGTCATCTCTTAAAAATGTTTAGTATATTGCTCATCTGTGTTTCCAGATCACCTGCTCAGGCACTGAGTATCTGGGACACAGGAGGCAGCGTTTGGACTCGGTGATCCATAGGGGCCCCTTCCAACTCGGGATATTCTATGATTCTGATACCCTGAACCTTCTGCCAGAATGAAAATCAATTTATGAACTCCTTCTTGGCCTCCCATCTCCTCCTTGGGTTGCCACGGTTATACTTTGCTCCCATAACAGGGCTTTGAACAGGTGCACTGATAAGCCCACTCCCAGCTCTGGTTAAACATTCTCAGCCACGTGTGGCAAACCCCTGATGCAGTACAAATGGGATCGTGCTGCTCAGAGACGTGTGGCGCGGTGCTTTGAACCGATTGCACTGCACTAAGGTGGTCTGAGCCCTGTTCCCCATGCTCTCCTTCGCCCCACTGGGTCTCATGTGGGAGATTTCAGACTGTGCTCCTCTGAGAACCACCTGCGTGTGCTGTGAAGGCTGAGTGTGAAAGCAGAGGTGGCACAGGAGAGTCAGGCCTCCTTCCCTCGAGGCAGCAGCCCCTTGCTTTGGGTTGCTTGGGATACGCAAAATGCTCTGAGCTCCCCGAGCAAGGCCGATTTTAGGGATTTTCCGTGCCTTCCTGCTGTGGGATCCACAGACCACAGGCTTCCACAAGCACCCCTCCCCATCCTGGCCCCCTTCGCTTGTGCCTGTTTTAGTGTTTTGTTCTGGTTTTTTCACCCTGGGCCGCTCGCCAGCTCCTGGGCCCTTCGCCAACAGCTGCGTGCGTGTGTTATGAACTCCTCCGGCCGCACTGCTCCTCCTGCCCCCAGCCGCCCCAGCACCCCGGGGCTCGCCATGCCCACTGGCACCTCACTGCCTGCTGCTGCGTGCTCCGTGTGCCTGCGCTGTGTTTGATCTGCCCCTTGGCTCTTGCAAAGAAAGGGACAGGTGCAAAGGTGGAGTGATGCTCATCCATCACTGCTGGACCACTGACAGCATGCTGGGGTTGTGAACTTGAATTCTGCCTGCAGACAGTGAAGCAACATCCCCCGCAGCGCTTCCCAGCCTGGCCTGCTCATCTGCTCAGGGCCCATAGGCCCTGGAGATGGGCTTGTGCTGCCCTGACGGGATGCTGGCCCCTTCTTTTGCTGCCTGCAAAGCTGCTCAGCAGCTGCCCCAGATGCCCTTTCTGCCTTTCCTCTCCCCATGGATCCACTGGGTATGTGGGGTACCCCACAACGGGTGAGTGCCCTTTGTCTCCAGCCTCTATCTCTGCAATAAAATTGATTTATTCCCTTTACTGAAAGTGGAGGAGAGAGCACACCTTCACCCTATGCCCGGAGAACAATAGTGACCTTTGTTTCCCCAAATGACAAAGTACGCTTGTGAAATATCAAAGGCAGCACAGGTTACAGGGCACAATAACCCATGCTGTTACCCGAGTGTAAGGCATAGATATCACCCTCCCTCCCTCCGGTCCTCCCAGGAGGCTCTGGAGCCACAGCTCTGTTGCTGCTGCTCTTCTCGTGTTTGCAGCCACGCTGTGTGCCCTGTTTGGGAGAAGGGCAACAAGCAGCAAATGGCATCCTGGAGGGGGTCTGCAAGGTGGGGTTTTCTTCCCAGAAAGATCACAGAATGGTTCGGGTTGGAAGGGACCTCAAAGCCCACCCAGCCCCAACCCCCTGCCATGGGCAGGGCTGCCACCCACCAGCTCAGGCTGCCCAGGGCCCATCCAACATCCCCTTGAACACCTCCAGGGATGGGGCACCCACAGCTTCTCTGGGCAGCTGTGCCAGTGCCTCACCTCCCTCTGAGTAAAGAATTTCCTCCTAACATCTAACCTAAATCTCCTGTCTCTCAGTTTAAATCAAAAATGCGCACTTGGATACAGGAGGCCTGCCTCATGGGAGCCATAAAGCAATCCTGAAATGCAAGAGGGAAGATGGGTAGTGACCTGCCAAAGCCATCTGAGCGTGGGCTTAATATCCTTCATATCTTCTTGTAAAGGGACCTTTTGGACCGGTTCAACAGTTCTCTTTTGTCCCCTCAGTTCTTTACTTGAGCAATTGCAAAGAATAGCGACATTTGTGCCAGATCAGGCCCTAAGTGGATGCTTTGCGTCCTTCTGCGTTTGAATGACTTTCCACAGTCTGGTGGAATGGAATTTGGTGGAGGAGAGAAAAAA
>WBMW01003145.1:198893-215995 GCA_013396635.1 Penelope pileata | reverse complement strand
AAAAAAAGGAGAGGAGAGGAAGAGGGAGAGGGAGACAAGCTGCTGATAACACAGCAGAAATAATGACATCTCACTCCTGCTCTCTGGCTGTGACGTGCCAGGAGCAGAGGATAACCAAGGCTGGTGCTGATGGCTTCTTTCCACCAAACCCATCAGCTTTGATGTTGAACAAACACAGCTGAGAAGGAACACAGGTGCTGAGGGAGGAGAGACCACTGCCTTTCAAGGTGCATTCCTGATGTGCAGCCCAGACCCAGACTTCAGTCACAGCTTCAGAGAGCGGCCAGCCGCTCCGGGGAGGAATGCTGGGGGTATGTTTTTGCCAGGAGGAAGACAGGAAGAGTTCACAGCACAGCTGCTTCCGACGTGGGGCTTTTCAGCTTCTCGGTCTCAAGCCATGGAGCCTGGGGACTGCACACGCTGGCACACACGTGGCCGCCGAGCTGCCACCGCTCCGAGGGTCTGCGCTGGGGAGGCTCAGGTTTATTACCTAACAAGCTAAAAATGCTGCTGTTGTATTTTTACAATTGGTCCGTGCATGTCTTTGTTCTAAGCTCAGCACGACCTGCGTTTCTTCGGCCGAATTTCCTCACGGTTGGGTTTGTTGGGGACTTTTTTTATTCCCTGGCCAGTAGGATGTTTTTCCCCCAATTATTTCGCCATGCACCAGCTGTGGTCTGCAGCAGGTTTCTGGAGCTGTGCAGAGAGCCTGCTTTTGTGAGGGCTGTTATCTGTGCAATTTTGCATTACTCAGCCACCCTCGTGGGCTCTGTCCAGGCAGTGCCTGTGGAGATCTCACACCGGCAGCACCGACCCTCAGGCAGAAACCCAGGGTTGCTGCCTACTGTGTGCTGCAAGGAGGTCCTCCCAGCACAAACCTGGGGCTTGGGCTCATTTGGAAGGGGTCCTGACTGCTTCAGACTTCTGCACATGTATAGCCTGAGAAGGGCAGTGCTGCTTTTCCATGCTTCTGTTTTTAAGTGAAGGCACCAATTTCACATCTTGTCCCATTAAATCATGTGTCCGTAGTTAGATTAATCTCTGTCCCATTTAGGGACATCTGTCTGGTTTGGGTTTTGCAGTAGTTTGACATCCAGTCCCAGGCAACAGCATGTGCCAAATACTTTAAAAACACCGACCATCAAACAGAAGAAGTGGGTGGATGTTTTCAACATTCCTTTATTTTTGCATGTGTGCCTGGTTCTTAGTAAGTGTCTGGGGAAAAAAAAAAAGATATGACTTATGATTTGTTGCTCTCTCTCTTTGGAAAAGGTCCAGGCTGTAGAATAGGGCCAAAATGCCAGGAAAGAGCTTGCTGCATAGAGGCAGGCTTATAAGGTTTGATTTTATGCGTTCTCCAAGCAACAGCATTTCTTTAATTCAAGATCCTGAAGTCATTTTATATCTTTATTCGGCACAGCTTGGTCGCTCTTCTTCTCAGTTTTCCTTATTTTTAGAAAGGTGAAGTGCGGCTCCCAAATTAAATCATTACTGGGATGGATTTCAGCCAAGGGATTCATGGCCCAAGCCGTAAGGCACAGGAAACACAAGCAGGAGTAAAACAATGGTTTTTTTTATTTTTTATTTCATTTGGCGGAGCCAGGAGTGAGATAGCCTTGAAAGATTTGTGGTTTTGCCTGGCAATCATGTATTTCAAACCATGGTAAGGGCTATTTTATCTTTCTTCACTTTAAAAATAAAAATGAAACAAAAAAAAAAAAACGCAACCACCCAGAAATATTTGAAATGTCAAGGTTGCCAAATTTTGCTTGATTCCAAGAAAGCGGCTGTGTTTGGAGTCCCCAGTGATGCTTACAGTCAGGGCCCAAGCGCTTGCTGGAAGGGGCCAATCCTCCCCCTTTCGCTGACATCCTTCTCCCTGCGGATGCCACAAAGGCGAAGCTGTGGCAGCCTGGCCCCCAGCCAGGCTCCTGTCCCCAGCGGCTGCCATCCCTCAGGTCAGCGTCTCGCTTCAGGGACCCAGAGCCCTTCCCCTGGATGGGACAGCTCTGCTCTGCTCCTCGGAGGCCGTTTCACAACAACAGAGCAAAGCCCTGCAAAGCTGCCTCCCAGGAGCAGATCTGCTGCAGCCAGAGTATGAGCGTGCTGGTGAGCCACAGAAACTTGCGCTGGTGGTGGGAGCAAGCACACGGCTCCGTCTGCCACAGCTATGGCCAAATCCTCTCGGCTGGGTGCTCTGGAAAGCAGGACAGCCGGCACCTGCAGCTGAGCACGGAGCCGCTCACCAGGGCCAGGGTGGCTGCCCCCAGCTGCTGCCACAGCTGAGCCGCCAGAGCAGCGAGCCACGGGAAAAAGAAGCAAACTAATAATTAAAAATTAACTGTCCGTGTTAAACAGCATATTAAGCTTTGCCCTGATGCCGGGAACAAATGTATCCAAGCAACAAAAACAAACAGCCAGCAAGGCAGGCTCTTTGGTATCCCTTTTTCAGCTCTTCAAATGATGCTGTGAGTTTATGTTGAAGTCATTTTGTTCCTAAACACCCCGGTGTTTGGAAACAGCACGTCCGTGCCCCCAAATGCTGTAGGCACTGATCGGGAGCCGGACACACAAGGGTCCACCGCTGCCTGCCTACCCCTGGGCAGCACAGCACGGTGCCTGCAGTGGGCACCAGGCACCCCTGGTGTGCAGTGAGAAATTGGGAGCAGCTCAATTCCAGGCTGGTGGCTCAGAGCCCCTTCCTGGGGCATCTCCCCGTACGGCGCCCATGGGGCCAGTTTGTGGAAGAGTTAATCCCTCTGTGAAGAGGCTCTTCCAGCTCACGTGGCAGAAACTGGTGCTTTCTGGGGGGAAAGGTCTTGGGTCCTGTCAATGCCTTCTTTTAAAACCTTGCAAGAAACCGAAGAAATGCCATTTACAATGCTCTTAATATAGATCTCAGGAGAAGACTTCGTACTGGAGGCAAGAATACATGCGAGAACCTTTGACCAAGTCAACTCTCATTTCTTAAACTGTCTCCGTACGTTGCCATGGGCCTCAGCTTTCAGACTTATCTTCCCTTTTGGAAAAACTGCAAGTTCACCAACATTTCAGCGATCTATTTTCAGATTACTCCCTATTAGGGCGCACAGATGTGGCAATCAGTAGGAACGCTACCAGCTCTTCACAGAAAATGTTAATTGTGAATTTTGAGTGCGTGTTCATTCCAGGCTCTTTGCTCCAGAAAGGAGGGCAGAAGCAGCAGAAAGGCATTAGTAATGGATGACAAAACCCGTTTGATGGACAGCCTCTCACAAGGGGGAAAATGAAAGCATCGGATGGCTGCGGAGGAGAGGAAGATGAGGGAATGGACTCAGTCTGAGGATCATAAGGAAATGAGAGGATAGCGTTTACTGTTGCTGCCTCTAAATGGGCCCAGGAATGAACACGAAGCACAAGGCACTTAAAATGCTAAAACATAAAATAGCTGCAGATTGCACATGAGCTCGTGAGCAGTCCTTGCCAAAGCCACCGCCGAGGCCAGATGCTCAGGAGGATTCAGGGCAGGGATCGAGCTTTGATGCAGAGTAATGGGAACAGCCAAAACTACATTAGGGGGCTTTAAAAATAAGCCAAAACGAGGAGACCGTGTGCTCTCAGGCACTGTGCAGGAAGCCAGCCACCGGGGAGACATTTCTGCAGTGGGAAGGTTTTGGCTGGGGCTCTGGGGTTTCCACAGCTTCATCTGAAAGCAACAATGTGAAAGGAGAGGGGACGGTGATGAGTGACCATATTGTGAGCAGTCCCATCCCCACGTGTGCTCGTACTCACCTGACCCAAAAGAAGAGGTTTGATTTGGGCACACAGGATCAGGAGCCATTCCCCAAAGCAGCAGGGCTGCCCCTTCACCTCCCTCCCCAGACCCACGGTACCACTGAGAAATAAAAGCTGCTACACACACGCCTTGGTTTCCTTTCATACTTTGTAATTTTTTTTTTTTAATTTTTTATTATTTCCTCCTTTTAAGCATCCCTTTAAGGGTGAAATGAAATCCAACCATTTACAGAGAAAATGATTTCAGAATGTACATTTGATTTATCCTTACAAAAAGTTCATTATTACTTGCTGTTTATAAATTACAGAGTGGAAAGGAGCTTTGCAGATCCTCTTTTTTTTTTTTTTTTTTTTTTTTAAATAGTTTTTGGCAAGTCCACGCATTCTTTTGCCAAAATGGTGTTCTGGGGCCACCCCAGTGGCAACACTACCAGTGGGTCCAGGCAGAGCCCAGCCTCAGCAGTGCTGCTGGGCCACTTCCAGGATAATTCTGCATCGTCATCCTCACAGGAAGGAAAAAAAAAAGAAATACAGTGGCTTTTATTCTTAGTTTCAGAGTATTTCAGATCCCTTTTTAAGCCATGACCTGTAGTCCCCAATGCCTTAGGTGTCGGTGGATTGCATGAGAAACAGCTCTCCTTTCTTGGTGCTGGATTCGAGCCCCTCCTGACACTTCCAGCTCCCCCTCTTTTTCCGTAATATGAGAAAAAGTTTTGTCCAATGTCTCAGAAACCAGGGCTTTTTTTTTTGGTGGATGGGGGAAACACAACAGCGGAGGGACTGGGGATCCGTTCTACCCCTCACTCCCCTCCTTTCTCACCAAGGCTTGAGGTCAGTGCAGCCAGGACGAGCCATCCCCTCCCTCTTCACCACCAGTGTTCACTAACAGGAGCGGGAGCAACTCCCGACACGTCTTCACAGTGCAGAGGCATAGCAGCCACGGAGTGCTGGCAGGAGCAGCGGGATGGGGACACAGCCCGGGGGACGTTTGGGACAGGAAAAGACACTGCCACCCCACAAGAACACGTCAAGAGTCACTGGGGGAACCAATACCCGTTCTGCACTGACGTTGCCCCCACGCTGGAGGCCACAAGGTCCCCTTCCTTTATCCACCAGAGGCACGAAGAACAGGCTGCACAACAGCAAACACCTCAGCAGGACACAGGGACCAGAGAAAACAACAGCGAGACTCAAGCGCATTGTCCTTCATACAACCACGCAGGCACAAACCCACCCCATCCCTCGCTGGGTACCGCATCGCCTTCGCTCCTCCAGAGGGGCAGAGCCGTCAGCCCACACCCTTCACCTGGGAGGAAGGAGGAAGATGAGCTCCCCACCCCAAAGCCATGCATGGGCACAGATCCCCCCCGTTTTTCTTTTCCCCAGCTGAGAGGCACAAAGGAAGTCAAGAACAGAGATGGGCAGAGCAAAGTGCAAAGTATAGGGATGCCACATGCTGCTTTCATCTACCTGGCCTTCCCTTACACATGGAAGGTTTTTGGTGGAAGGGTTTTGGAGAAGGAAAAGCAGATGGCTGGAGGAGGCTGCAGGGAAAGGCTGGTGAGCCTTTGGTCCCGGAGAGGCAGTGGGTTCATGGCCTCGCTGCTCATGGCTGTGGCAACCAGCCCTGGGGATTTGGTTTTCAGTCCTTCCCTTCTCGTTCAGCATCTGGCTCCGACGGGGTGGCTGCCCCGCATGCGGAGGGCAAGCCTCCACCTCAGGAAATGGCTGTGCAGAAGTCAGCGTGTGAGTCCCATCCCGCAGGGAAGGCGATGGAAGGATTTTAATGACAAGCACTCCAACTCCCTAAGGATAATAAACATGGGGCTTACAGAAACAACAGGAACATTAACTGGTTTGGCCTTAAATCAAAAAACTGTTTGAACGATTCTTGAGAAAGAAAAAGAAGAATGCATTTCAGCTGTGAAGTCCCTTCCTCTACCCCACAACAGAAGCCTGTTTTAAATTTGATTTCCTAAGAATAAGGAAAGAAGATGTCCCAGAGATGGACAGGGCCAGAGTCACGCAGAAGAGCCCCAGCGCTGCCCTCGCCCTGTTCCAGTGGGACCTTCTCAGAAAGGAGGGGAACGATGGAGGGAACCGTGGAGGCGAGGGGAGGGGAGGGCACAGGCTGAACTCCGGGAACAGGAGATGCTGATAAGTGCAGCGACAGGCTTATCTGAAGCTCTTAAGAGACAAAGGCCATACTGCAGCGATGAAAACACGACTTGCACTGCACTAAAATTCCCCAGGGAAGTCCATGCATGGGAAGGGCTGGTAGGAAGGGAGAGGCTGCTCCCACCCCAGATCAGGTGGTGCAGCCTCAGCGTGCGTGCGCTCCAGCCCTCGCTTCATGGGGCTCTGGTGCTCCCAAAGCACCCACACAAAGACCAACTTCTCTTTCTCGTCTTCAGGAAGGCCTGACCTGAGGCTTGTGCTGCTGCCACTGAGCTAAAGCAATGCCTGAAAGCAGGTCTCAGACTGAAAATGAGGAATAGCTTCTTCCCTTTATACTTTTCAAGTCACTGCTACCAAATCCCAAAGGCTAGCGCATATCCCATGGGTGAGCACACTGGGCTCTCCTCCAGCTTCCCCTGGAGAAAGCTCTCAGGCAGCAGCCTCGCTGCTATCACTCTGATCTTGCTGAATGCAGCTCCTCCTTTCTCAGCTGGGCCCTGATTGCTCTACAATCTCCCTGTGCCCAAGACCTCCCTGTGACTGTGGCAGAACTCCCTCGTCCCTCTCCTGAAGGTTGAGCTCAGCAGAGCCACAGCTTCTCCTGGAGGGGAGAGCGTTCTGCCCACCGAGCCTCCACCTGCACAGTTCTCAAAGTCTCAAAAGGACTTTCCTCCCCCTGGGAGAGACACACCAGAAGTGAGAGCAGTGACAAACATATACATAAACAAAACAAAACCAACCAACAACGCAACAGGGGGTCCCTCCGTTCTTCCGAGCAGGCATTATGGCACATGAGATGGGGAAGGAACCAAGATGAACACCAACTCAATTTGATCAGAAAAAAAAATATTCACCTTTCTGTTCAAATTATAATCTTAGGGAATCAGGTTATCTTTGTTTTTCACTTCTCTAGAGAAGAGAATAGGAGGGAGAGAGAGACATACAAAGATAGGAATAGAGCATGAGAGAGCGAATGGGCTGGATGACGCAGGAATATGGAGCCCTGAAGGAGGGAATTGATGGCAATGGAAACCCTCTTGCTTCAGCACAGCTGGCCTAATGTCAGGGTCACTCTTCGTTATGACAACATTCTCCTCCTCCACACGATCCTCGCTTCTTTGCTTGGAAGATGAGCCAATATTTCCAGTGTACGGCTAACAGAGCACGCTCATGTTTTTCTCCCTCTTGCCACCACAGCGCGGGCTCTGGGCACCCTGTCAAGCCATCTGCTAAGGAAGGGTGGTAAGGGTGGAAACGCCAATCTGCCTCCTCAATGAGCTGAATCAATCCGCTACAGCACCAGGACAGACCTTGGCTATGCATCAGTGGCAAACTGTGTGGACACTGGCCCACCTGCTGCAAGCAACGTCATCCCACATCCCCTCTATTCTGCACAGTCTCCTTGCATGGCCCAGGCTGTGAGCACGGGCTGCACATGCTCTCTGGATTGCGTGATTGTCCCAGAACAGTCTTCTGGCCCCAGGGGAAGCCTACCCACAGTCCCATTCTCCACAAGCTCCCAGTGGGTCCTGTGCCTTGACATGCTTTGTGTTTCCCCGCAACACCCACCGCTGACTCAGAGCTTTGCCCTTCTCATTTCCCCCATGGCAAGAAGGAATAGCCATCACATGTAAACAGCAGCCCTGCAACAGGCACAGCCCACAGCGTTGCAGAGGCAGCCAGAGAGGCATACAACAGTTCCACGTGTCATATGCTGCTATGTGGAGCTGATGCTCTCCCCTGTGGATTCCCCGAAATGTCATCCGTGACAAGACAGATCACAGCTTATGGATCCCACCATTTCCTGAAAACACACACACCACCCAAGCCCATCTCTGTGCCCTCCCCTCCCAAAACTGGTAACGAACACCCACATGCATACCAAAACCATGCATGTTAGCACTCATGCACATAGGAATCCATGCACTTGTAAACATACACTCCCACCATCTGATGTAGTCCCCTGCAGCTTATCCCAGACCCAAAAGGAGCACGTGCTGCAGGGAAAATGCTTCAGCTCCTGTGGAGGAAGCCAGTGCAGTGTTGTGGGGGCAGGGGTGAAAAAGGAGTTAAAAAAAAAAAAAAATCAGCTTTCTCCTCTGCTTCCCATCTGCCTGCTTCAGGACTAGCAAAGCATCAGGCAAAGACACAGTCCAGGACAGATGCATTAAATTTGTGGGAGGAGGCAGTGTGTTGGGGGGGGAACACCTTGGAAGCAAAGGATTTACCTTCCCCAAAATACATTGAACATAGAGGTATACAAAAAAATAAATGCATACTGAGATGCTTTTGCACATTCACTCATCCAAAAAATGCCTGTGACACACATCTGCACACGTGACCACTCGCATCGGTTTGTGCCTGCTGACTCACACGCTCACTGAACAGTTCAGGCTCACATCTGTGCTTGCTCCGATCCGCGACAGATGAGGGTGGATGGGAACAGCTGCCCTCTCTCCTCAGGGGACCCCCCCCAACCTCCCCAGGAGGAAAACCCACCAGCTGGATGCAGCAATGCTCTCCAGCCAGCAGAGAAGCCCAGGAGATGCAGGGAAGTCTTTATGCTACTGCCATCGGTCCCACACTTCTCCCTTCCTCCTGCCCAAGTCTCCCTTCAATTGGCTGAGGAATTTGTGTCCCCAGGCATCACCCTGGGAAGAAGAGAAGGGAGGGAGGGAGGACAGAGACCATGGAGAAATGGCACACCCCACCTGGCATCAAAGAAAACAAAAAAAGAAAGGAACAGACAAACACCCGATTCTTTCCCTTTGTTGTGAAGTTCTGATTTCCCACACGAGTCCCAGTGGTCTCACCCAGCACCCTCTGCTTTTCGATATGGGTTCTCCAACAAGTAGTGGAACTGCTGGTAGTTCTTGAGCAGATACTTGGGAGCATACATGTGCTCCTTGGGGTCGGCAGGGGGATACTCCTGTGTAGTACCATCGAACCAGCCCCCAGTCCGGATCAGCTCCCGGATATAATTGAGGTCTCGTTTATCCTCGTAGTCACCCCAGCGGGGAAAGTCCCCATTCTGGGCCGACACCAGTTTGAAGTAGATCCCCTCTGGGGTGAAACACCAGGAGCAGTGCCAGCCAGCGAAGTGGAGGGGGCTGCCCAGCGACCACTGCACCAGGATGTGTCCCGTGCTGTTCTCGTACTGCCGGAAGCCAGGCATGGTGTAGTATTCACGGCGCCGCAGACGGATCCCATCGGTAGCGTAGACAGCCTGGAGCATCCCCATAGTGCAGCCTGAGACCACCTCCAAGGTGCCTGGTTGCTTCCAGAAGAAGCCGTAGAGCGACTTGCGCATGTGAAAGGCGAAGGGCTCCGTCCAACCATCGTAGAGCTTGAGGAAGAGCACACCATCACGGGCTGGGATCTCATCGGCATCGTCAATGATGAAGACGTCATCTGGGCGCAAGTTGCGGAGGCGAGAGATGCCATCCCGGGTGAGAAAGGTGCGCAGGTAATCGTCGGCGATCCAGCCGTCCTGGCGGCCGCCAGCAGGGAAGTGGTCCAGGAAGACGTAGAGCACCTTGTGCCGGATGTACTCATAGGAACCATTGAGGAGCATCTCGCGGAACTTGAGGGGCCGTGGCTCTCCGTAGGCCGTGAAGTTCGACTCGCACACCACAAAGACGTCCACCACATCTCCCAGCTCATGGAAGCGGACATCCAGCAGGTCAAACTCATGGTTGATGTTGATAGCGTTGATGACCCGCCGGGGGATCTCCCGCGGCACCAGGCGGTCCTTGGTGGGCAGGTTGGAGTACTGGACCACAGTGGGAACCCCACAGCTGGGGCCGTGCCAGCCGGGCAAGCACACGCACTCCACCCACTTGCGCCGCTTGGTCCCGCTGGCACTTAGCGGCCTGCGAGCGGGCCGCCCCGAGGCCACGCCATCTGCACGCTCCTCCGGCCGCCCTCCCGCAGGTGGCTTCTCCAACACCTTGGTGCCTGGTTTGAAGCAGACACCGCCGGCTTTGGTTCGGACAAAATATTCTGTCGTGTCTTCTGGCAGCACAAACTCAACTTTGTGCAGCTCTTTGCTGGCTCTGCTGGGAGGTAGGGGTTGGAGCAAGGGCGAGTGGGAGTACAGAGGTGTGCGGAGGAACTCTGCACCCCCCGGCTCAGGGCTAACCTGTGGCGTGACAGGGGCATTGTTCCAGAAGAAGCTGGAGACGAGGTTGGGACTAAGTGAAGCCAGGTCCCGGGGGAAGGTGACATACGAAAGGGCCTTCAGGAAGTGCAAGAAGGAGATGAGGCAGAGACCAGCCATGCAGAGAGTCAGAAAGAGCTTATGGCGTCTCATCTTCATCCTGTGGAAAAGCCATGAAAAGGAAAGTCACGTTCAGAAGTTACTAGGGTGCAAAAAGCATACGACTGGTAAGAAGACAGGTTGGGGATGCCAGAAAGCAGGTCCAAATTCAGCATGCACCTTTCAAGACTTGCATCCAAAACAACTCCCCCACCCTCTGCCATCTCCAGTGGTCCTGTTGCTTTGGCTGGGTTACACCAAGCTGAACCTCTTCTAGATCACTTACAGTCTTACAGTCTCACAAAGACAGGAAAGATGCTGGTGATGGGATAGAATGATGGGAAATGCAAAATAGGAGTTCACTATAATGCATTTCCCATCTTTCTCATCTATCTAATGAACTCACTGAACTTAGCAGATTTGCCCGCATTCACTGATGGGAACAAATAAACATAGGCCTTGAATCAGACTCAGGGAAGATCAAGAGAGCGGAGGAGAGAAAGAGGGATGAGAAGGAGTAGAGGGTACACAGCTGAAACTCAACCAGCATAAGAAAGGGAGTCTTAAGGGACTGAGATCATTAGCCAGGCTGACAGAACCAGGAAAAACACTACACTCTTCAGATCTTTCTAGTGTTTACTCACAACACACCCCTTGTTCCCAGAAAATACCAACCAAGTTTGTGTGGGGAACGGGGAAAAAGTATGAAGATTTTCGCTTTTATTCTCCTCCCATCCTTCTCAAGTCCACTATGCCTGCAGCTGCCTCCTTTTGCTTTTCATTTTCTGTGGACCAGATGCTGAGGGTTTTTTTGTGTCTGGATCAAGGTAGCTATAAAAAACACCTAGCCGTCTCTGCTGTAATATGGTGCCGTCATGATGGATCCACATCAGGGCAGCAAGGAGCCAGCAGCGCGCAGCCCTTTCCTCCAAACAATAAGAAATACAGCCTTCATCTTCTCCCTACACTACCTCCCCTCCTCCAGCCCATGCTGGGAGCGCAGAGCTGCTGTCAGGCAGAAAAGTGATTGAAGACTACAATCCAGAAAAAAGAAGAGGGGAAAAAAAAAGGAAGAGAAAACCCAACCTCACCCAACACTTCGCCAGGGAGAATGAGAAAAGGTGGCTGCATTCTGATTTTTAGGGAAGAGAAGGTTGAGGCAAACACAGGCAGGGGAACAAGATGACCAAGTGCCCTTTGCGAGGCAGAAGCTGCCTCTCCCCCCAGAAGCACAAAACCCTCTATGCCCAAAAAACCCACCAGCTCACTCCAGACGTGCACGCTCCTCAGCGGCAGCTCCCAACCATGGTGCTGTGCCCACACGTGTGCCTCAGCACCTCCTCCGTAGGCCAAAGGTCCCCATGACGGGCACACCACATCCTGCGCCATCACTTGTAAACCCTGCACGGCACCCAGAGGCAGACCAAGCCCTCAGCCACACGCCAGAGTGCTCCTCTTCCCCACCCCGGCACTCCCCATGGCCCACGTGCGCCCTGGGTGGGAGCAGAGGGGAGAAGCACTCGATCCACTCGAGGGGAACGAGTGAAATACAACGAGGCATGTTTACTGATTAACTTGGGGAGAACTTAATGCTGAAGGGAAAAGCCATAAATTTAGACAGATGGCAACTGCCCAAAGGAAAACATATCTGGCTCCCTATCGAGGGCTTCGACATGGAGTTTGATAGAAGATTTGTCCACGTTCATACCTTACAGTTCAGCAGCAATCATTTCTAGATTCTTCACTGTCGCCTTTTTAGTGGAAAAAAGTACATTTGCCAACATCCCTGCACTCTGGCAGTGGCATGAGTCCTCCCATGTTGACAGGGCTATTTCGCTGTAAAAACAGGGACTGCAAGCCTGAAGCCAGTGGAAGAGTTACAGCATTTGCTTTTGTTATATTTCAACACAGCACAGAGGAAAGGCAGTGTCCTGGCTTCACGCAACTCAAGAAGCCATCTTACCAGGCCTGGTGTATGCCAAGAATGGCATAGGAGGAGGCAATGGACTCCTCAGGGGTCCCACAGGGGCAGGCCCTTGCCTCCCACGCCCACCCACCCCAGCCCAGCCATGGCCTGGCTCATAGGAGGCCATCTCTGTTGTGACCCAGCCATGGAGGGTCTGGCTGTTCCCTTGTTCAAAGCTGTAAAGGACACCTTGCTCTTGCTGTCAAGCATTCATCACGAAGGCAAAACAAGAGGCTGCAGAAACTCCTGAGAGCATCTCGTTGTGCCCGGGGTGTTTTTATTTATTTTAAGTCTTTGTTAATGTCTTTCAGGAACAGTGAGATCACTCACAGAGTCAAGGAGGAGTATCCAGCACCTCTTCCTTCCTCATCACCATCCTGACGTATGGGAAAGAGAAGAGCACAAGGAATAGATGTCCCTCGCCAGTACATGAGCACAGCTCTCCCCAAGCGAGTGTTCTGTACTTTCTCCAAGGTGTTACCTCCAGATGTCACTGAGGCTCAGGCAAGATGAAGGACTGCCCTGCTCCACTAAGGCAATCCCAGAGGCTGCCAGGTAGCACTGGCTTCACTCCAGTTCCTACAGGACACACAAACGCGTGGCAGCCAGCATCCCCTGGGCTGGCCCAGCACAGAGGACAAGTGCTGAAGGAGTCACACACAGCAGGTCTCCCTCTTCTTCCCAGACGGCTGTGATGCTCCACATGCCACGGGAAATTCCCAGACAGAGGTTGTCGCTCCTGACATTTAACAAACTGCTTCACTTTCCGGGATCTGGCGTGCCATGTCAGCATAGCAGGATGCACGGTTTTAGGAAGCAAAGCCTGTTTTCCTCACTTGACATCTGCATACATCACTATCTGTCGGGCTCAGCACACAGCTGCTGGTGGCTGAAGAGCTGCAGAGAACTCAGCCCTGCACGGCTGCATTGCCTCCCTGTTATTGCAGTCTGCGTCTGGAGAGCCGGGCTGGTGAGCGCAGCCCTCCCCTGAAGCTCTGCCAAAGCAAGCTGGCCCTGCAGTACCCTCTGCTGTTCCACTGCCGACATCTCCCAGGAGGCAGCTTTCACTGCTCAGTCGTCTTTGTTAAGGAGCGGGAACATGAACCCACTTCTTATCCCCTCCTAAAAGGAGGGAAGCGAAGAATAAAGCTGTGACCTCTTCCAAACATCTTCCCTGGGAACCACCTCCATTCTCACATGCCAGGGATTCCTCTGCCAGGGAGTGGAGGGAGCTCATCCACCCCTGGGTGGGCTGGGACGCTGACAGCCATCAGTCACGTATCCCTTCCCGTACCATCTGATCGGCACTGCAGCGAGAGATGTGTTTTTGAGCAGTGGCTAATTGGAGACAAAGGCCAGCAGGGGAGGAAAACGTTATTAGCCACCTTCCCTGCTCAGTACATTTAGATGTGGCTGAAATGAGAAAGGAGGTACCAGGCAGGGAGACATCTCAGCTTGTCACAAGAAACCCCAGCTGCTCTGCCACAAAGCAGCCATCAGTTACTGAGAACGCAGAAAAGAGCAAGAGGAGATTTCCCTGATGACAATTTTGAGGGAGGAGGGGAAAAAAATGTGAAGCTGATCTTGGGAAGAGAGATGAAGTTGCTGTCAGGTTAAAAACAACAGCACAAAAAAAGGAAAACCTTTAACGTTCAAGCAGAAGAAAAAGCCAGGAGGAGCACGGACAGTCAGCTCCTTTAAAACAAAGCTTTTTAGGGAACATACAGTTGTTTACAACCTCAGCAACATTCAGTCTCGGCGAGAGAAACCGAAAGCTTCTCTTTGTGAGGGACAACCTTGGTATTTCCTTGCTTGAAGATGATATGTCTCTGCCATGCAAGGGGACGGCTTTCAGAGAAGGAGGAAAGCTAGAAGTAGTAAGTGTATGAACTATCCCCAGGCACCTGTTACAGTTTTACTCTGCCATTATATCAAGTGACTGGTTGATTTATACCATCCTGAAATCATATCCTGATTTCAAGGAGCCAGAGAGAAAGATAGGCGCAGCTAAGAGCTGGCAGCTCACCAGCCCTAGTGTTCTCTCCTGGAGGACACTGGCAGGAGGCCACCCAGCAGGCTGCTGGATGCACGATACCCCAGCCTCTGGCACAGGACCCCTCCTGGGGTGACAGGGGAAAAGCTGCCTGTTCAGGACAAGTCAGAGCAGAAGCTTCTGGTTTTCACCCCAAAAGGAAAATGCCCACCTCCTCCACCTGAAGTCATCCCTCAACATCTATGAGTATCATATTTGCCCATCACTCAGACACTTCAACAAGGCAACAATTAGAATTGCTCCTGCACAGCAGAATAAAATCCAGCACGACCTCCATCCTCCACCCCACACTGAGGGATGTACTATTTGCTCTGGCCAGGGACAAGCATGAACAGGCTCTGTGCTTCTCCAGTGCTAGGTCTTCTTTCCATCCCCAGAGCACAGGGATCTCATCACACATCAGGGCCACAGCATCTTGAAACACTAAAATCCCAAATTACTTTTGATCCACAAAAGTAGTAAGAAACTATACAAACTACTATTTGTTTACAACAGAAATGTAACAAGCTCAAGAACAGCAGGACCGTGCTTTGCTTAAGGATAATCAGAGAAGATTATCCTGCAAAGCTGGACAGCAGGGAAAGTGGAGAGACACCGGATGTACCAGAAGGTAGGCAGCGCTCAGCATGTCTCTCACGTGAAGGATGCTGTGCTATTATCGGGGATTGCAAGCTTCGGGATGTTAGCAGCAAGTTCTGGCAGCGTCACAGCGCAAGGTGGTTTGAACACACAGGCCCATATTGACTTCATCCACATTTCAGGGATGGAATACAACATTCTTCCGGCACCTTCGTTACAAGCTGCTGTTCACAGCGCTAATGCTGAACAGCAATACCTCATGCCATGCATTTCCTTTGCAGCTTTGAGGCAATTGACCACAAGGTGCCACTGACTCACTGCCAGCACAACCAGCTGGAGCAAGCCACCCAGCACTGTTACCCTTCAAGTAAGGTCAGGCAAAGGGAGAACCAGGCTCTGTCTTCAGCGTCTTCTTCCCCTTTGAAGGAGGCGGCAAGCGGAGACATAAGGTGGCTGCTCTCAGTCAGGTGAGACCATAGCAGCTGGCTTCCAGTGTTGCCATCTGCTCACCAATGGGTGTCCCCAAGGCAGAAAGAAAGATGGATGAAAATAGAAAACTATGAGGATGAATCTACACACGGCCAAGGTGAGGCTGACCAGAGCACAGCCGAGAAACAAAGCCATACACACGTCAACCTCAAGCATCCTGTTTGTGTGCAGGCCTTAGCAATGCCTCTGCTGATCAGTAGCATGTCATGAAAAAGAAAAAAAGATTTCTCCTCCCTGATGCACTCATAGAAATCCAAAGAGCTCCAAGCAAGCAACTGACCTGGAAACTAAGATGGATGCAACCAGAGACCACAGCACTTTTTAAGTACTGTGGCTGCCCACCTCTCCACCCTCCAGAGGGGCACTACCTTTGGACTTCACACTGTCCATGGGCTCCCACTCTTTTGACTGCTTTCAGAAGTGTCTTGCCCTGCCTTGGCTATTTTAGATGCCACATCTCCAACCACAGCAAGATAGCTACATACTCTGCAACAACACAGCTCTCAACTCGCAGAACACAGCACATGGGACCTGGAGATGAAGTGGTCCTTGTTGACAATGTTCTGTCTCAAAATTGATCTTCCATACGTCACCAGAATAAACCAACATCTAAACACCTTCAGAGTCCATTATAAAACCCTCCACTTGAACAGATTGTTCTCACTGTAACTACCATAATACTAATAGCAGCATAATTATATAATTCTCCAGCCCCCGGTTTAAAAGAAGATCAGCTTGGAGAAGACTAGAAAACTCTACTGAAATCCAATAACGGCCTATGAGATACCAATTTAATTTTATCCAAGTGGTACTGGGACATCACAAAGGCATAGTGCTGAATGCTAACGAAAACTTCAAGCTGGATTTCTAACTCCACTGGAATCCAGCAAATATTCTTCTTAGTATCCTTCAGCTGTACTAGGCTCCCTTGCAACTCATCTTTTCTCCCTAAGCAGAGCCTGTCCCACCATAGGGATTTCCATGATTCTAGAGATGCCTCGCCACACTCTGATCCTTCAGACGCTCTCAGAAACCACAATTTTGATTTCTTAGCACTAGGCCAGGCACTCTTTCCACTAAAGGAAAAACAGCGCTTCTCCTGTCCTCCTCTCTCCTTCACTTACACCTGATATCCTGGAAGGACTCTTCCTCAGCCCTGTTTTGAGCCTCCTCAAAATACCCAGTTTCCTGAAGACTGCTGTGATGGCTCTGGAGGCTGCATCACCTCTTGGCCCTAGAATTGGGCCTCAAGACATCAGAGGGTGAGCTGGGGTATTGCTCACTACGCTCTGTGTGCGCACATGCTCACATACATACACGCGCACACACCCCCAAGGACGCAAGGCCTTTCTCCCAGCCAAACACGGCACTGCTGCTCACTGCTGCAAGCGTGCAGTGCTTACAGGAATGCAAAATGGAATACGCTAGTTCTGTTGCTTTTTGACTAGTGTCTTACGAGGAAGAAATGCTCCAACATGAGATGATGAATCCAAGAGGAAACAGACTACACAAAGACAACTTATGCCCTTAGATAAGCCATGGATAATCAAAGAAGGATGCGAGAACCCCCAGCTGCTCTCAGTGTCTTGCAGAGAGGGACAGGACATGGCCACTTTGACAAAAAATATCCTTTCAGAGACCAAGCGATGCATGTGGAAGCACATGAGGTGATTTCGTAAGTTCTCGCTCCTCACTCACCACCATCACAGCTCACCACCCCTAGGCTGTCAGTACAAATGTATGAAAGTTCACTTTGGAAATCCAAATCAGCAGCCAATCCGAGTTAAAAATAAACTTCAGAGAAG
>WBMW01003145.1:149334-180904 GCA_013396635.1 Penelope pileata | reverse complement strand
ATGGTGGGGATGGGTTGGTGGCTGGACTGGGTGACCTTAGAGGTCTTTTCCACCCTTAATGATTCCGTGATTCTATGATCTACACAGTTCTTGGACACCTCCAGAGACAGTGACTCCACCACTTCCCTGGGCAGCTTGTTCCAATGCTTGAGTGCTAATGGATGTGCCAGATTTCTGCCATTTCTCTGAGCACACCCACAGCCAGAAGAGGATTCAGGCACGAGGAGGACAGGAGAAGAGCTCGACGGAGAGCCGCTACCTGCTTTGCTTCAGCTGCCAGCTGCCGTTGGCTAGAGCAAGGGACTTTCCAAGCCGCTGATGCATGAAACCGCTAACAGCTCAGCTTTGATCCCGCTACTTTCAAAGCAGCCTTGAATTTGCCAAAGCCACCGGCTCCCGCTGGAGCTCCATGCTGCGTGTCGGGAAATGCCCAGCCACCTCCAGGAACCTGGCGTTGGGTGGCTGGGAACCACCCGAGATGCTTTGGGGGCTGTTTGCTGCCCAACAGCCAGCGGGACGTTTTGCAGCAGCGTTTCCATGTTTTGCAAATGGAGATGCTCAGGGCTGGTGGCCCTGCTCCCCATGGAACTCAGCGCATCCTGAAGGCACGTGGTGGCTCCAGCCTGTCCCACCTGGAGGGCTGCCCTTCCCTTGCAGCAGAACGGGGCTGGTGCTGCTCCCTGCTGCCGCTGAGCTTCTGCGGGGCTCAGAAAAGCTCTTTGCTCAGGCGAAACCAGCAGAAACGCAGAATTTCTAGGTCACGCTGTTCTTGGGAGACAAGCAGAAAGCAGGTTAGGAGACTCAAAATGGGAGAGGAGGACAGGCCCAAGCATTCCACCGCCCAGAAGACCAACTCCTCCGTTCTGCCCCCTGCAAACACCTCATCCAAGCCCCTCCTGTGGGCTCCTGCAGTCAGTTTAGGGGGAGCAGGGGGATTTATCCCCAAGCCTGAAGCAGCAGTGCTGTGCCTGCCCTGCCCGCCCCAGCTCGCCCTGCCGCACTCCGAAGGCTCCGCAGCCCTTTGCTTTCCACGCTCCGCTGGCGGCTAATCCTGCGTGCAGGATTCCTGCACTTATTCCTCCCGGGCTTCAGCTTTCTCTTCCATTCTGCCTGCCTGCTCGGCAGCCTGAATTCAGTGACTGTAATCCCTCCATCTTCAGTCGCCTTCTCGGCTCCACGTAATAAATATTAACAGCTTACATGTACCTTGGGGTTCTCATGCAGGGACTCCAAACAGCTTTACGGTTCGGATGCACTTGGGGATCACTTTATTCAATAGCAAAACGCAGCCACCGATGAGGCAGCAGTTGTTTAGCAACCCGCAGCAACGACGCACAATAGTTAAGAGGGGAAGCGGAGATAAATATCGCATCCATGTGAAACTCCGGCAGGGGATTGGAGTCGGCAGAATACAAGCGCTCGCCTTGAATTTTAGCCAGCATGCTCCGAACGGCATTCCTAGGCTCACGGAGAGAACTATAGGATTTAAAACACCCAACCCATCCCCAGCGGTTCATTTACAACTCGTGTTGTTAGCAGCGCTGACATTTCAGGACGCTGGAGATGCTCTTCTTCGCTGGAGAAAAGAGTTCCTCCAGCCATGAAATGCATCAGATCACTCTGATGCCCTCCCTCAGAATTTCTGTGGAAGGAGCAAGCAGACCGTTACATACAGGCAATGACATCTATTAGCTGTGAAATTAAATATACATACTTCAGGCACATTTGCCCTTCGGCTACGGCTGTCTCTATCCCACAACACCAGAGGGCAACTTGCTGCCTTTCCTTCAGTGGTGCCACCAGCCCTTCTGCTTCCTTGTAACACTCAGAAGCTGAACATGGTGGAAGGAGAAAGGGCTGAGAATCCCATTCCTTCTCCTCAGTGCACAGCAGCCAAGGGCAGAGCCCTGGGCAAGGTCCCAATGGGGAGCGTTGGTGGCACCAAGCAGCTTTGGGGATGGCTTTCAGGACAGAGGCATTGCTTTGCCTCCAGCTCCAGACTGCAACCAGCCCCTGACATGACCTCCTTGTTCCAGAGGTCTGCAGAACGTTCCTCGTGCAGAATAGCTGTGCTGGTTTTGTCCCTTTCTGCCCAGGACTTTATGTTTGTGGTGGTTTTGGATTTCACCATGCTGCACAAAGGCCCCTGCTCTTGTTTCTCCAGGGTGCCCTGGCCCTGTCCCCTTCCACCCACTGCTTCACTTTACAGGCACAGCGGAGAGGCGGCCTTTTCCACTGTCGTTGCAGCATCCATCTCCCCAGAGCTCCCTGGGGACAATATTAAATCCTGACATCTGCTTAGGAGCCTCTTTCCCCCATATGCGTTATTTCTTTGACCCAGACTCCTAAGCCATGGCACACGTACCATGCACGGAACACCAATTTTCCTCTTCTTCTTCCAGAGGCTGTGCAGCTCGGTACGACCCATACGCTCCTACCCACTTCATTTTTTTGTACTTAGCAAACCAGGGATTATGTCAAAGGAAAAGTTTGTTCCGTGTGATCTGCTTTATATAAGTGTGTTTGGCAATTCCTGAACTTTGTCTGCAGCATCCACATGCTGGAATACGTCCCATTGGAAGTGCTCTTGGTATAAGCTAGCAAATACCGTAGATAAATGGGAGAGGGGAATAAGCAAGAAAGAGTTGTTTATACAGTTACCAAAGCCCGTGCCAGGTCAGGCAACACAGAATAGGATAAAACATCTTCAGCTCCATTTTAGTCCATGGCAGGATCGCACCATCCTTCACAGCCACACAACAGCTGGGAGGAGAGGACAAGGACCCCACATCAGGCTGAGCTCAGGATGTCCCTGCTGCTGGTCAGGCAGAGGGAAATGCAAAGGATGCAGGTGAAGGATGCTTCCCCAGCATCAAAAGGGCACTCAACTTCATGCTGCTTTGCTGCCTTTTCCCCCAAGCCCAGCGCAATTCCTAGAAAGCCACAAAGGGCAAAGCTGTGTGGGGAAGGTCTGGGAGGGCGGGGGCAGAGAGCCACCACTCATGCAAAGGATTCCTCCTGTGCCTTCCCAGGAAGCAAGCACTTCTCACTGCTCCAATCCTGCCCACATATTTCTCCATAAACTCAGATCTTGCCTCAGGGCACTCGGTGCTATTTGATTTATGGGAAGGGATAAACCCCCTCCACCTCTGCAAAGCTGGCACGCTGCTGGTGCCTTCACCCTGCACACTGGCTTCCACTGCAGCATGCTCTGCTCCCTTCCCACTGCCCTTCTCCTTCTCGAGGCGACCAGCCTGAAACAAAAAATAAATCAAGGGAGAAACCCAAGCAGTTCCCTCACTGTCCTTTCACCCATAACCTCTCACCACCTTGCTTTGCCCACCACCACATCACAACTCCCCGCAGAGCCCCCAGGCACTGCGCTCACCCCAAAGGCCTCCCCGTGCTGCTGCATCTCTCCCCAGCGAGGCAGGCGGGGAGGAGGCTGCAGCAGGAAGGCTGCGGCAGGCAGGGAAGAGGCACGCTTGCCGCCTGCTGTCAGAAGCCTGAACTGAAGGGGAAGGTTGCTGCGATCCCGACACCTTTGCCAGCTGCTCCAGCACAGCAAGGTGCTGCTCAGCAGCAGACCTCCTCTCCTTGCTGTCCACCTCTGACCTGACACAAGGATGAACTCCCGTCTGTTGGCAGCCACACGGCGACATGGCTATGGCTGTAGGTTCTATCAACACGTAACCTCCTTCTGGGCGCTAAGGGAAGCCTGTTCAAGAAAAATGCATTACGCACTTTGCAGGCAGTATTTGAGAGTGCATGAAAAGAAGAGATGAGCATTTTGCCTCCTGATAACAACATGAATGTATACTTAACATCAGTGCTAACGCCCTGTCAGGAAGGGCTCATGCTCTGAAGTCACCTGCAGGGGCAAAGGGCACTTTCATGACAGCTCACTTGCTGCAAGCTGCAGCACCGTGGGCTGGGTTTCAATGGGAAGAGCTGTCACGCCCACACACCTGTGATGTAAGGAAGAGAGCAAGCCACCCAGGTGCCAATGAGTGTAGCTATAAGTTATTTATTCTGCAAAATAGAGGTATCTTCTATGGAGTCAAACACTGGAATCACAGCATTATGAACTGAGTTGTGGAAACATTATGACAGCACGCACACACGCAGGCACACGCACGTACACCTACACACGCGCACACACAGCCTCTGCACAGGCCCCTACTCTTGCATTATCCAGAAGGGAGCCCTCTCTGCAACTTTATTTGTAAAAACCTGCAGCGAGGGTTGCATTCAAGACCCCTTCCCTTATTCACAGGGCTTCCAAGGGAAAGAGGTCGGTCGGGATCAGGTGCATCGCACAGGCAACACGTGTTGGGAGCGCAGCACACGCTCCCCAGCCCAGTGCTCAGCACAGCCCGGACAGGAGTTAACTCTTGGCAGAACACAGCATTCGGCCGGAGTGCTCTCGTTACCGCCTCAGTCTTTGCTGACGCAGCCGAGCGCTGGGTGGGTGGAGGCACATTTCCACATTAGGACACAGTCAGTGCTCCCTGCTCGCCATGGTCCATGTTCCAAAGCCGGTAAAACTCAGCAAAGTCCACGTAGGGCTCTACGCGTCCGTCTTCATCCGGCTGGAGCGAGTGGGTGGGCCGGGAGCGGAAGAGACCCCCATCCGAACTTGAGCTGCTGCTCTGCGTGTGAGTGTTAGTGGACTGGAGAGTCACAGTGGGGCTTTGGCTAGGGAGAGAGAGAGAGAACAAAAGCAGCTTTATTTTTCCACATCCGCAACTTCGCACAAGGCAGCAGAGCAAGTGCCAGCTTCTTCCTCAGCAAACAGGTAAAAGAAGCTGCAGATCCTCCCCCTGTCTGAGTATTAGGTGTGTTGAGAACAGCACGGGACTGATGACTGCCAAAGATACCTGCCTGACCTCGAGCTGGACAGCCTGAAGTACAATCAGGCATCTGAGGAACAAAGGAGAGGACGCAGAGAAAAGAAAAAAGGGGGAGAAAAAAAAAAAGAAAGAGGCATGCACTCTGCTGGCCTCCTCACAGCCGTACAGTACAAGCTTTATGGGAAGAGCCTGGCAGCAGCAAAGCTATTCTTGCGTGACCTGCGTTACAGCAGAAGCAGCTCTGGTTTCTCAGCGTCGTTGTTTCTGGAGCTACCAGAACACAATAACCACAGAGCTTCTTCACTTTGCAGCATGTACACTCTCCACCCCGCGCCAAAGGCTGAACTCAAACCAGAGCCACGAGCAGGATCCAAACAGGACCCGGGTCTAACCGTTATCCTCTCCTCTATCTCTGGCTTCCATCTCTGAACAAGACAGCTTGTGCAGCACACCCTCTCCAGCAGCTCCTGTTCTTTATGAAAACAAAGCTGCACCCACACTCCCTCCACGCACAGCACCCAACATCCAAAGGGCTGCTTGCTGCCAGAGTGCCCTGCGGTGACAGCAGCAGATGCTTCTCCCAAGGTGCGTTCCCAGAGCTGCCTGCTGTGCTCATTCCCACTCCTCACACATTGCTTTCCAGCTAACAACTTAATGCTGGCTGTCAATACTGCAGTCAGGAGAGGCACGCTGCAGATAAGGGAATGAGTGACAGGTGTCTCTCTGCTTTTCAAACACAGCGTGAGGTGCAGGGGACCGCGGGTATCGAGAGAGCAGGATATTTACTTAGTGAGGGTGGGGGTGGCTTCATCCAGAGTGGAGCTGCTGTGGGCACCATTGACCATCTGGCCTTGGGAAGGCATGACAAGGGACAGCGTGACGCTCGTCTTGCTTGTGCTTTGGGAGCTGGAATACGGCACGGAGACTGGGTAGACACGGCCTCCTGAGAAGGGAGAAAACAGAATTATACATTCAGGTGAGACATGAGTGACCACATGCACAGCATCAAAAAAAGGTCAAAGGAAGACCAGAGATCCCAAGGAAAGAATTTATATTAAACTTCCTTACTTAGGCACAGTACTGTATCACCAGGTTGTTAAGGACTCTAGGTCTCGGAAGTCAATAATCCCTTTAATAACAGAATTCCCTCTACACTGAAGTATTTCCTCTCTCAACATGAGGTCAATGCCAGATCAATCACGAGATCTTATCTTCCACCCTCTATTTTGTTTCCTTTTCCCTGCAGCATACCTTGTGTTGGCGTTAGCGTGGGCTGGCTCATCTCACCCAAGGGGTACCCAAAATTCCTTACGAGCAGCGTCATGTCTTCGTGCCGGGGACAGAACTTGGACCGCTCCCCACCACTGGCAAAAGTGTCACAGTGGATCCGCTTAACCCGGTCCACTACCGCCTGGGCCACGGCGTCCAGCGATGTCTGCTTGGCAAACTCTGTGGCTATCATGGCTGCAATTTCCTGAGCAGAGGAGGAAACAAATGGAGCAATTTTTAATAAGATTCTGGAGGAAACCTTTTCCAGCCATCTGACCTAAGAGCTTTTATGGCAATTTATCCACCTACAGCTCTTGCCAGTCTCACTTGCTGATAGGTGCTTTGTGCCTATAATCATTCCATTTTCTTTAACGAGCTCCTCCTAAAAGGAAGGGAAGCGGCCTGGAAGAACTGGCTTGGCAAAGCAGCTCTCCCATTATTACAGGCTGGAATGGGGTGGCACAGGCATCCAAGCCCAGGCAGCACTCACAGGACAGATGTGGAGGATGGCCCATATGAGAGCAGCCGACACCCCTGAAATAAGTCAACAGCTGAGCGCACAATTCCCGTGTACGCACTCACCTGGTTGGCCTGCCCAGGCCCGTGAGCTGCCTCCAGAGCTTTGTAGAGCCCTTCAGACATAAGCACCAAGAAGCCAGTCACCCCGTCCAGCGAGTGTCCTCCATGGATTTCAGGCTCTGCTATGATGGGCTTAGATTTAGCAGCACTGGAAAGAGACAAATGTTTTTAATAATCGATGGAATCACAGTGAGCGAGAATGAAGGGTCACGAAGAGAAGAAGGGCTTGAAAGCACAAGGTTGAGTTTTTCTGACCTGAGCAGTTCAATATCAGTGTAGCCATATTTGACTTTGTAATCTCCAATGCGTCGAGTGCTTTCCTGCCCACGAATAGTTCCCACTTGTTTTATCTTCCCTGCATCCAAGCCTGCCAGATTGGAAAACAAGAAGAAAAACAGTCTGGGAAACTTGCAGGACTTACTGTGGTCACACTGTCAGGAAGGAGAAAAGAAACATCCACAGCTAAAGAGAACAGTAAGATAAAACAAGAAGCCAAAGAATCATCCTTCCTCAAAGGACGAAAAGGAAGAGCACTTTGCTTCTGTTCCGAGGGACACCTTCTCATTAGCTGTAACCTGGGAAATGAGAGAGAAGGAGAGAGAAGCACACAGCCCAACATTCACGCTCTGAATGCAATGGCCCTGAGACAAAGTCCACGTTTTGGTCCAAAGCCACCGGTGGCAGCTGGCCTGGGCACGCAGGCATTCACTGAAAAGGCGGTGGAACATCTGCTCCTGTCAGCTCCGGACCACGCGATGGGAGGAGGAAGGCAGGAGGGGAGGAAACATATGTGAAGGATTCTGCCTTTAATTCCACCTATTATTGATCCCTGATCCTAAATTCCATAAGACAATTTCACTAATACGTGCATTTGGGGAGGAAATTTACAAGAGGCACCGAATTTGTTCAAGTGCTCAGATTGGTGGTGGCTACTCCTAAAACAAGTACAGTGAGCTAACAGGTATTTAGTTTAAATAAGTTTAAGGAGATATACTTCTGCTTTGGTGTGTAACTCAAACCTGGCAGGGGCCAGGAAGGAATCTAATCTTGAAGAAGGTCCTAACAGGGATCATCTGAGAGTGGCTACTATTTGAGGCAGGACTCACAGCAGAGGAGCCACTTAGCTGGTCTGTTCTGGCAGTCCCCCGTTCCTGGTTAAACCTAGAGCTAACAGGCAGAAAATGTTATTTTGAGATTTTTATCTAGGGATGACTGTCCTCGGTACAAGGTGAAGGCAGAGGTCCAACTGAAACTCTCCCTCTGAGTCAAACCAAGCCTCACCGCACAGATGGCTCCACACCTACCCCAGCAGTAAGACACAACTCTGCCATCTGCTGCAGACCAAAGCTGACTCATCAACACGGCCAGGCTCATTTGCCAGCTCCTGGCAGGGGGATAGGAGCTATCGACAGACACAAACACAGAGGCCCCAAGCACACCAGAGAGGTTGTGTCTAACTCACAGCGACTGTCCTGGAGCACTGAACAAGCTGAAAAGTGCAGGGTGAAGAGCCCCGCAGGTGTAAGACCTCTCTCTCTCCCCCTAAGGACAGGTGCAACACCATCATGACAAATGCTATCCCCACTACTTTTTATCACTGTGCTTCAACTCAGGCCCACAACAACCTCCGCTAGGTCCCCAAAACAGCCTGTGCACACCAGCTTGCTGCACAGGCTCTCCCTTCTGTTGGGACTGCCAGTAGGAGAGCCACTGCTGCACCAGATTAAGGTCAGTCTATCCAGCAGATTCGTGTTCCACTATGGACCGCAGATAAATTCTGCCTGGTGTTTTTGGCAGTAGAAAGGCAGTCAAAGGTTCTTTCTCCCTGGATTCCTGTATTCAGTCCTCTGCTTCATCACAAACCACTACTCCAGGAGTAAAAGACAAAAATAGAAGAGAAATGGAATGAAACAAGAGCTAGCAGCAGAAAATTGACAGCTTCACCACATAAGAATATCGACCTAATGAAGAACGCCAGGTCAGATCTATCTCAACAAAGGCACAGAACATAAGTCTCTCAATATGAAGAGTTTGGTGTTAACAACCACACAAGTGGTCTGGCCTAGTTCTAGATAAAGGAAAAAAACCATGTCAAACATTGTAAAGGAAAAGGGAAATTGCCTGAAGCAAGATGTCAGTATAGACAGAGTTCAATAGTTACTGATGTGAGAGCACTAAATGCCAGTGTTTGGTCTGCCTCTGTCTGAGTGCACCTGCTATTTTGCAGCAGCTTGTACACAGGCACGTTGAAACCCACCATCCTGGGGCTGTGGCATCATGCAGAATCAAACCCAGCCTAACCGTGGTTGGTCTCCAAAGGGGCAGCCACATTTCGTCCCTCCTGCTTCTGCCCTCTGGCTGTGTGCTTCTGCTCCTGCCTTCCTATCGACTCCAGCAATCACACAGCTGCAGGGCAAATCAATGGCATTTTGGCACTAGGACATGAAACTAACTCTCACAATGAACAAAAAAAAGAAGAAAAGGATTGTTTTCTGTTGGCTCAGCGAGCTGAATTTACTCTGTAGCTTCACAGTGGCTAGATACGCAGAAAAACAAGGTACTGAACTTGCAATTTGAAACCACAGCCCACAGGGAGCTTCTTTTTGTGGTCAGTTATTGTTTCCAGTGGCTTGAATCGTTCCTGGTGCCCCAGATAAACGGAGTCGTGAGATGTTCTCAGGTAGGAACATGAAATCAAACACTCACCCAGCTGGGAGAAGCGAAAAAGTTCATCCTCATTCTCTGTCGTATGGTCCACGTTGAGCTGAGTCACCTGCAGCCCATCCACTGTGGACTTACACAACAGCGCGCGATTGGTACCTGCAGCGGGAGTAGCGAGATGAGGCACCAGATAGCTCTGCCGTTAACAGGGAGAACATATCCAAAAGGAAAAGGAGCAGGAGAGGGGAATAAGGACAGAAAAGAAGAGAAAAGCTCATGTACTCTCTCTTCATCATCTCCTAGAAGTAGCCTTGCTCGCAGTATAACAGGCCTGTTAGGCAGCTCTTGACCCAGGCCTGAGCCAGTACTTCACAAGACAGCTCTTTACTTCCCGGTGAACCTCTGCTACCTCTCAACCCATTTTTCCTCATTCTTTGGTCATACACATGGTATCAGCCAATAGCTGCAGAGACAATGACCTGGACCGATTTCCGTTGGTCCTACAAGTAACAAGCATATCACTCTTTGGCCACAGATCAGAGAAACTGTGTCCCACATCCAAACTTCTCCCACTTCCCAGAACCACACCAATCCTCACAAACACCTGAACTGAGATGCTAACAAAGAAAAACTCACCAACATTGGCGATGTAGAGCTTGTTGTTGAGAACAACAGCCACGATGGCCATGGCTCCTCCAGAGATCTCCTGCTCGACAACCTTCAATCTCTCCACGATCTTCTGGTATTGAGGAGGCAGCTGGTGGTGAGGAACACCCTGGAAGCCAAGATTACGGGGCAGGCTTAGACACACAGTCCACAACACTGAAACCACAGCTGAAACCCAAATTCTGTAGGGAGGAAGGAGTCTCGTTTTGGCATGTCTTGGCCTCAAGGCAAAACTGTGTAGGTCACACAATTGTTTGTTCGACCAGAACAAACCACATGGGTCTGATAAGGTTTTGCAGATGACAGCCCAGTTCACGTGAGGACCAGAATCTACATCTGCCCAGGTGGTACACAAATTTGAGGCCTTGCCTCTCACCCACATCATATGGTTTGGAAGAGCCATATCTACAGGGCTGAGCACCTTTCCATGATACATTCAGTTCTTTACAAAGGAAACCAGTGATGGGTCTAAGTAGTGTCAATATAAACAGTGAGAACTGAAAAATGGACCACGACACTTGCTTCAGTTCACACTGGCTCCCAGATGAGAACTACAGGGACAAAAGTTCCAATTACAGCCTCCCTTGGACCAGACTGACTAGCAGTCATCCCAGCAGCCTGGAAGGTCAGACCTCCAGCAACCTCTGTTCTTAAGGCTACATTACCTCCGGGAGCTGGGACTGCAGGCTGGCCTTCTCTGCCAAAGCATCATCAATGGACTCCAGGAAACTTCTTTCTACCACATCAAAAGCCTAAAAAAGGCCATAAGAGAAACTGAGCTCTTTATCCAGTGCCTAGAAACCTTTAAGACTACCCATCCCCACCTCCCTAAGGCTGGCTCCTAAGAGCGCTTGATCACAGTTCATACAGACACGTTCAAGGATCACAGCAGCATACTGAGATGCTATTATTTTAGCGCAGCTACTTAACAGCTTATATAAACAATCTGCTACTACTCAAAAAAGGAGACAAAACATACAAATTACAGTCACAGCAATGTCACAGACCTAGCTGATTTTGCATGTTGATTGTAAAAACTTATCCATCACTCAAGGGAGCGCACTCGCAAACCCATCTCCCCACGCATTAACCTCTCCCTTTCACTCATTGTCATCTCCTTCTCAGGCTGACTTGCTCCTACACGTCCAGCAAAGGCTGGCTGCAGCTTCCTGGAGAGCTGTCAGCAGCGTGCTCACAGCCAGGGGGACAGATGGGTGCGAGGCGAGAGTGAAACAAAGCACTGCAGCTGCTCAGGATGAGTGCAATCACAACCACTGGCAGATGTTTCCAACCCCCTCAGAAGCCAGATGCTGCTCCCCTGGTGGGGAAAAGAGGAGGTGGGTGGTGTGAGAAGCAGGAGCTGTTCCCAGCACATGCTGCTTTACCTGCAGCAGAACTCGGCGCACGTCAGCATCGCTGTGATCCGCATGCAGCTGGCCCAGCAGCAGTTCTGCGGAGAGCCTCTGGCCCACGAAGTTGGTGACTCGGTTGCCATCGTAGCCATTGAAGACACCGTAGAGGTAGCAGTTGTTCTCACTCCTATCAGAGAGAGAAAAAGCAAAGAAGTCACAGATGTCTGTGATACAAAGACACACGTAACAAGTTTCTCCAGGAACCTGTGTGCTTGGAGCCCTTTGTGAACGGCTGAGCATCACCCTTACCTGCCTCTGTGCCTGCAGGAGGCTGTGACCCAGGCACGAGCAACCTACCTGAACTTCAGCCAGTTATCCTCCAAGGGGTGACCCTCTGTACCCTTGCCATCTGCGCTGTACGACCGGTTCGGCGCTGAGCCCACCCCAGAGAGATGGCAGGACGGCAGGTCATCCGTCCAGCTGGGCTGCTGCTCCTGGGGGACAGAAAGGGGCCGTGTAACGCCCAGGCAGCCTGACGTGAGGATGCTGCTTCGGCACGGGCTGCAAGCTTTACACTCAGCACAGCACTATGCACGCAGTGGATGGGACCCTCACGGCTGGGAGATGCCCACCCAGAATAGGGGGAGGGCTGCACACATGGGCCTGTCCGCCCCCACCCCACAGGCAGGGCCCTCCCGGCCCCACAGGGCTGCAGGCGGCCCGAGGAGCACTGCTCCCAGCGTGCGGGGCCTCCCCACAGCGCCGGGGCAGCACGGGGCTGGGGGCAGCCGCCTCCCTCACAGCGGGCTCCTCCCGCCGGGCCGGGCCCCCTCTTCCCACAGAGCGCCGCGGGGGGCGGGCGGGAGGCAGGCGCGGGTCCCCCCGCGCACACACCTGGGGGGGGGGCGCAAGCGGGGACGGGGGAAGGCGCCACTCACACTCTGCAGCAGACTCCTCCTCTGCGCCGCCATCTTGCAGCAGCCACCGCCTCCTCCTCCCTCCCGCCCTTCTCCTCCAGAGCAGACAAGTCCGCCGGGCAGAGCGGCCGCTCCTCACGGCCGCTTCCGGGCGGTGGCGCCAGAGCGGAGCGGCGCTGGGTGGCCACGCCCCCTTCCCTCCCTCCAACCAATGGGCGTGCGCCGGGCTTTCTCTTGAGAGAAAGCAGCAGCCATGGGTCACCGCGGGGAGGGGGGCGGGCAGAGACGTGAGGGGTCCTATGGAACCCTATGAAATGGGCGCTGCTGGGAGATCTCCAGGGAGGAGACCCCGCAGCCTCTGGGCAGCCTGTGCCAGTGCTCCATCACTCACACAGTGAAAAGGGTTCTCTGTTGTTGATAGGGAGCCTTCCATGTCCCAGTCTGTGCCCATTGCCTCTTGTCCTGGCACTGGGCACCACTGACAAGAGCCCGGCTCCATCCTCTTGGTACCTTCAGACATTTTAAGAGCTGGGTCCAGGCTGCTGGGGCCGGAGGGCACATTCCTGTGGCAGACTGTGTCAGGAGAGGCAGTCTCTGCTTAACCAGAGCAGGAGGAAGACACAAGAATCATCCCCAGCGCTTTCTGACGCTGTAAGACAGCAGGAGAGCACGGCAGGTGTGGGACTGATGTATCTCAAAGTGCACGATGACAGACAGACAGACAGACAGACTGCAGCACCCGGGGAGGGCCCATCTCTCCCTGTGAGCCGAGGCTGAAGGGGCTCCAGCCTGGGAGGCCGAGAGGTGTAGCAGCACAGCTGGGATGAGGGCATGGCTGCTAAAGCCGTCCTGACTTCCAGCAGTCACTCGATGCTCTTTTAATGACATCGTGAATACATTAAATTCGGATGCACTTCAGAAATAATTGCCAGTTAATTAACCTCATTCTATGGAATGATGGGTTTTGCTGCAGGGGATCCTGCCGGAGGATTCCAGCTCCTTTTCCTCTAAATCCTTTGCCTATTGTTTTGTTACATCTCTTTCTTCCAAAGGTTTCAAATCCTTTCCCTCCACACCAGACTGACAGCCATTCAGGCAGCCCTAGGTAGGCAGGCAGAATTATTTTTAAAGGTTATATGGGTGAAAGATAGAAGATAATGCTAATTTTAGAACCTCGGTCTACACACAAGTTTCCACACATTTAGCTTTCTGCATAAGCTTGGTTTCACCGATGTCATTTGAAATATTCCTGTGGGTAAAGCTGTGAGTGGGTAGAAATAATTATAGGAACGGGGCTCGAGTCTGCGTTAAAATTAAAAGTAGGGTGGATGGATTTAGTGCTAATAAAGATATGTTTTCTCACCCGTATCGAGAAGAACTCCCCGTGCTGCAGAAATCCGTGTAGAGCAGTGTTGTCTGTGCTGCTCAAACGCAACAGGCGGATTCATCTGCTTTAACACACAATGTCACTTTTTCAGCACTGCAGCAAAAGCTTATGCTTATTTAATGACATCCAAGGTTGCAGTCACGCACCTTGATGAGCACAGGCAGCCCCTGCCCTTGCACTGAGCAGCGCTGATAGCAGCAAGGCTTCGGGTGGGCTTAGAGCCTGCCAGCGTGCATCGCATTGCAGGACGGGGGGGCTGGGAGCCATCTCTGCCTTCTTGTATTTGTCAGTGAGTCTTTCTGAGACCAACAAGAGTGGAAGCTGCAGGTGTGCGTGATTGGGCAGAACGTGATCTCAGTGAGAGTAAAACTTTCCTAAAGGTACAAGACAGAAAAGCTGCCACTTCCCTTTGTCTGTGTGATGCCACCTCTTGCAGCTGTGTGCCCCATTTCTTATTTAAATGTCTGGCTGCGGCTCCTGCTCGCTGATCATTGCCATTCTGTTTTATTTTTTCCTCCCTGTTTGGGCTGGAACACAGACCTGGTGCAAAACATTTTGTCTTAGTGAAAATATTTGTGTCAGCTTCAGGATGTTCCTGTGGCTCTGTTGCTGAGCCTCCGCCCTAACCTTGAACAAGGCCCTTAACCACTTGGTCTGCAAAAAGAGAATGGTGAGATTGGCCAAACAAGACTGCTTGCACTGCTAAATGCATGTTTGCCCAGCCTTTTGCAATCTTCCAAAGGAAAGTGCTGCTGGAGCTCTTGTGCTGCTTCATGAATACCTGCTCGTGGAGACCGACAGCATTACGCAGCACTTACAAAAAAGGAATACTGCACCAACACAGCTTTTTTTTTATTTTGTTTTATTTATGCTTCCTACCTTCAGTAAATCATCTCAGAAATTACCATGCCATGTTCTCATGCAGCAAAAATCTCCCCAAGAATACAGAACATCGGTCACTGAACCTCATCCATGCACCAATAAATGAATTGTCTGATTCAGTGACTACCAGATCTCCAGCTCCCTCTCCCTTGTTAAACTCCCGTATTTCTCATTCCTCCCTCTCTCTCTCTGTCTCTTTGTATTTATTGTTTCTCATGCTTCTCTGTTCCCAGCACCAGGGATTATATGCACAGTATTTCCAGTGCTAAGCCGTACTGCTGCTGTCCTGTTTTTACAAATGTTTTCTCTGCGGAAGAGGAAGAAGCACGGTCGCTCTGCTGGGCTAGCGGATAAAAGACGAACAACATTACTGAACAACGTGTCCTGGGGAGCAGGGAGCACAGTGCAGCCCCGTCACAGTGCTGCTGTAGGCACCCCGACACCAGACACAATGGGAGGCAATTACAGGATGGCCAGAGGAAGCCTTCACATTGTTTGGTTTCTCTCTACTGATCACAAGTGAGACATGTTTAGTGAAAATTCTGTCTTGCTTTGCTGACGATGGAGGCTGGGGCTGGAAAGGAAAGTCATGGTTTTTGGCAAGGTTTGGAGGAGGTAGTATGGAAAAAAAAGGAAGGCTCTCTGACAGAGCCAGCTTGCTCTGCTTCTAGCACAGACCATTACAGAAGGGATGGTGGATGGGGTGGCATTGCACCCACCCTGAGCTCATCCCACCTACCTCTGTCTCTGCTGTGCTTCCCACAGGCATGGATACCCTGTTGCTCCCAGCTGCTCTGCAGCCACTAATTCCAGGTGGGCAGGAAACACTAAGAAATAGATGTGGAGCAATAGAGGGAACGAGCATGAAGGAAGGGAAGGACAGCTGGAGACAGAGGGGAGATAGCGATTCCTTCCCCCAGCACCTGCCGGAGAGCTGGGGAGGCAACGTGGAGAGGTAGGGAATGGGGAAACGATGAGGGAATGTTGATCCCTCTGAGAGAGAGAGAAACAGGTATCACTGTGAAAGAGAGTTTGTACAGAGCTTTAGGCCAGTTGGGGTTTGGGGGGTTATTTCAACTGTGCTGAAACATATGATTTTTCTGACTTCCATGATATGGTAAACAAAGCCTCATCTCCTGAGATCCTGGGATTTTGTGGACTTTGTTTTTTAAAAAAGTTAAAATAGAATTATGTTTCTAGATGTCACGTCTGCAGGGAGAAGCTTCAAAACTTGACTCATGAGAGCTTGAAATACCAGAAAGCAATTAAATAGATTTCGAATGATTAGAAGAAACAAACAAACTCACAATGCTGGAGTCTTACTCATCCTAGATGCTTGGTTTTGGCAACATTTGGTCTCATCAATTTTTAACTCCTCCTGTTGCCAACACATTTGCCTTTGTGTGGGCATGACATCGCTAGAACACTTCCATCCCAAAAGCTAGGACTGTAGGAAAGAAGGGTCTTTGTCCAGAGAAAGATTAATAAAGGGACAGGTGGGTATATCAACACCTTTAAGTATACACTCACGTACAGTGTGTGTGTGTTCAACTGTGTACCCAAGAGGGGAGACAGCCTGGAGGACTGGATGCAGCTGGTTTACCATCATGTGCCTCTGCTTGCTGTCCTCAGGCTGCCCAAGGACATTAGACACCCAGGTACTCAGGTTCATTAAAAGGGGATGAGAAGGAAGCTTTATCTAAGCAGTGGCACAGGGCAGTGTTTTGAATGTTATTTTTATCACAGAGGAAGTTGAAATGAGATCCTTTCTAATGGTGGGCTATCTATTACCCAAACCCAGTCAGCAATGTCTTGAGAGCTCTCGTTTCCCAGTGTTTGATTGTGTTTTGAAAATGTGTACTATGCTAGACACCCAAGCAATGGTCACGCACAGACGAATAGAAGACACATCAAAGCAATGAAAGGTCTTCTTCCCTGGGTGTGAAAATACTGATGTTTATCCTATATTATTTCATGTCCCCCATTCACACCTCCTATAACTACAGTCCTTTTACAGTAATGGCCCACTTCTAACACAGCACTTCAAGCTCCTTCTCATGCTTCCCTGCTGGTTAGGTAAGAGACACTTGATGGCGGGTGTGATTTGAAACAGGCCAAGCAGAACAAGCAACTGTTAGCACCTCGTGAAGTGTCTCTCTCAGTAAGGACAGCTATTTAGGTCTCTCTCCACTGTCGCTGCTGATTTTCACTGGAGGAAGAACATGGCATCCTGGGCTCCAGCAGGAGAAGCACTGACATGGGCAATCCCGCTGCTTGAGGTGCCCCAGGTCGTGTCCCAGCTGCAGGAACCTCAGGACCCTGTGGATGCAGATTGGTGTGGCTGCACCAGAGGCAGTGGGTACCTCGGGACACCCCTGCTGCTGACCCCAGAAGAGTGGTGATGTGCTGGAACAGGCTGCCCAGGGAAGTGGTGGAGTCACCATCCCTGGAGGTGCCCAAGATATAACTAGATGTGGTACTAAGTGACATGGTTTAGTGCTTTAATGGGCATTCGTGGTGGTAGGTGGACTAGATGATCTTGGAGGTCTTTTCCACCCTTAATGATTCTATGATTCTATGATCTGCACCTCCATTCCCCCTCAAGGCAATGGCAAGCCTGCAGCTGCCCATGCAGGAAAACACGAGCCTTGCTGTTGTTGCAAACCGAGCCATCCCTTCGCAAAGAAAATCCAGACCAACTTTTCATATCGTTTGGTTATTTTGAACGTTGTAACTTTATTGAGACACCAGTAGTTACCACCTTCACTTTGTTAACCACAAATATATAGGACATTGTAAACACATGTGCCGAGGTGGCGGGGTTCGCTGTAGTGGGATTTGAGGACGGACAGGGACGAGGGAAGGAGGGCTGAAGGGACACTCGGGCTTAGACAAGACCACTCAGGGGATCCTGTATGCGGCGGGCCATCCGTGAGTCATCGTATATACGTATATATGTATAGCTTTATATTATACATCTTTTTAAATATATATATATAATATATATACTATACACAGGCAGTAATGTGGCAGGGGCAGGGGCAGGGCAGCCCAGATGGTGTGACAGATGCCATGGGGGCAGCAGGGAGGTGCCTGGATGGATGGTTTGGGCTTGCTGCATGAGGTGGCCTCGCTGGGCCCCCTGCCTCACACCCACTCTGGAGACCAGAGCCGAGACCCCCGTGGAGACCGTCCCACTTCGCTGCCTTCCCAGGTCCTCCTGAGTGTGGGGGGACACACGCCCTCCTCCCCTGAGGGAGCTGCCAGGACTAACATGGAGGGGACGGGTGTGTAATGAGGTGATGAACAGGGTGGTGGGGACACAGGGATGGGGGCACATCCGGAGGCTGAAGCCACAGGTAGAGGTGGGGCAAGGTTTCATCACCCCTTTGCCCTTCACAGTCCCTGCTATCATAAAAGTGCCTTACTTGGGGGCTTCACGAGATAAGAAGACATCAAGGGGCCATTGTTCTCAACAGGGGATGCGTAAATCCTCTGTAATCTGGACAAATGGCAGGGCAGGAAGGAAGCATTATCGTTTTGCTTATGCAGCCTTCCCTCTGATCTCTTAATCCCTAGAGTGGGACTGATCTCACCCAGCCCACTGCCCAGGCCTTCATATAATCACCAGAAATGGACAGCTCCTTATCAGAAGTTCCCCAGATACGATAAGCAACCCCTTGGGTAGGTCCATCTCCTTAGTGCCAGCCATATGCCACTGAAACTGCATTTTAAAGAGCTACGTGCAAACCAGACGAGTCCCACCCTCAGGTCTGTCACCAACAACCCTCCCCTGCGAAGGCTCAAAGCAGGTCAACCCAAGGAGAGTACGCCTTCTCCCAAGAGCAAAGGCAAGAAGTTGCCCAAGTGCCTATTGTCATAGTGTTCCCTGCCATACCAGTGCCTTTGCCATGACACAAAGCAGGGAAGAAAGAGACAAAGAGATGGGCAGTAGTCCAGGATGAAGCCACCTGGCTCACCTCCTGCTGAAGGGCTGGCTGAGGAGGAGGCTTGTCCCACCTCAAAGCCACTGGAGCCCACGAGCTGGTGACATGAGGGAAGCAAGCCAAAGAGGATGATGAAAAGCTTTCTCATGAGTCACTCGCACATGATGTTCAGCCATCTATGTACCTGTCACGGGGGAAGCGGTAGGGACAACAGTCCCATGCTACAGACCCCAGGTGGCCCCCCCCGCATGTATGGCCTGTGCTCCTGGTGTGCCTGGTCCCTCACCCTGATGAGATGGGACAGGTGATGGGCAATTCCCAGCAAGTCCAACACATTGTCATGCTGAGAGCTGGTTATTTACAGCCTCCTCCTCTTGGTACCCCCACCCACATCCAAAATGAAAGCATGAAGGATGACACAGATGACTCTGGGTGACTACAACAAGTTTTTCTCCTCCTCCACCTCATCGTTCTTACCTTCCTCTCCCCCAGTGGGAGAGGTGGACTGGAGGGAGCTCCCCCCACAGCGAATCTCTCAATAAAGTAACCCCCTCCCAAGCCTAAATATTAGGCTGAACCCATCAAAAAAGAAGCCTGCGGGGCTTCCCTCTGAAAAATACCCCTCCTATGTACAGTATTGCTTTCGCTTGCAGCCACAGAGCAAGGGACGGGTGGAGCACGTAGAAACTGTGCCTGCATGCAATGGAGAACCATCCTTCCCCCTGGGGGCCGGCAACTCTGTGTTGTCCACCCCTTCTCAGCTGATGTGGGGCAGCTGGAGAGGAGTAGTGCTAGGAGGAGGAGGACTGGTGACCTGGATGAAGGAGGACTCCGTGTCCTCCAGATGAGGTGTCTGCACAGCCAGACCTGTGCCCTGTCCTCCTGGCTCCTAAGGATGCTACAGGGAATGGGCCGAATGCTTGGGAGAAGCACTGGTGGATGCTGGATCTATTCCTGTTCTCTGCTCCTGGGGCCAATGCTGCAGGGAGCATGGTGGATGCCCAGGGGATGGAGCTCCTCGAGACACACCCCGCTGCTTGTGCTCTGAAAGATGTCTGTGCTAAAGCTGTCCAGCTGGCTACCGCTCAGATCCTTACTTTTAGGCACAGCCTTTCGTTCTATCCTGGAATAAATACTGTGCTTCCAGAGCTGTGTCCTGAAGCAAGATCATGAGGAGTAATGTGCATATGAGCTCTATCTGAGAGTCACTACTGCCACCTAGAAGAGGCTTTAAAGACATGGCAGATGCTGCAGAAGGAGCACTAAGGTAAATACAGCAGGACCAGTGTTCGGAGAGCCCACTCTGGCCCCAACCGATTGGAGGCTGGAAACAGAGGGAATTCTCTCCTTCCTTTGCTGACCTGCCCATCTGAGCAGGGGGCGAAGCCCACCTTTGGATCCTCCACTGCCTGACTGCACCCCGGTGTGACGGCTGAACACAACAGCCGCATTTCTTGTTGGGTTTCCCACCACAAGGCTTTGCACCATGCTGCAGAGGAAGGCAGTGAAACTGCCTTCCTGCTCCTCCTGCCCAGGGTGAAATGGCAAACAGAGGGGAAACACCTCTGTGCCAGCCCTGGGGCAGGAGCAGCCCCTGTGGCACTGCCCCTCTGCTCTGCTCTCTCAAGCCCCCCTGCTTGCATCTACAGCAACATCCACAAAAAGCTCTGGTTTTTGATTGTACCTGCAAACACTCCACCCTCCCATCCCATTCTATCTCTTTGCGCTCCCTCCCCTCTCCCCAAAACCTCTCAAAATAAAGCATCCCCCAACTCCTAGAGAAGGGCATCCTCTCCCCCCCCCCTCCCTCTGCCCTTGCACGCCTGCATGCCAGCTCGCTGCCCCCTGCCCCCCCTCCTCCCTGAGCCACTGGGCCCCCAGGCCCAACTGGGATGCTCCCACAGCATGGAGCAGCACCATCTCTCCTATGAACATCCCGCTGCCTCTCTCCTCTTCCACCTCCAGCATCCTTCCTCCCATCCCGCTGATGCTGTAGCCCCTCTCTCCTTCCCCCTGCAGCCAAGGAGGAGGGAGAAAAGGGAAGGGGGACCTCCCTCGGTGACAGATTTTGGAACAATTCGATGCTGGGGAGTTCTGGGGGGAGGAGAGGGAAGAGGCGATGGGGAGCGCTTTGTCTTTTGTTAAAAACAGTAAATAAAAACAGATGACCCAGAAGGCTGGAGCATAGCTGAGAGCCACCTCTTGTGCCACTACGCACGGCTCTGGCTCGTGCCTCGGCTTGCTGCCGGCAGTGGGAAAGGGGGCAGAAGGGGAACGGGATGGGGACGGGGCATCAGCGGCTCAGTAGTTCTGCGTTTGGTACCCCTGTGTCTCGGTGTCAAAAGCGTCTGCCGGGGGGGGCTGCTGGTACGTCCCCACCGCATCCGTAGCATCCTCCTCGTTCGTGTAGGGAGCGTAAGGCATGCCGGAGTCCTGGCTGGGGTCCATGTAGTCCTGGGAGAAGAGGGCCGAGTCGGCGCCCAGCCGGAAGCGCTGATACGCCAGGAACGCCTGGCCCACCTTCAGGGGGATGGGGAGAGATGGGGGGCAGAGAGGGGACGGGAGAAAGAGAAAGGGGAACGTGCCGAGAGAGAGAAACAAACAAAAGGGCAGTTAGTAGTGGTTACGGGTTAGTGTGCAGCCCTGCAGAAAGCACCGATCCTGTGGTGGGGAGAAGGGGAGTGAGCTGGGATGCGGCAGTTAGCAGGGGCACGGGGTTTGGCACCTGGACCCCGGCTCGCCTTCCCACAGCATCCCCTGCAGAGCTGAGCGGTGAGGCAGGTTGTGAGCTGCCCCAGGGGCAGGGGTTGGGGCATGAGGGCTGGGAGGAATGGAGAAGATACAGCGGCAGGGGCTGAAGGCATCTCCTGGCTGAAACATTAGCAGTCATCGAAAGAAAGGCACAAGTGTTACGCAGCATTAGTCAGGCTGAGGGACAGACGGGGCAGAGGAGGAACACACAGAGGCCTGTGATGGAGCCAGGTGCTCAACAGCCTCCTCTGTCTGCACCCCTCGTCCCCAGCTCCCCGCCAGTGAGGGGCATTACGGCAGCAAGGAGGGGGAGTTGGGGAACAGTGTGTTGTATTCTTCCTGAAAAGTAATGTCTCTGAGTCGTCGGAAAGCCAGAAAGGTGAGGAAGCCCTGTGAGGAGAGAGAGGCATGGGGAGGAGAATCAGTGGGGAAGAACAAACCACAGCATTTGGCTGAAATTAAAAAACAAACACAAGGAGCTGGGGAAGAGGATGCCTTTAGCCACCCACAGCCCATGCATCCAGGAGGACCCTGCAGGTCTGGGAACACCTCTCTCCAAAAGGGTCCTTGCACGAGCCTTGGTTCTCGTTGCACTTTCTGCTGGAGCTCAAGGGATGCTGCTGTTGCCTTTGGCAGCACTCGAGTGTGGGACATAGCAAACAGGGGGGGGGTGACACTGCTGTCCCTTGTCCCCACTGCCACCTCGGTGCAGTGCTCAACTACTGCAGTCACGGGATCAGACTGCATCCCCAGAGCGGGAGGGATGTGACTGCAGCCTCTTGTGGCCACCGAAGACATTTCATGTGATGGGAGCGAAGCAGGGAGAGGGGAGAGCCTCCAGCCTGCACGCAGCTCCCTCCTCTGTTTAGTGTCAGTGAGCTGCAAGTGCTGTAAAAATCCTTTAATGGACAGGAAAACGATGCCTGGGGAGCCTGGATGCCCAAGGTCATATGGGAGGTTTGTCAAGGACACTCCTGACAGGAGTCTGGCAACTCCACGTAAGCTTGGGCTTAAGTGGCCAGGTTTTGGGGGGCTGCAGGGAGGTCTGTGAGCAGAGCCCAGCAGCTGCCCCACGCCAGATCAGAGCCAGTTCCAGCTGCTCCCAAAGGGACCCACTGCTGCCAGAGCTGAGCCATGAGCAATGCTGGTGGTTCCTTTGGGAGAGCAGATTTAAGGAAGGGAAAAATTGCTGCACAACAGCAGCTGGAAGAGGGCAGTGAGAAATGAGAGAGAAACAGCCCTGCAGGCACCAAGGTCAGTGCAGAAGGAGGGCAGGAGGTGCTCCAGGCGCAGAGCAGAAGTTCTCTGCAGCCCAGGGGAGGTCCATATTGGAGCAGGCTGTCCCCCTGCAGCCCATGGGCACCATGCAGAGCAGATCTCCACATGCAGCCATGGAGGAGCCCATGGTGCAGCAGTGGATGTGACCTGAAGGAGGCTGCAGCCCATGGAGAGCCCCCGCAGGAGCAGGCCCTGGTCTGGAGCTCCAGCCCGTGGAGAGGGGCCTATGGTGGAACTGGAGGTCTGGGGGAGCTGCTGCCTGTAGAGTGGTTCCTGAAGGATGGGCCCGGCGGTACAGAGCCATGTTGGAGCAGTGCTCGGAGAGCTGCAGCCTGTGGGATCAGTTCAGGAAGGATGGCACCCGTGGGAGGGAACCCATATGGAGCAGGGGCAGAGTGACCACGGGGGAGCAGCAGATGACAGTGTTATGGACTGACTACAGCCCCCACTCTATGTTCCCCTGTGCTCCTTAGGAGGAAGGAGGTTTAAGAGGGTGAATGGGGGGGAATGTGTTTTTCGTTTGCTTTTAGATCCCACTGCTCTAGTCTGTTAAGAGCAGACAATACATTTTATTCATCTCCATATGCTGAGTCTGTTTTGCCTGTGATGGTAACTGGTGAGTGATCTCCTTGTCCTTATCTCAACCATCTCAGCCTTTTTCCAATGTATTTTCTTCTGTTCTTTAGAGGAGATAGCTGTGTGGTGGAGCTGAGCTGCCTGAAACCACCACAGCAGGTTTCCCTCCTAACCGCCTCTGCTCCTGCTTTTCCTTCTCCAAAGCTACGTGAAATTGGTTCACCTCCCATTCCCCACAAGCCAATACACTGCAGAGGAGCCTCAACTGACATTGCGGCTGCTTTACTTACCCAGGTGAAGATGGAGAAGAACGAGAATGTGATGGCTGCTCGGGCTGCGTCCGCTCCCTCATTCGTTGGGTTGTCCTCTTCCTTTGAAGCTTGCCACTGGTTGGTCAGAAAGCAGAAGCCAACGAAATAGAGGAATGCCCAAAAGGCTGTGATGGACCACCACCAGAAGGCCGAAGAGAAATCAAGAAGGTACACGTGAGCACGACATAAACATATCATCTTGCTCTGCAAACTACAACCCCGTGCAACCCACCAGTGTGCTGCAGGCTGGGCCATACACTGGCCGTGCAGGGAACTGGGGTTGTTCAGTCTGGAGAAGAGGAGGCTCGGGGGAGACCTTATTGCTCTCTACAGCTGCCTGAAAGGAGGCTGTGGTGAACTGGGGTTGGCCTCTTCTCCCAGGTAACAGCAATAGGATGAGAGGGAATGGCCTCAAGTTGTGCCAGCGGAGGTTCACATTGTATATTAGGAAAAATTTCTTCACAGAAAGAGTGGTGCTGCACTGGCACAGGCTGCCCAGGGAGGTGGTGGAGTCACCGTCCCTGGAGGTGTCCAAGAACCGTGTGGATGTGGCACTGAGGGACATGGGTTAGTGGGTATGGTGGGGGTGGGTTGGCTGGGTGATCTTAGAGGTCTTTTCCATCCTTAATGATTCTGTGATTCTATGAACATCAAGATGTCAGCGTGAGGATGCTTTGTCTGCTTGTGCTTGGATTGATCATGGGGCTGGCGTTTGGCTCTGGGAGTACAAAAGCAATTACCTGGGGTTTCTGAAACAGCCGCCGCTCTACAACCTTGTCTAGCAAGGACAAGCAAAGAGCAGCTCTTTCCAAGGGAGCTGCAGGAGAAGCAGCCAGCCTGCAGCTGCACAGTGAGTGGCCTTTGCTTAGCACAGCAGTGCTGAGGAAAGGTGCTGAGGTATCGTATCAAGCAGTGCTGGGTCCTTCCCCTTCTCCGCCCCGCTGGCTGTGTGCAGGACCACTAGGCTAAACATGAAAGAACTTGGAAGCCACAAATCCTCAACAAGTTCAGACGCTGCACCTCATCCTGCTCTTGCTCCACCTGTAGCCCCCTCACTCCACTGGGGATGGAGGGATCTGGATACAATGGGATAAGCCTCAGGGCTGGAGAAGGTCCTACAGAGCTGTCAGCATGGGGAATGCCAGGGAAATGCTGGCAACCCACCATCAGCAGGACAGAAGAGAAAGGGTGGATGTGAAAAGCAGGGAAGGGGAAGAGAGAATAAGTGGCCCTGTGAAAACAGGAGGCACGGGGAAGAAATTGCTTGAAGAAAAGGACACGCGGAGGGTCTGAGCAAGCAACAAACCCAAAGACCTCCGTGAGAGGCTAAGAGATGCTCCCTGCCCATGCAGGACAGCAGCACCATGCTAGCTCGCTGCAAAGCTCACCCGAGACACCGATGTCCGAGAGCACTGCCTTCTTGCGGTCCTTGACGCTGCTGATCTGCGGGAAGTAGGCATCCAGAGCCAGGTAGAGAAGGCAGCTGAGGAAGGCGAGGACACCCACGGTAATGCCATAGTTGCAGGCGTTGTGGTTGCGGTTGAAAATGCAGTGCTCCTCCGACTCGTCCTGGCGGTTCACGTACCCCTCATTGACGATGGAGCCAAACACCACGATGGAGAACACCTGGGGGATGGAGGTGGAGGCACATCAGGACAGACTCCCAGGACCAGCTCCACGGAGCTCAGGCAATCCCGTCCCGCTTCCTCGCCTTGACTGTGGCGGTGGGCAGTTTACCGGGGGTGGTTTTATTTTATTTCAGAGGATTAGCTTAAAATAGGGCACATCTAGATGGAGTCTGTTCATCCATCTGATCCAAACTGACATAAAGCAGCCTCAGCCTGGAGGAAGGGTGGCTTCCTGCAGAGGCAAGGGGAGGTGACGCCGAGTGTGAATTTGGATGAGGCTTTGGTGCGGGTGCCTGCATGCTAGGGCTCCCAGCAGCAGAAATCCGCTTAGTCTGCACTTATTCTTCCACCCACTCCTTTCCCTTCTAGGAATTCCTTGTCTCACCACACATTTATTCACTAATTTTATCCATCCAGCTACTGCACTCCTTTCCCTCTTCGCCCTCCCACAGCCTCACCTCCACCCGCTGACCCGCCAGGCTCCTGCTGTTCCCATCTCCCTGTACAACAGCCCCTTCTCCCCGCTGCTCTGCTTCAGCCCAGCCCATGACACCCTCCAACCTTCCCCATGGATTTCACAGACCAAGCATCCTCCCTCCATGCCCACCTGGCAGGACCAAGTGCATCTGCAGCATCCTTCACCTCTGGATGCCCCAAGTGGTGGCACAGACTTCCTTCCCTCATCCAGATCCTCTGCGCTTGGGCTCTTTTTTCATGTATTTTATCACCTCTCCCAGCCATTCAGAAGATAAAACAGGATGGATAGCTTCCCTCCTGCTCTCTCTCGCCATCTACTTGTGTTGCTCTTGCCCTACTGCCAGGATCTGCTTTTGCAAGTCCTCTGACTCTTGCACTCGCTGTCACCGTGGCTAATACCAAAAGCTGATCAAAGCCGCAGGAGGAGCACTGCGAGTCCTCCCTACCTGCCACCAACACCGCAGCTGCCCGTGGTGTTAAATCAGGTAGAATTAAGGATGAGGCCAGGTAGAGATGCCATAATCCGCAGCTGCCAGTCTGACCCTTGCTCACCGACTTAGCCTTTGCTACATGCTGTACAGCCAGCCCTCTGACACAGCGTGCTCACCGCAGCAGACAGGAAGGAAAGAAGGAAGGAAAGAGATGAAGACGCAGCGTATCTTGAGATCTTTGGGTCTCAAGACAACCCAAAAAGCAGAGAAGCAGCTTGGGGAGTGCAGGGAAAATTAAGTGTTAATACCCAAGCCCATACACCATCTTGGGTTGCCCAGAGAAGCTGTGGGTGCCCCATCCCTGGAGGTGCTCCAGGGATTTGTCCTCCTTCTCCTCCTCCATCATCTTGAAAATCAAAATTGACCACACTTTGCTCAGACTGCCCATGAAAAACAGAACTCAATGAAAATTCCTTCTGCCAGAAGCAAAGGTCTGGTCTTCCAAATTTCAGTCTGAGTGGTTCAGAAAGGCAGCAAAATTGCAGACAACTACACCCAGGGTCTTTCAGCATCTCACACACCTTAACCACCAGCAGGGCTGGCAGGTCTGCCTGGTACCATTTGCAATAAGTGCTGAGTTCCCTTGACTTACAGCAGGGACAAGGAACTCCTGGAGGTGAGGTCTGGCTTCTACCAGGGCTCACGTGACCACCCGAGGCACCAGCCTGCTGGTATTGGGGTGACAAAGTGGGTGCCTGGTTTCCTGCAGCACTGGGCAGAAAGCATATCTCCTCTTTGGAAGATGACAACAACCTCCAAAGAGACAGCCTGGTGTTCGCTGTTGGTTTAGGGCTCAAGAATGGTGAAACGTCAATTCTCTGAGTCAGGTCAACCCTTGCAACAAGCTGCATGGAGTCTCTGCTTGTTCATTTTGGGATGAGTGAACTTCTGCCTCCCCAGAGACGCTTCTGTTTACTCCGCTCCTACCCTGACACACATCTTTGCTCTCATCTTTGGGTTTGCCGCTGACCTGGAAGGGCTTTCCCTGAGCAAAAGAAGCAGAATCATTCCTTGAAGCATTTGCCCCTTCACACCTGTCCACGTCAGCACTTCCTAGAGAAACAGTTCAGCGCAAGAGAGACCAGAGGGACATTTCCCTCCCCCTGCATTTTCCAGCAGAGGTGACATTTCTCACTTGCAGCCTCCACCTTCGGTCAGCCCAGATGCCACAGATTGGGAAGAGAAGCACGGCAAGATCTGGATGAGGGGACTGAGTGCACCCTCAGTAAGTCTGCAGATGACACCAAGTTGGGAGGAGGTGTTGATCTGCCTGAGGGTAGGAAGGCCCTACAGAGAGGTCTGGACAGGCTGGGTCCATGGGCTGAGGCCAATGGGAATTGGTCAACAAGACCAAGTGCCGGGTCCTGCACTTTGGTCACAACAACCCCATGCAGCGCTACAGGCCGGAGTCAGTGGTGGAGTCACCGTCCCTGGAGGTGTCCAAGAACCGTGTGGATGTGGCACTGAGGGACATGGGTTGGTGGGCATGGTGGGGGTGGGTTGATGGTTGGACTGGGTGATCTTAGGAGCCTTCTCCAACCTTAATGATTCTATCAGTCTATGATTCTACAGTATCTCCTCACCCTGGTGCCACATCCTGTCCTTGCTCCCTGGAAAGCTGAGCCCAGAGGTTTTACTGCTGCACACTTAACCCAGCTGTGCCTTGGCAGGGGTGGTGGCTGGAAGCTCGCTGCCTCAGCAAGGCATCCCAGACCGATGAAATACGTGCAATTTTCCTGGTTTCACAAGCCACGCGTGTGCCAAAATAATCCAAGCAGCAGGTGCAGTGTGAATGCCTGCCTGGATTACAAACAAAGCACCACAAGCCTGCAAGGAGGAAGCATTTATGCTTCTGCTGTCAGCACATCTGCATCACCCACAAAGAATCGCCAGCCACCCTCCTTCCCCTGTGCACTGCTGCTCTTTGTTATCTGTAGGACTCAAGCAGCCCCATTTTGCACCGCAAGTCCCCGCTGCCCAACACTTTGCATACAGCAGTAAAACGCTCCAAAATACACGTACAGCTGCGAAGCAACTTGTCACAGCAGGCCTGCAGGAGGCTGGCACACATCCCCACGTCCCTCAGAGCAGCACAGTGCCATATCCCGAACCTCTCCTCTGCTCTGCAGAGGGAGGTAACCACACATTCCCTACGTGCAGTGGTGAAAAGCAGGAGGCATTTTTCCTTGGTGCACCAGAGTTGCCTTGCTTCCTCGTCAAGGCAGCTGAAGTAGCTTGACAGGGCCTACAGCAACCAGATTTTGAGGCTGAGCAGGTTTCCTTAGGCCTCCGGGAGCAGCACTAACCGGGCAGGTGCGCAGCCTCTTTGAAGGTACAAGCTTATGGCATAAGCAGTAACATATGCAGCCATGCTGCTCACGAGGAAAAGGACAGAAAAGAGTGCTGAGAGACAATCTGCTCAACCCAGCGCTGCTGCTGGGACGCTGCCTTGCTGCTCCTGGACACATCAGCACGGGATGCTGCAGTGCTTCTCCTGCGCTTCAGCTTTAACCAAAGGGCTCCAAAGCACCTGGGGAAGCCCAGAATGGGGCACTCTGCAAAGCTGACACGGAGGAACTTGCTGAGAGGCACCTAGAAATGAACTGCATCCCACCATAAAAAGCCCTTTTTTAATCCCGCTGGATCCGCTCTGGCCAGGCAGAACCTCCTGAGCATCATGTGAGGCCTGCACCATCCCCAGCCCCGGGCGTCATGTGATGTGCCTCAGGGATTTTCCTGCACCTCCTCCCAGGAATTTGCCATGACTTCTTCCCATTAAATCTGTGAGTTCTTCCCCAAAACTCCCGTGACGGCGGTGCCACCAGCCCTGGGCCCTGCCCTCCTCGTCCCCTGCCCAGCCCCCTGCTTTATTCCACCAGGGAGAGGAAACAGCCCGGTGACATAACATCCCTCGCGGGACTTCACATCAAATCCACGAAGCGACGACCTCTCCTGCGCTGATCTGGCAACCAGCAGGAATAAATCTATTTAAAAACGCAAACGCCAAGCTGGCAGAGCGACGGGGTTTTCATCCACGCTCAGCTGCCTGCAAACCCGTTTCTGGAAAGCTTCGGAGAGCCCTGCACAGACGTGGATTATTATTATCGTCCCGCCACTAAACCTACTTGTTTTGAAGAAAAACACAGGCAGCTTTCAGCGCGCGGGGGACGGGCAGCCTGGGAGCAGAAGGCCCCTGTTTATCCCCAGCAGCAGGCATCCCGATGAGCCCAGAGCATCACCTGTCTCTGTGCTGGAAAGGAGGGGGCCGGCCTCCCCCTGCCTGCTGTGATTCCTGGATGTGGGGGGCAGCCCTGGCCCACAGCCATGTGGCACCCGCTTCCCTGGCTGAGCTGGAGCAGGTGATGCCGGGGGGAGCGGCTCCGCATCCCTAATTCCTGCCCTGGGATCCTAGGCTCTCCCTGCCAGACGGATTTGTTCATGCACGGCTTGGCAGCCGTTAACCCTTCTGCTGCCCAGCATCTCCCCTCTGCGATGCCGGGGCTGCAAATTGCACATCTCCCCCTTCACTCTTATTTCAGAGCAATTGTGGATGGTTTGCTCTTGCTCCAAGATCTTTCCTTCCATACCCAGCCCCAAATGGGCTGCGCACATCCACCACCCTTCCATTGGCACAGCCCCATGCCCAGCACCATCCCCAAAGCCCTTCTCTTGCCACATGCCAACGCATCCTGCCAACACGCAGCCAGTGGCCAAAACCTGGCCAAAACCATCCGAACCATGGAGCAGATGCAGAAGGAAAGTGGAGGCCAGAGCTGGTCCCACACTCACCTGCCCCAGTGCTAGGGCAGTGTTTCAAATCACGTTACTTATTGATGGAGCCAGTGCTATGTTCAAAGCCGTCGGGCTGCACCCTTCCCTTGGTGTTGAGCTGCTCTGTCGGCCGGCTCCACACAAATCACAAGTTGGAAACTTCTCTTAGTGGGGAAGTTCTCTTGGTCCAAAGATTTATTTTCATGGGACAATGCCACCCGCAAGCAAAGAGGCACTGCAAGGAGCAATGCCCTGAAAAAGCCTCCAGAGCACCCAAGTAACCTGACCTCGTTGGAGGGACTCTCCAGCATTGCCAACCTTGTTCCATAGCTCAGCACCCTCCTTTCCAAACCTACCCCATCCCTCCCTCTGCTGCCAGCCCACCTGCTCCTGACCCCACAGCCCTCCATCGCTGCAAACTCCTCGGGTAAGAGCCAGCGTGGCTGTGTGTTGGCAGAAGGCCCTCCACCCCTACACATCTCCATGTCGTAACTGAGTCTGCTGCAACGTGGCGTGACCCGAGCACAAGGTCATTGCCTGGGGAAGCAACCACGAGGTGTTCTGCTCTTCATTAAAGCTCATCACATGGAACTGCTACAAGGAGCCCCCAGGCAGTCCTAAGCCACCAAGGCGACGAGCAGACAGCACGTGAGAGCTCAGGAGGCAGAGCCCAGGAAGGGTTTGGCTCCGAGGGCCCAGCAATACGCAGGCAAAGTGGGGACACACTCGGTCTATAGATACACCTGGGGGAAAGCACCAGGGAGGGAGAAGCACCGTGTGAACTGAAGGGTACAAGAGCAGGGAAACAAACGGATATAAAAACCAGCCATGAGCAGATTTACAGCAGATGGCCCCGAGCATCCGAACTCTCTCCCAGAGGGAGGAGGGCAACACAACCACAAAGTGGCATTTTTTGAGCAAAATTCAGCCGATATACAGAAGGGGCCATGAAGGCTCTGGCTCATGACAGCTCGAGGTAGGACTTCAACACCCATCAGGACCCTTCTGGGTCTCAAGTTTGGAAAAAAAAATATATACATATGGACTAAATACCTAGAGGAGAGCTTGTGGGTCCCTGGCTGTGGGGAGGGAGACCTGCTCAGGAGGAAAGACGAGAGCAAGTGAAAGCATAAGGAGGAACCCACAGCTGGGAGAGAAAAGGGGCATGCATCGCCCCGTACCAGGACAGCAGCTCCAGCTCCCACAGTGGGATGTGACCTCCTGGCCCCGTGCAGGGCTGGTGAAGCCCTGTCCTCTGCCAAGGTCAGGGCAGGAATGCCATAGGGGAACCAGGGAGATGCTGGTGCTTGGGATGTGCTCCTTGCTGGGGGCTCAGGGAGCAAGCCAACAGCACTCTGGAGCAAAGCAGGTGCCTCATAAAAATATACATATCCTGCTCCCTCCCTGCCTCACCTTTGGGAAGCCAGAACCCTGCAGTGCTCAAATGAAGTCACGAAGGAAAAAAAAAAAAGGAAGGCAAAGAGGGTGAGAGAGAGAGAGAGAGGAAATTCTGCCACAGAGATTAGAAGCGGGAGAGCCTTTGTAGGTCACGCTGCGTCCATCATCCTCGGGCAGGCGCGGGGACGGGGGTGTGCGTCCCCCCGGCCGGCAGCAGCGAGGCACAGCAGCCACAGGCTGCCCGCAGGTCTGGATGGATGGACAGACGGACAGAGTGCCCGCACTGCCACCCTGGGGCTCTGCAGCCACCTCCGAGTCACGTCACCCAGACAGGACCCCGCGGAGGGACACAGCACCCCCATGCTCAGCCTCCCTG